>JARYHS010008074.1:146779809-146982896 GCA_031002005.1 Vandiemenella viatica | reverse complement strand
CGCCGGTCACTGCTGGCAGGGCGTCGACCATGTTGTCCCATGTTGATTCGCCGAGAAACACACCATAGGCAGGCACAGCATTGTTGTAAAACCATATAGTTTTCGCTCCAGCCACTGTTCGGGAAGAGATGGTGTGGTTGCCGAGCGAACACTCGTTTGCAGATGCTCAGTGTTGTTGAAAAAGCCACCAATTGTATAGACCATCTGTCTCAGTACATCCCACTCATCATGTGTGAGAGTGACTTTATTGTACCCAACTTTTTCGAGTACAACTACTGGATTAAACTCCAGTTTAGGTGACAAACCAACAGTGATACGCTTGGTGTCACTGCTGTTTAACTTGTAGCATGTTGAAAACAGGAGAACCTCACTAGCCATAGTGAACTGGACTTGACGATCGCCGACCGGGAACTGAGGGCTAGCTGGCTGGTGTGATGGCCTTTATACTCCGGCAGTGACGTCAACACCCACTTCTGTTTCAAACAGTATACATCTGAGAGGAAGTGGATTCGTGACATCATGGAGGCCATCATACTCGATTTCCCGATTAATGGATGAACTAATCGTCCATTGTCTACTTAAACCAATGGGTCCGTTTAAACTAAGACTTTAATTATATTTAAGTTACTCGGTAAAGGTGGAATTGGTATACGCAACACACGATGACCACTAGGAACTAAAGTGATAGACGAATCCATAGTTTTGTCTCCACGATACAACTTGTCTGACGTCCGCATTCCAGAACAGGGAACGGCTAATGGAGAGCAGTGGCAAATATTTGTCGGAGACCAAAATGATACATGCCACGCCACCTACCAGTGAGCCAAAGAACTAACGGGGGATGCCATCTACCAGCGGATCTGTGAACTAACGGCGGCCATCTTGACCGGCCAAACGGGGGCGGCCATCTTGTGACGTCACGCGACGGTGCTTCCACCTGGCGGTGCGCTTCGGCGGCCCATCTTGACCGGCCAAACGGGGGCGGCCATCTTGTGACGTCACGCGACGGTGCTGCCACCTGGCGGTGCGCTTGAGTCGCCTTAGTATTACTACTGAGAGGGTATTTTTTTTTTTTTTTCAAATCACTGTTAGTCTAGGTTTTTCTGCATTTTCATAGCTAGAATTTACCATTTTAATCATAACAGAAGATTTATGGTTGTACTTTTACTTCATCTGTTATCCTGAATTTAGAGTTAGGCAGTAGATGTATAGGATATGTAGTAGCAATCAAATCCCATAAAGATGGCAACAGACATGCTGTAAATCCACTCTAATTAATATTTTAGTAAGATGTGTATCTGCACTCAACATCTTGTGAAGATTGTTTCAATATTTCCTTTTAAACCCGTTTGACGTCAACAGCATCCACCGTTAACGTAACGTAAACCGTGGAGGAACCATAACGAGCATGCACATGCTTCCTAGTTTTATTCTCTTTTTTTTTGTAATTTATTTTTTCCGGTTGTTTCTAATTTAAAAAAAGCAGTTACGTGATGATGTTTGAGATTGGATTCTGGTTTACGTTGGCAATACTGGACTAAATAAAGCTCACCCTCTGATTTTTTTTTTTTTTTTTTTTTGCTGATTTAGAAAGTATCGCTGGAGTGAGAGAGAGAGAGAAAAAACACATTTGTGTGGAAGGAAGTGGATTATAACGGACATGATATGATCAACTGCAATTAATTTACTCACTACTGCAGGTGGTAAAAACTGAGCACACGGAAGAAAAACCTACGAAACAAATAATGGATGTTAAATCGTGTATACGGAACAAGGTAATATTGAATACAGTAATTAGTTATGAGGTAAGTAAGCAAATTTTTATGGTTTTACGACCCTGGTGACAGAGTTTCGATTTGTCGAGCATTTTGACTTCGTTGCGGCTAGACCCACTGTTTAATGTGGAATTAGAATAACAGAACCTCTTGGCGTATCTCAGATGACCAATCAGAACTCTTAAAAATTCCTGGCACCGCACCTACTTGAACCAGAACCACGAACTTCGACAGCAAGTTCCTTAATTACCGATATACCAGACCGACATATCTAATACGAGGTAATAAGTGAATAGAGGAAATGTTACAAGAGTACATCAGATGGGATGCCTTTCTAAAAAAGAAGGACAAGCCAAGGAAGTATGGACTAATTCCTAACGTAGTGGCTGAAAAAGTTTATTTCATTTGTGAACACCATTCAATAATAACTAATTTGTATTGAAATACCAACTTCAACCCTAAGCCTACTATTAGATTGTTGGTGGTTTAATTCATATGATAAATAACTATTCCACGATACAGTTCAGTTTAAACTTGATTTTATTTTCATAAACACGACGTCAAAGATACTGTTTATATACATACCTACATACTATCCAGCGATTGTATACAACACTTCTTCGACAGACAATATAGTTCTTGGTAGTCGTAAACTAAGTCGGTGAAAAACTGTTTTTTCTGTCTCGGATGTTAGCTTTATATACTCTCCATCGAAATTTCTAGAACACTTCAAAAGCTTCCGCCAGATATTTCTCGAACATTAACAATACTTAAACAAAAGAAACAATCAGAATTAATACATTATCATTTACAATCAATACAAAATGGTCAGAAATGGAAATTAAAGATGAATAAAATTTTTCTCGGGTAACTAGCCGAGTTAGTCCATCGTTTGACCACGACGTTTCGGCGGTCACAAACTCTGCCGCCATTGTCACTTGACAATGGCGGCAGAGATTGTGACCGCCGAAACGTCGTGGTCAAACGATGGACTAACTCGGCTAGTTACCCGAGAAAATTTTATTCATTTACAACGCCGAGAAAATCTCCAGTCGAAATTAAAAGATGTTTAAACACAAAATTATTCACAGAAATCATTTTAAACTGTAGCAAATTGTTCTTTGGACATAGTAACTTGCATTAATACTTGGAATTACAAACATTTAAGCAATTCTTTTGCATAATTCTGTTCTTAAACATATTAAATGGCCTCTAAATAATTTCTTTTCATAAAACAAAGTCTACATACATTGATTTACAGTAAATTGCAAAAACAAACATACAAGATCATATTCAACCAATCTCTAGCTTACTATAAGTGATTCATAAAATACCATTCCATTTACGTTTAGGTTTCATAATACCGGTACCCAGATCGCACTATCGACTTAACCAAAGCAACGGCAGGATGCGACAGCGATTATCGATTGTGCTCGGCAGATGAGCCAGAACGCCGCTGTCCCTTTTACAACGCAGTAAAAAGTTTATTGCAACCCAGCGGCCTAACACGAGCAGCACCGTTAAAACCACCATCAACAGCTCCTACTAGCGTTGCTTTATGGCGAAATCGTCCCTCAATGCTGAGGTAAAGAGGGACTGCAGGTACGAAAGCTCACATCATTCAGCGACTTACCGAAATTAAAACCACAGTGATTTGTCTGCCGTCTTCTCATTTAAACTGAGTAAAGTTACGTCTGGGAAGAAGTATTTTAATGAAGGCTGGTACAAAACATATTTCCGTGATTAAGTAGTCTGCTTTTAATATACTTCTACTTACGCCTATTCTGGTTCGTCATTGTTAGCCAGTCGCTGAAAGTACCTCCGAGAGGCTTCAATTGAAATGTCTGTGAGAATATTTACCTTCTGAAGCTGCAGATATTGTAAAGTTCCATGTTCCGAGAGCAGAAATGAGGTTTAAAGGACTTGTTGTCTTTTGTTATGTCTTGAAGATGACGCTTTCAAGTGGATTTTTATATTATACAAACTGTTTCACTAACTGAAAGTGGTCTGAAAATATCTCTTACAAGCTATATATCAGGTTGGGTTAAGAGCCAATGAAAATCCCTGCCGAGACAAGGGTACGAACCGAGGACCTGTCAAACACTAGTCAAACCCCTAACCACTGAGCCACCAGACTGTTCATTGTCTAATGGTGTAAACTTCCTTTCACGATTCCTTAAGCAGAGTTCCACAGTATATGAAATAATAAATCATCTTTTCTACTAAAACATTTCATCTGTATTTTTGAGCTGAATGTCTGAGGCTCAGTTGTACTTCATTACGGAAACTGACTGTTAGGTAATCACGGGAAGGCTATTAAAGCTAATTACACAGAGACTACCAAAAAAGGCATAGTTCGACAGCTTATGTTACCATGTATGCGGTTCCATAAAAGAAATCTCGCATGCCTTTTCTCCATACCTTTATGGAGAGCAGCGTCCACAGAGTTTAGCTCAGATCAGCTCGTCATAGTGGAACGATGCGTTACCCGAATGTCCGAAAGCTGCCGTCAACCGATAGTCTGTATTCTCTTAGAGTTATTCTGAAATGACGCCGAATAAAACTCTATTTGACACCGGATGGTCCGCGCGAAAATTTTATGAATGATATACGATGATGAATATCGAGGTTGGTGATTTTTATTAGGATGAAAGAAGAACCAAATCATTTGAAGCAATTGTTTATTTATGAACTGAAATAAGTACGAAGCAAAACACTTACAACGTCTTACTAAACAATTAGAAATAATGAAATGCTTCACTGACAGAAAGTAAAATGTGAGAAAAAACTCCTTACTCTAGAAAAAACACACAGTTTATCAATATCTCTATGATATGAGGCACTGCTATCTAGCGGTAATGACATCACTCCCTACCGCGACCAGCGAAGCCTAGTGGCTTGACTCTGAACTATCGCATACCCATGACATTGATTGTTCATAATTTTGCCATATACGAGTTGAATTTCGAAAAAAATCCTGTCTTAATTAATGATGTTATCAAAGAAAATAATTTAATTTTTAAAATGATATCGCATTTAACGATTTCCGTCAAGTAAAGAGGGAGAAAGATGGTTCGTCAAAAAAGAAAACATCTTTTAGATATAATATATGTGATTACTTTGTGGCCATTCATGGAATTTCTTATAATCCCAGAATTTCAAAGTGGATTGGAGCGTTAAAACACGAATGATAGAGCAATTCTAACCAAATCAGAAGATTTCCACTCACTCGTGAAGAAAGAGTTTGTGCCCAATACCTCTTCAGCAGCACTCGGCGGGATAAGGTAGTAACGGAGACACTACCGCAGTCTTTTTGCGTGAAAACGTCTTTTCTCCGACAAGCATAGGAAGTCCACTGTCAAGACTATCAATATCACGACATGCACGAGCTTGTTGAAGTAGATGCAGCTGGAGATCGGATCTTCTGCCCCTAGACACACTGCCTCGTATCTGTTTCTGAAAGACATCTTTCGCTTTGATGTCGGCTTGGGTGGACTGCTCGCTATCCGTGTCTACTTCGCTGCTCTACTACTACATCTGATATCTCAACTTTGCGAAGTTCTCATAACTTTCTTATTAGTTCCGTAAACTAGCTCTTTGGCTTGTTCGGCTAATCGAAAACTTTTCTTTTTGCTCGAGTCTTTTTCCTGGCACATCTTAGTCTAATATTAATGCTCCATTGCTCAAACTATGATGATTTTTAATCTCCTATGGTTTACACTACTGAAGAAATTAAGTAGTGCCACCTTTACAATAAAAACACTTTCTCTAATAGCAGATCTAGAATTAACGAAACAGGTGTACTCCTCATATTTTCATTCAGTGATGTCATGTGGTTATTTTTGGGGAAAACTATTCACAAAGTAAACAAGTTTTCATAATACATAAAAGAGCTATTAGGATGCTGTGTAGGGTAAAACCAAGATTTTCTTGCAGACAACTTTTTTAAAAACTCAATATTCTTACAATGACTTATCAGTATATATATCCTCTCATTTGCTTTGTCATAGAACATTTTAACCTGTTTACATCTAATTAACATGTACACAATTTCAGTACAAGAAACAGAAATAACTTGCACAAAACACAAACATCTCTGTCATTAGTACAAAGAGGAGTTAATTATTCTGGGATGCATCTGTTTAATAAATTTCCCAAGAGTATATAATTGTTTGCAAATAATAAAGATGTATTTAAAGAAAAACTGAGAGGTCATCTTATTGGCAACTTCTTCTACTCCATTTAAGAATTTTAACAAATTAATTAATTGTATTCAATATGACCTTTTGCAAAACACAGTTGTAAAAATTAATGTTTATTTTTATTCTCTTTATTTGTATTTGTACCATACAATTTTGTCACTGTGATTATGACTGATATTGTATGTATGTGTATTAACTATGACTTGTTTCCCATCCCAGAGGTCCTTCCTCATCAGGGATCCATGAAACAAGATTGGTAAATCTATATATATAAAGATGAATGTATGTATGTTTGTTTGTTCTTCATTCAAATCCACAGTTCTCATCCGACCTCGATGAAACTTTGCACACTTATCCTTTGAAACAAGGAGAAAAATACTGTCTACATTTTGTTGAAAAATTGTCTGTATAAATAATATATGTTGTCTTATAATTTCGAAAAATTACTGAATGGCGATAGACAGACGCGTTGGATGTCTAGGTCTCTGTACTGCCTTTCGATACAGCGGTCAAGTAGCTCAGTGGTTAAAGCGCTTGCATACTGATGTTTGGATCGTGGTCTCTGGTTCAAATCTCCGTGGAGGCAAAGATTTTTAAAAATTGTTTTGATCGTAAGAGTCACGCCTGCAAGGGGTGCAATGCGAGGCAAATCATAGGTAGTCTTGCAATTCTGTAGGTGTACACTTTTTTACGTTATATTGATCATTCAGGGGTAATTCACAGTTAGTGTGTGTGTGAACTGCAGTAATAATACTATAAATGTGGAAGTATCTCTGTCTTTTTTTTACGTTTTGTCGACTAAAGCCTATACCGATATTGACGGAATTTGACAAGAAAATCTGTAGGGAAGGCACAGGACATTTTTCTTTTCGGTGTGATTAACAGTTGTAGTCACGAAATTTTGAGAACTTATGAATGGTGAGAGAGGGACGGATGTGTGAGTTAGTCTGTAATGTTATGTCAGTCGCTCAAGGTGTGCTTCTCGCGCAATATGTTAGTGTATAATTTGTTAATAAATTTCACTTAGAGAAAAATCCTATTATTTAGTATAGTTGTCGATTCTTTTCTGTCCTTTTACTTTGTGTGTGCTGAAATGTTTATGGCACAAGTTTATTTTGCCTTCTTTTTTGACATGCCTTGGGGGCGTAAACTGGCCTAAGTTGGAGCTCTAGCAGAGCACGAGCAGCTAAAGTTAATAGAACCCAAGAATCGGATGCTCATGCTGAAGAAAGAAGAAAAGACCAATTTGAAATAAACCTGCCTTTAGTTAAGATCCCCTCCCCCACATCCACTCACCTTCGCTTGTTTTTCTGTTTTTAAATATACTGGAAATTGATTCTCTTCAAGAGACAGGTTCGACGGTAGAATGATATAGTGATGGCTCTCCTGTCATATTATGCCGACTCGGTGTTGTTTGGAAACAATCCTACGTTACTAACAGCTTTCTATGTTCAATTCTGGCAAAGAAATTCATAATCCACGCGTACGAAGTCGCGGGTATAAGCTAGTAAATAAAAATAAGTAACAACTTTTGAGCTATAAACTATAGTTTTTTGTACTCGAGTCACTCTACAAAGCTTGATAAGTTCCATAAGTACGAATAAAACTCACAGGTGTACGTTCCGTTCCGTTCCGTTATCAGTCTACGACTGATTGTTTATTCAGCCATAGCTCGAATAGAGACCATTGGAGACTTGGACAGCAGGGTCTAAGAGCTGTTGGTGCATGATGCCTGGTCACCAGATTATGTGCCAAAGTCCTGGATTAAATACATATCATTTCCCTACGCAGTGTGTGTGGAGCGAGGTCATACGACGCTGTTGATGGCGAGTCGCCGCCTCATGCGAACATTAAACATGCCTGGCCACTTTACGACTCTCGGGAGAACAGGCCTCAATGGGACGGCATCGCGTTCCACCCTCTCCCTTCTATCACCCCTCATTCACAATGCAAACAACACTGTACACTCAACGTACACACAATACAGTTGGTCACACGAAACAGTAACATTTACTGACACTTCCACGCTGTAGAGGCCACGAAAACCACCCTAGTTGACAGTTCTCTGGACCGAGCCTGCCGGTGAACGTTATACTTGTAGTTTCATCCTGGCATTAGATCACACGTCTGGCCATCCAGAGTTTGGTATTCCGTATTTTCCTCCAAATCACTCCGAACGAATACCAGTTGATTCCTTCAAAAGGCCATTGCTGAATTTCTGTCACTGTCTCCGGACTCTAATAACGATGTTTGCGATCCGTAAAACCCCAGTAAAAAACATTTTGCGGGAAGCTGCTATGAAGAGACAGCATAGACAAGGAAATGGTACGATACTGTTTATATAAGTTCGTATTATATTAGTGGCCACCGAATCTCGGCCCTGGCATCCGGAAGGAATTGAGTTCAATTCTCGACCCGGTAATACAGATCTTTGGTTTCCAGAAATCACAACTGGACAATGTTGAGACCATTCATTCAGAAGGCCAAAATTGCTTGTCATCAATTCCCTAACGTAACTAATGAACTTGACGACGGCGCAACATAAATTATAAAATTAAAAAATATATTTTGGATCGGGAGTATGGGGCTACGCTACTAAATGGCGCCACAGACGCAGTGAGCAGGATGCCAGCGCCACAGCGACTGCAGAGTGACCAACGAGGAGCTACTTAAACGCAGCGCACAGCAGACTGGCTCTCTTCATGTGTATTGTGTTCATTGTGTATTGTGAGACTGATTCTAACAAACCGGATCCTTGTGTCAGCTGTGTTATCGTAGTTACTCTCCACTGTCCGAGGAATATCCACAGCCTACCTTCGCTGATGAGCCATCATCCTTGAGCCGGGAACTCCATTCAACCTGTCCGGCTCCTGATCTTTCCCGGATGGAGCCGACATATATATATATTGCAGCATGAAACGTCGAAAAAATTATTGAGGAACATTGTTCAGTATTCTTACAGCACAAAGGAAGTCCGGCATCAGAACGTGAAAGTAAATATACAGTACATCGTTCAAACACATGTGGTACTGTTTAGATCTAGAAGGTATGGGGCATACCCTAACAAATAGAAACCAGTTTGATATAAATCGTTCTGAAACTTGGCTATCGCATAACGGGTACCCTCACGGTCTAACTTTATACACTAATCAGCTAAAACATTATGACCACCTGCTTATTAGTATGTTGGTCCATTTTCGGCGCGCAATACAGCAGCGATTCGGTGTGGCATGGATTCGAAAAGTCCTTGTTAGTTTTCCGGAGTTGTCTGGCACCAGACTTCTACGCACTGGTCACGCAATTCCCTTAAATTATGGGCCTGTGGTTTGTGGGCGTGGCGCCTGGGAACAAGCATTTCGGAAACGGCGAGGCTGGTAGGCTGTTCGCGTGCTATTGTAGTTAGCAACTATGCAGAGCGTTTGAAGAACGACAATGTGGTGGACGTCCACGCCTCATCACAGAACGTGGAGGTCGGAGGTTTCCGTCCTCTGTAAAGCTGGACTGACGGCGATCTGGCACATCTGACAGCAGAGTACAATGCTGGTGCAGGCACAAGTGTTTCGGAGCACATTCTTCTGTCAGATGTGCCACAGATTGCCGCCTACACCCCTTTACAGAGAGCCAAGACTCCGACCTCCACGTTCTGTAATGAGGCGTGGACGATCACCACCTTGTCGCCTAGTCGTAGTTTCACCGTCCCTCAACCACTCTGAATACGTGTAGATGCTCACTGCAGTAACACGCGAACAGCCGACCAGCCTCGCCATTTCCGAGATGCTCGTTCCCAGGTGCCACGCCCACAAACCACTGGAATTGCGTGACCTGTACGTTGACATCTGGTTTGTTTTGGCTGATCAGTAAACGTTGGGTTGACACTATTCTTTCTCCAATCCGGGGTAAGTGAGAATGAGACATATCCACATAGATCAGAAATAGTGCTGCTGTGTTCTTTGGATTATCTTCTTTTTTAATGTCTTTTAACACATACGATTCTACAGCACCTTATCCATTGAGTTGAGACTACTATTCAATTGTGGTTGGATTGTTCATCCTCCTATAAACACAGTAGCTTTACTGCCACGGAGAAGTAACTTGTGATTCCGATGTTTCTTACAAGAATTTGATTACTGTATTAAGTTTTTGCAACGGATAAATAATTGCAATATCATCATTATTCAAAGCACAAGGTGTGATGTCATAAAGAGATAGCAACTTCTGTAAAACATGTGTGTCATTAAGTACTTCCCTCTGCAGCAGTGTAAGCGACGTAACGAGAGAAATCATATGACCAAGTAAAAAATTAATGGGATATAATATTATTGTCCTACAGATTCCGAAGCGTGTTTCTGCCATCCAGATGGCAGATTTTCAATTTGAAACCCAATCTTCCTTTGTCGTGGCTACCTTAAATGAACCCTTCTGTCCTACCACACCAAAGGGATTAACAGTTTCATAGGGAATTGAAACCACGTGCGTTCTAACGTTCTTCATTCGCCAGAAGGAAATATCAGTTTTATTCCCCATAAAAATTTCAACATCGGCGCGGATTTAAATCCAGTACCTACGGACCAAAGCCAAGCGCCTAAATCAGCTGGGCCACGAGATAATTCGTAGATATCAGTGAGATGATCAAAATACACAGAACACGTGGAAAATCTAATGACATGAAATTTGCTTATAATAAACTATTTCCATGGCTCTAACGATCTCTAAGACGGCAGGACGTATAGCCTTAATAACAGAAAATATAATAAGCTGGAACTTCCAGTAATAATAAAAAAACATAAGGTTATCGAAAGCTTCAGCAAAAACTGTGTTATTCAGTTCAACATAAAACGGTCGATTACTAACCAAAGTACATCCATATCTCCCAACAATCAATAAGTCGCAACTTCCATATAAAGAACCTTGGCTTATGATAGTTACGCTTTGTTTTCAATTTCCACGTAATTATATAAAAATATTTCTTATATAATAAACAGGATAAAGAGTTTGAAAAACAAATTGATTAATACTGGAATTACAATTGAAGCTTAATATCTAATTCAGCTGAATGGTCAGTTTAAATAATATCATTGGAAATTTTCAGCACCATTTAGTCTGCTGTTTATAAGCTTTGTCCACTATCAGAAGAATCCCTTAAATTTTCGCTTTGTCCACTATCAGAAGAATCCCTTAAATTTTCAGGTATTTCGATAATTTCTGTTGTTGCAACAAAAACGTACGATAGAAAATGCGAATAAATATTTCTATAGTTGATAATTAAAATTTAATTTCAAATTAGTAGAATTGAAGGCAAAAATAAAACGTATTATCCATTGAATTACAAATACGAGTGAAAAAACACGCCAACTCTATTTTGTCATCACTTTGCTTTCAGAGTAATCATTAACTTAAGCAGAGCTACTACATCCCAGCATTTTTTTAATTAATATAAATCCAATCCTGAATACGTGAACCAGATACGATGAGGTATACGCAGCAAAATTGTGGAAGCTGTGAACACGCATCGTCCTTCTCGCGACACTCCGTTAATCCCAGCAGATTTTCCGCTTTTCCGACGAGCTTTATCACCAAAGCCTGAAAGGTCCAATAGAGCCCTGCGACGGCCGAGCTCACAAGCAGAGGCCAACACTCGCCTCCACAGATTTGACTGATAGTTACCATATTGACAGATTTCCATAGAAAACTGGATCTTCTCAAACAGAGATGAAAATTATTAATTTTCAAAACAATAAGTGACAAATGTCTTTGAGAGAAGAATTTCGGACCAGATGGTATTGATATATTATTAAAAACATTCACTTTCGTCCATACATCCAGAAAGTAAGAATTATTTGAGAAATTGCGAATTCAAAATTGCGGCTTGATGATTGTGTTCTCAAAGGATATGAAAGATGACAGTTGGTTTGTTAAGCCTCTGGTAGCATGGCTTGTTTTTGGTTTGTTTTGTGCTTATTCATATTTTCAATTTGCTATAAAAATGTTTATTTGAATAAATATGTATGATAGACTTTACGTTGGGGATGAAGTAGATTCAAGACATTTCAGAACACTGACGTAAATTGATTTTCGATATAACTCCACGTTCGCGACCAAAATATCTGTTTATAATATTTCTTTATTAATCGACTGTGAAAGAAAATCGGTTTAAAGAAAAGAGTAAGATACAAAGGGAAAGGTAACAAAGCTATCGAATATACAGAAAATACAGAAACATTACACACAGTGTTTATATTCATCACTGGAAATCTTTTCAATCATCGTCGTTGTAGTTTCGTTGCTGCATATTCTGGATTTATATTGCTGGGGTAAACTGTTGCACCATCCTCATTTAGTCGGATATGGCTAGTTGTGGCTGATCATTAACGTATAGGCAGTAGAGTATTGGAGTCAGAACACTACCCTTTGGTACTTATAAACTACCCCCGTTTGGAATTAGGCTCTTCTTCGTAATTTAATCAATAGTTGAACCTTTCTATTAGCTTTATTGAACCTGTGCACATGTAATAAACCAAATGTTTTACTATCGAAATTTCGTTCGACGTCCAAGGTTTGGTACGGCGTGTTGTGGGTGGTTGTCTTACCAACCACCTCTAACACTGCAAGCCGACAGTTCTTCTTTAATTAATGATAATTATCACTGGGTCAGCAATTATGCCCACGTGATGATTAGAGAGGATCTCTTAATATAAACACACAGTATTAGCAATAAAATAATTATTCAATAGCAAAAAATAATGTACAGGGGTTTGGCATAAATTTCACATATTCCTGGCACAATTTGCCTTAAGATGCTCTTTGTTCCTTCCTGTTTAACAAAGAATTTCCGATTTGGTAGACAGGAACTGAGTAAGTAGGTTATATAGTCTGGGACATTGTACTGGTGTAGTTTATAGATCAAGCCAACAAGCCACACTTTATCGAAGGCTTTTTCTATATCCAGAAATATAGCTGAAGTGCTGTTTCCCGCCTGTTGGTCAATGCTTGTCTGGGCATTTCTACTTACCTGATGCGGGGGAGATTGCGGAGTTGGTGGCACTGACCAAATCAGGAAAAGATAAAAACTTTTCCTTAAAATTACAAACCTATTTCTCTATTACCACTTATAGCCAAAGTGTTTGAGAGAATTATCCTAGCAAATCTCAACACTCTAATAATCAGAAACGATATAATCATTGGCACGCAGTTCGGTTTCAGAAAAGGTCATTCTACTGAACAACAATGTGCCAGGCTAACGGAGCACATATGCTCAGAATAGCAGGCGGGAAACAGCACAGAAAAGCTATATTTCATGATACAGAGAAAGCCTTCTATAAAGGTGACCCACAACTTGATCTTTGTTTAAAAGTTTACTCCTGTGGAAATTTCGTAATAACACAATATATCAGACTTGGGCGTTTTTCTGCTACGCTGATGCCTATCAATCAAGTTGCTCAACGAATGAAATTGGTTACGCGTTATTCCCGCGTGGCAGTACTACCAACTTGTGAAGTGCCGAATCGAAATGAGAAATTTTATTTAAGTGACCGTGGTCCCATTATTCAATCACTCAGGTATACCATTCCTTTTATGGAGAAAAAAAAATCAGACGAATTGAGAACCTCCTCCTTTTTTGAAGTCGGTTAAAAAGAATAGAATTATCATGTAATTTGTTTTGACAGAGTTTATCCAATCTGAAATGGAATTCAACTATGTTCTGCCACAGAATCTGAATTAGTGATTACGTTTAAAGAAATAAGCTTTGATAATACACTGTCGCAATATTGCTTTTCTAGGATATAAGAATAGTGCAAAGTCTTTATTTCATTTCGTTTGTAGCAATCGAGAGAAGCCCAGAGCTGTTTCTCAGCCTGTAACTTTAGTGACTGGATGGTCTGAACTTATTTTCGAGTCCTTATCGCAACTACGACTGGGAACCAAGGTCAAGTTTGTAACCATGAGAACCAACAATCAGCATAGACGCTTATCTACGATAGCTCTACCCCACCCTTGTACCTCGTAGACGTCACCAGTAGCCAAACCGAGTTCGTCCTATTACTAAAATCTCAACCAAAGAATCAGGAGCCAGCCTTACCCCCTTCACTAAAGATTCGCTCTCGCTTGGCCGGAGAGCGTAGTAGTTCGCCAGTCGCGTCAACATCTTAGACTCGAAACATTAACTTCAAGTGAGGTAACCTGCTGGTATATTCCATGTTGACCCATTCAAGTATTTCATGACTGCACTATACCAAGAATTATTTATTCATAAGTCATTCCATCCTACAAGATATATTATAGATCGGTTCCATATCAAGCCTAGTATCGTTATTATGCAACCATATCATAACTAATATCAACAGTGCCGTCATAATTGTCTTGAAATCAGTGTGTTTATGAAATAACATCTTTATCTGAAGCGTTTGCACCAGTATTTGTTCCTTCACAAGTGTTTACCAATAAATAACCAATAACAGTATACACCGTGTGCTTCTTTCAGAGCAACTTGATCACTAAATAATATATAAGAATAAATCTAGATGAAATATGTTAAGTGTCCAATCAGATGTTTTGCCATAATACTAACAGAAGATAGTCTATATTGCTTGCAGAGCTACTTTTACTAACTACAAGTATTAAAAAAATGTTCAACCTAATCTCTTTGGCATGGTTTCACATACAACTGACCATACTGACAGTTGGTGGAGGCCGAAGCGAATCCAAAAGGTGTTTGACGCAATAAGCTTCCGCTCGGCCTAACACAAGCGACAACACTGCTCAGAGCTACAGAGAAACATACATACTGAAGCCTGTTTGACTACGTTTGAAGTAATCCCTCCTCTTCTTTCCTTGTTGAATGAATATCGACACTATTTTTTCTGGGAGAGATAATTTAGCATGCTAAGCCTGTAATTAAAAAACGTTCTGCGTAATATGTCCTGCAATAAGTTTCTATCGGTATATTATCACGTAGCTATTCCTCATACATGCAATAACCACAAGACTTGAATGAGAATTTACTAGATTGTATTTATCTTCTTTAATTTCAGTTGGACGATAGGGAGTGTCCATATACTACGGTCTAGGTGTTGGCTGGAAAGCTACGCTGGGCTACGTGAGGGGAAGGGGGGGAGTTTCGGACCAAACCACGTAGCATTTCATCCATATTATTTGTAACTTTTAAAATAAGGTATAGAACACCCATCAGCGTGTGAATATTTTTTTCTGTAATTTAATTATGTAATTTATAATAGTCCGACAAGAGAAAATGGCCAAAATGCCTTCTGGAATCTTATTGAAAACTACGTGCCACGCGGGAGGGGGGGGGGGGGGGGGGGGGGGGGGGGGGGGAGGGAGGTTAGGGGCAAAAGCCACGTCGGGTTACGTGGGGTAGGGGTATTTACAAGAAGACAAATTAGAGCTACGGAGTTTATGGATGCTCCCATACTAACAGTAAAGACCCAGCTAGTTTTCGCGACGACCAAGCCTAGCAAGAACTGCCCCAGGCGAATGCCGGGATGCTTCCTTCAAAAGGCCATGGCCGAATTCCTTCCCATTCCTTGCCCCCATCCTTTCCCGTCTCTAAAAAAAAACCACGCTGTTAAAAAGGGACGTTAAACTGTTACAAAAAAAAAAAAAAAAAAAAAAAAAAAAAAAAAAAAAAAAAGAACTGCCCGGACTACCCTGGCGGAGTGTGCGCTGATAATTTTTGGCAGGCAGAATCGCTACAGGAGAAGAGTTCCGTACACCAAGCAGAGTGAAGCGAAACTTTAAGTGAACACCGTACATAAGAGTGACTAGTATTTGGTCACTGCCTGTGAATCAACGACGCCTACCTACTAATGGATTTTTGCTGCGCTGCGACAAATGGTTATCGTCATCAAATCTTTTCCAGCCGCTTTATATAATAGTAAATTGACGAGAAGCCCTACAATTATGCTGAGGTCAAGTATCCACAATGCAAGTACCTTCCATTTCGAGTAATTGGCGCACAGACTGATCTGTTTTACCTATAAGCCACCTGAGATTAAGAACAATATCATGCCCCATGTAAAGTCAGGATATATTTAGTTCAAGGTAAGTTTTAATTTTGTTAGACGAGTATCGGATTGTATACTGAATTCATATTTCATTCATTCATTGATTATTTGATATAAATGTTAGTAACTTAAGTTTAGGGTTTCTTTTAACAGGTTTTTTGATATGCAATAAATTCATTGACGTGGAAAAGATCTTTCATTCTGGAGTAATTTAAAGTAAATAAATTAATTCATAACTAAAATAAAATATTGATCTGATTAAAATCATACAGCTAAAAGGGATATTACATAATTAATAACCAAAAAATTATGAATGGTTATAGCCTGCTTCAATTAAATCAAAAAAATATTGCAAATAAATTGCGAGATGGGTCGTTCCTTGTGTTCCCCTTACTCGCTTTATAATACGCTGAGCCTACAGCAATCAGAGCACTATGATAGGGTATTTTATTACTTGTAGCTTTAACAAACTTTATTGAATGAAATCCTAGGCTGCGAGGCTAGCGTTACACGTACAAATAAAATTTGTTTTTAGAACTATTTATTCCTAGTGAAATATTTTCAACAGGTTACGAGACTGAAAACATTCACCAGCTTTTCCACAGTTCAATCAATCTTCCTTGTTTAAGAGCTTATGTAAAATGCAATGTTAACATATTTTTTATAATCGATGTGCTATTGGTTCGGCGCAATTGTATTTTATTTATATCTTTTTCATGATAATGATTAATTACCTCTCAAGTGGTCAGCTGCACGTATATTAGTATGTATGGCTGTAAACAATGCAAGTCTGGCTTCGTCCCTTTTTTTTTTTACTTGCAATAAGTTCTTGTTTGAATGGTAGATAAGGTTGCATAGTTATAACCTCTATCAATTCAATCAAAAATATATTAATATTTTTAAAAACAAGCTTTCATTTAAAAATAATTGAGTTAAGGCTTTATTTTAAATGAAATTTCACGCCTCAAGCCTTCAAGAAAATATTTAAATTTTAAGAAGTTTTATTTTACACATTTTTGTTCAATTATTTTTAAATAAAACCTTCTAATAATAATATCTAAAACATGCCAATGACTAACCTAACCTAACCATAATAAAAATAGTCGGTTACCTTTCTATTTTAGATGTCTTCGACATCACATGCGATTTCAGATCTCTGTAGTGACTCCTTAAAATCGTACAACATAATTTTCATTTCGCTACTTGACCAGTGGTACTTTCAATCACTTGAAGCCAATCCTTAAAAGTGGCTCTTGAAGCCAAGAAACTTGAAACTTTTGCTTATATTGTGATTTCGGCATAGTGGGGCGTGAACTCACAAAATGAATACGACACTCTGAGGAGAGACAATATACTGAGTCCGAGGTGACCAAGTTTAGTAAACTACTATTAAAAATTGGGGGAATCCCTATTCCGTATGGAGATTCCGTGCGACGATCCATCCAGCTCTGTACACTATTTGCGGGGATTCGCGGTAGAATACTTTTTCCTAGTTTTAAACAAGGTGATATGATGTCTCCAATTGGCTGAATCTATTTCTCTGTCTTGTACATCACGTTGATCAAGTAAGGAATACTTGAAAATATTTATGTATTCAAACGTTTCTATTAATAATTTTCATCCATTAATTTTATTGGTTGAAAATAATAATAATTTTCTGCACAAACACCATGTTTCGTTGAACTTCAATCGTTTAATAGTTCGTAAAGTTAAATATCAGAAAGTAAGTTATTAGGGTCTTCGGTGGTTTAAATTAATGTACTGATTAATTAAAATATAATCCACTAGAAGATTATGTTGAAGATTTTGTAGCAGAATGACCAAATATGGGTCATTCCGTACATTTTTATATATATTATTTTGCATATTTTTATATATAAAAAGAATAAGAAAGGAATTATCGGAGAGAATCGTCAGTGTGTTTGTGGCACCTGAGCTAGACGCGCCAGAGGGTCGCGACAAGCTGGCGGCGGTCAGGGACAATGGACACCACCTACCCTTCTCACGCAGTTGGTCAAGCGTATAATCCCTTGGCTCCGGTGAAACGGTAAACTGAGGTGAACAAACTACCCAAGCCCAAGGTTTACGAACAGGGAGTTTTGGAGGTCACAGGTGACGATAATGTCCGAGGCTATCACGAATTCACCCGAACCGAGAAAGACAAGGTTCGCCTATCGTGACAGCCGAAGGGAGGAGCTTAAAAATGGCAGAACCAATCGTGAGAGACTTTCCTTTGCATTTTGTAATGATGGTGTATTTTTTTCTATGTACACCACGAGTGACGAGAGGAGGCTTTTTTCGGCGGACGCTGGAGAGACTTGGCTCCGAGCCTTCAGACGAGAAGGAGCGGATCTTCCGAAGCTGGAGATCGCTCTTGGCTTCGCACCTGAGGGTCAATAAGCGTGCCTTGTACAGTGAGGTCACTGTGCACGCATCCATTACGCTTGCACGGACGTGGTGCATTGTCCGCTATAGCCAAGGGGCTATAGTAATTCCGCCGTCGCGGGAAATACATCGCCGTCACGGTAATCATCCTACAAGTGCAGTGTGGTACTTTTATTCGGTCATTGAGTACAGCCCTGTAACGACCACTGAATGATTAGGAGTTCTCGCACCCCCAAATATTGAGCTAGCTGGGGCAGACTTTCTTAAAGCCACACTTGGTGGATAATATAAATTATCCTGGCGCCCGGCATTTGAGATTGAATACAGTTGATGCCAATACTGTGTTTGATTTATGGTTCCCGATCATTGTGAAAGGAACTTTCATTTAAACAAATCAAGTGTGTAGCTTTCTTGCTTGCCAATTAACATTGGGAGTTTGTTTAAAGATTAATGTAAAGGCGGTTGTGTTATAATGCTTTGTTTATTTGTTAATATGTGTTGGCAATTGTAAGAAGAGGCTTTGCATAGTTCTTTTTATCATATTTCAATGTGTCAATGTTAACGATAAATAAGCCTCGCCTGTACGACATTATGAGTACCCAATAAATTAGCAGCCTAGGGTTTCTTTTCATTATAAAAAAAGAAGTAAAAGGTTTTCACCCTTACCTCCCAGGCGTAACCGCCACAATGTTTGTTTATTTTCCAAAATAACAAGTCAGCGATATTTGTCACAAGCAAAGATACAATCCAGAGATACTGGCGCAGTCTTTGTCAGATGCAAAGTGACTGTAAACTCAACTGTGAACTAACTGAGAAACTAAACTATAAACTGTATACTACTCTGTCCTTCTGCCGATTTGTTTATATACTCTCTATCGAAATTTCTGGACTTCTTCAAAAGCATCCGACCGATATTTCTCGAACATTAATTACTCAACAATTAAACATATCAAAAACAATCGAAATTAACACAAAATCACTTAACATCATTACAAAATTATCAGAAATGGTAATTAGAGATACTAGGGCTGTTGATAAAATATCGATATATCGATATATCGATATTTTTTAAAGAAAATATCGATATTTATGAGTGATATTTTTTAGGACGATATATCGATATATCGATATTAAAATCTGGATATCGGAGTCCGATATTTTTTAAAAATAAAGTGGTTATTTTCCTGGTAGAATATTCCAAGTTATTATTGGAGGGAAAACGATTACCTGTGTTGCACATGCAATACATTTTCATAGATAGAATTTTAAGAAACAATGAACGATACGAGCACATGGAGAAGCAGGGCCGCCGTAAGGGGGCGTGCCAGGCAGCATATTATTTAGCGGGCGACCTCCTTTTTTTTTTAGCTCAACAGCTGCTACGGGCGGTCGGCGGCGACACTGGGGATGGCAACAATGGGGGCGGCAATCTCACAGTTTTTTGACCCGTTTCGGAAATTTCCTAGATCCACCACTGGCTGTAGTTGGACAGGGGGCGGCATAATCGCTATTGCACGCGGGCGCTCAAACAGCTAGCGGCGGGCCTGTGGAGAAGTAAAAAACAAAGGTAAAATAACTCATTCAATATTCATTAGAATTCTTGTCTGGACATTTTGAAAAGTTTTTTAAAATTTGTCTTCAATCAATGCAAAAGTATTAGCATTAAGAAACTAATCGTAATGTACCAGGTATGGGTAGGGTTGCCAGATAGCCGGAAAATCCGGGAATGTCCCGGAATTTTGTGTCTGATCTCGTGTTCAGGAATTATGCGTTACTGTCCCGGAATTTCCGTATACTAGTTTTTTTCTCAAACTCAGTTCACCACGGTGGTCATGAGGCCAAGCCAAGTATCCCATGCTTGCAGCGGGAGGATGGAATGTCCCTTAAATCAGAGGAATTGAAACTGACAGGAAAATACTCTTTGAATTTTCTGGGAATTTGAAAATTCTAGATGCAGTTAACATTAACTTCCTTTATACAGAGTTCACATGTCTGAAACGTGTTTTTCAGGTCCTTCCAAAAGACTTTCCAAACGATAAAATCTGGGCCAATTTCTTTAGAACAAGCGTTTTTAATGATTTTGAATATTTTTAAAAAAATAGTTGGTTTTGTTTTGTCAATTCCAACAAGCAATGACTTTTACGAGACAAGTTTTAGTCCGTTGAATAATTTATGAAATAAGAGTGAAACAGAACGTTCATGGATTCGATCAAAGCTGAACTGCAAACTCAATCAATTTTGAAGACTCTTGCTGAGAAATTTTATCAGTTTTGCAAAGCAGTGACGGAGAAATATTTATGAAAATGGCAAAATCTAGTATTAAATGTTTTAAAAGTAGATGATTAAGATCTATTTGGATTGATGTTGATTTTGATTTAGCAAAAGATAGATGCTAATTTTTTATTTGTTGATAAAACCTGATGTTGATTTTCTGCCTAATTTTAATTAATGAGCCTAACAGAAGTGTTCAGTTTTGGTTTAATATTTTTGAGATTTTGATTAATAATACCCGATGTTGATTTTGTACCAAAGTAAAAAATTCCTAACGAGGTGGTCAATTTTTGTTTTAAGTTTAGTATTTTTCCTTTTGATTCATAATACCTGATGTTTACTTTCTACCATAGTTTAATTAATAAAGTTAAAAGAGGTGCTATATATACGTTAGATAACATATTTACCTAAAATAGAATTTTTTATTAATTTGCATTTTTGTTCACTCTTTAAACATACCGCTAAAATACTTTTTAGACCCAGAAATGTCCCGGAAATTATAAGCCTGTATCTGGCACTCCACAGTTAAATATTTCGCGCGAATTGGATACGGTTCTTGTTCCATACCAACAGAAGAATTGAGCTCCAAAATTATGTTACAGCCAGTTTTGTTATATCACTTACGAATTTATTAAGATAAGAAATTGAAAAAAAGAATCTACCACTTTTGGATTGCCTTTACAAAGCGCTATGCTAAAAACTTATTATCATAGATTGGTGCATTTAAAAAACATTAACGCCAAGGGAACTGCCTTGACAGTAGCGGCTCTAGGATTTTTCCAAGCCGGGGAAAAACTGAGATTGCCGCCTCTTCAAACATTGTTGCCAGCCTGACCCCGAGAATCGCCTCCTTGATTGTTGGCCAAACGCATTGATGTCGCCACTTTAACTGTTTGCCAAACGCATTGTTGGACACGATATTATCGCCCAGAGCAAGTACCCCGGTTTGCCCCCACCCCTCGCCCTAAATCCTGCATTCCACCTAGAATCTCAGCTTTAAAAAATTGTATTATGGTAAAGCGTTACCCATTTGCGAAGCAATATCAAAGAAGGGGAAATTTTCAATTAATGTAGGGAGTTCTCCATTCATAGTAGAAGAAACAACGGGAAAAACATGAGTTCATGCTCTTGAAAAGTATGTCCAATGAAGTTTCTGACATGAGTTTTGGTGCAAAATTTTACTTCATTCACCACCTTAGTTTGGAATTTTTTTTGGATCTGAAACTCTTTTAAATAACTATGACGTTCTCTCATCATAATTCTATGCAACATCCAGTTGTCCTAGAAAATGGTAATTTGGTACACATACTTGGTTTCATCCCCATAGTATAAGAAAAGTTCCTGTGTTTTTTCAATGCCAATCTAAAAGCTGAAACGTCTTAGAGAAAATTTGTAGGTTAATTGCTTTCTTCTTGATGAGGCTATATGCCTTGAATTTCAGTTTTGCACAAAGATCAGGAGCATAAAAAACACAATTAATTTTACTTTGTTACTACATTTAATTTGGAAGTTATTGGTAGTCCTACACCGATGGTAACAATGCAGACACGGCGAAGCTCGCACAGAACGAATCGGACTCGAGCCCGTTGTTTTACATGAGCGTGCGTTGTCGAGGAAAGTATTTTGATATGGAAATAGGATGCAAGCAGGAATATTGATAAATTCGGATACACAATCTATGCTAAGGTGCAAACATTTGGTCCAAAAAAGTAAGAAGACTCAGAATAAGCTATCAACCTACAAAATGAAATTAAATTCCACATAAAACAATACTTGTAAAAAAGTGACTTGGTCATTATGCAAACTCTGATAATAGAACATCAACATAAATAAATGCCTCTACAATGTTGTATTATTGAGCTTTTAAACTCACAAAAGCCAAGATTTCCCTCGATGCTCTTTCTGGATTCACAAGTCTTCGAGTAAATCATAAACATTCTGCCTTTCCTTTTAGTAAAGTAGTAGTATAATGGCTAAATCACAATTTTTAAAAAAAATATTCATCCGTGACGTCATGAAAAACTATTTTTTTTTGAGAAAATCAAAACTTGATTCAGAAAAATATCTCACAACTCTTCATCATTAAATAGCCACAAGACTTCGCCCTTTTTTAAAATGATTTGTTTTTGTAACATTGTTTTTATATAATAGGGTCGATATATCGAACCCGATATAAATATTTTTTAAAATATCGATATATCGAAAATCCGATATTTTTTAAAATATCAACAGCCCTAAGAGATACTTAAATACAAAATTATTTACAGAAATCATTTTAAACTGTACAAACATGTCCTGTAGACATCATAACTTGCATTAATAAATGGAATTACAAACATTTAAGAAATTCTCTTCCACAATTCGGTTCTTAAACATATTAAATGGACTTTAAATAATTTTCTTTCCTAAAACAAGGTCTATATACAATGATTTACAAGAAATTGCAAAATAAACATACCAGATCACATTCAAGCAAATACTTCATAAAGTACAATACTATTCAAAATTCAGGTATGAGAACTGTTACAAAGTGTACATATTTGACCAAAAAACAATAATCATGACATTAGTAAAAACCACTGGCCACTAAAAAAAATGTCTCCACTAAGACGGGGATCTAAAACACTACGTTTAGATTAGACTATAATCCGTAGGTGTCTCAATATTAATAAACTATATATAGAATATCCAACTGCGAGAAAATCTTCTGATATATTCAGAATTATTTACTTCCCTTTAAAATGTATCGCTACTTGGCACTGCTGGTTTAAATTTAATTTAATTTGATTGCGATGGAGTGGCAATTTCCCTACACACCCATTTTTTACCTTTCCTGTTCCCGACTATTTAGCCCTAGAAATTTCAACTTTAAATTCTTTCTGCGTTTTTGGTAGATTTTTCATCATTTCTGTTGGTAAATTATTCCAGTCCCTGACCCCCATACCTAAGAAAGAACATCTGCCTATATCCTAGTGACTGAAATCAAGAATATTTTTTACCTTCCATGCGCTGCTTCTATTTCTTCCACCAATATCTCTCCACGCCTGATCACCGGATATACACGTCTTGTACACTCCCATGACTCTCTTCACCCTCCTCTTGTCTTCCGATTAATTCCATTCCAGATCTTTTATCATATCGATTGCTGATTGTATTCCACAGTAATTTCCAGAGACAAATCTGGCAGCCCTTCTTCTCATCCCCTCCAACTCTTGTATTTGATACCCAAATTTGGATCCAATTTTGCACCACAATATTCAAGCAATAGTCTAACCAATGTTTTATAATCCAATTCCGTTACTTCTCTGGAACATCCCTTCATCAATTTCCTTTACAAGTGAAGGATTTTTAAATCCTTTTCTACTATTCGTTTAGTTTATTATCAAATATTATGCAAAGATATTTACATTTCAGGTATTCAACAAGCAATTCTTTCCCCTCCCTATAATCATAATCAACCTTCAGATTTTTATCTGTGTACTTAATAAGCTGACTCCTCTTTTTCAATTATCTTCACCATTTTTTTAAGTTACCCAGCTAGATATACTGTCCAGATCATCCTGCAACTTTTCACAGTCTTCAACCGTTTTGATCCAATTATATTGCATTATGTCATCTGCAAACAACGTAGTTTTTTACACTGAACCATTAACACAATCGTTTATTATAATAACTAATAGTTACGGTCCCAAAACTTTGCTCTGTGGCACTCCCATCTTCACTTCCACTTCTTTCGATGCTGTAACTCAATCGTGACTTTTTGCTTTATACATTTTAAGAATTCTTCTACTCAGGAAATCACTTTTCCACCCACTTCAATGGTTTATACCTTATTTAGCATCGTTTTATGGCTCCCTGTGTCAAAAGCCTTTGATAGCGCTATACTAACCGCTTGGCCTCCCTGATCCATTTCATCAGAAATATCTTGCATACAGCCTACTATCTGAGATTCGCATGAATATCATTGTTTAAATCTATGTTGGTGAATTGAAAACCACTTACGTTCTTCACAGATTTTTTTGATGTGGTTGCATATCAAACTCTCCATTAATTATTTATCTACCACTGATGTTAAACTGTTTGATCTATAATTTTTTACCCTGTTTGTCATCCGTCATGCATGTACCAATACTACTATCGCACTTTTCTTCCTCATTATAAGTAAAATTTCAAGACAAGATACAATGTCATATCCTGCTATTTTTAAGACATCCATAGTAATATTATCTGCACCAGTCCCTTCGTGTTTTTTCAGCTTTCTCAGTTCCTTCATATTTCAAATTTCCTTCATATTTCAATTTTTTTAGTCTGGTCATTTCTATTGTGTGGATAAGATTTTTCTCTAATTACACGCTTTCATTCTTGAATCATTATCCCTAATGGTCTCACTAAACCAGTTACTTACAATCTCCTTCTTTTTCAAATTCCCAGTAACGTCTTCTCCATCCTTATCTATAACTGTCTCGTCATCATCCTTTTCCTTCAGTTTTCTAACATAGCCATAGAAATTTCTAGATCCATCTGTCCGTGGTCCCATTGCACCGATAATATTCTTCATGCTACAGAACATTGACTGTACTTTACAAAACTACAAACGATTTCCTAGAACTAGGCTTCAACAATATTTTTAAAAAAAAGATTAAATGCTTAATGTTTAATAAATAACGAAATTACGTAGAAATATAAAACTGACATTCAAGTCATTGCAGTCAATAAATTGCCACAGTGTACATGTAATGTCAAAGTTCGTGACTAATTAAGCCAAAGGTTGGGCTGACAAAAGCTGCTTTGTCATACAAGGTTTCTGTCATCGTCCGTTTCTTTTTACATTACAGACCCCTGAAACCAAAACATTCTGCAATAAAAAATAAAACTAAAAAAAATCAATTTTCTGCAAAATTTGAGATCAACGTCGTTGGTAATATAAGAAGGAAACTGATTTTACTCTTTTCGTTTTTAAAGATTTACGCAGTCGACCATGAACGATGTCAAAAGGAGCAGTCAGGAGCTCAGCGATTAAGGAGCTCGCCTTCAAAATTCGAGGTGGCGGTATCATATTCCGGTAGGGCCAGCGATGTTTACGGGTTCTGCTTTGATCTTATGAGTAACCCACGACGGTTCGCGATGCGGATTCCACGTTAAAAAGTGCAGGTCCACCAACGAAAGAGGCGGAATGCACTGCAGATAGAAACACAGGCACTTTTTGGCTGAATTGAACTTCAGAGTCTCACGGGAAATAACGCCAAACGCAATTTAGTTTAATTTTTACTGGATAAACAATAATTCTTCATGCAGCCAATTTACCTAATTAATCAAAGAGAATGAATAGTCTTTAGTAAATTAAGTGATTTCCTACATATTATAGCGGTGATTACCGTGTTTAATGTAGTCTGCAGTCGGTGTCGATAGTCTTTGATTTTAGTAGGCTACGAAAATTTTAGTGCCAGTCGATAGTAGCACCTGTCGCATCTTTTAGTCACAGATTAGTTGGATCATTTATACGTTAACCACGCACTGCCGTTCATCCGAGAATTCGAACATCACTTTCACATCAGTCGTGGTACAGTTGAACCATAATTAATAATTATTACCTGGGTTACCGATCTTCATTCGGCATCTTTAGATTTCTGTTCAATATGCAAAATTGTGTATAAAGTTTGATTAAAGTTAACCGTTTTACTTGAAGATTTCGTAAGTATTTTGAAGTGCACAGTTTCCTTGCCCTAACCAAAGA
Source organism: Vandiemenella viatica (assembly GCA_031002005.1). Lineage (NCBI taxonomy): Eukaryota > Metazoa > Arthropoda > Insecta > Orthoptera > Morabidae > Vandiemenella > Vandiemenella viatica. The sequence continues at coordinate 146,956,510 of JARYHS010008074.1, read as the reverse complement.
GAACCTTAACTAACATAAGGCCTGAAACTTCTACGAGATACCAAATTGCTCTTTAAAAATAATAATAATAATAAAAAATAAATAAATAATTCGTGTTGCAAACTTGAAAAGCAATACTTTATCTTCATATGAAAATTCATACAAATCGCTAGCACCATATCCGAGATCGTCTCCTTTACCACATCATAAATTGCTTTTAATGAAAAATGCTGTTTTTTTATTAAATAGAAATCTTAATGATAATCAGCCAATCATTAATAGTGCAAGATTAGTATCAATTCACTTAGACGTGTACATCATCAGTGCCGAATTCATTCACTCCTATAATACTATGTTCATACCTTGCATTAACCTAACTCCTTCTGATCCAACCGTGCCTTTCCAAATGATAAGAAAACAATTCCAATTAAAAGTAACATTCGCTGCAACCTTTTATAAAAAAAAAAAAATATCAGACGCTTCAAAACGCACGATTGTATTTACCAGAAACTGTAAGTGGCTTTTTCACGAGTTCGTAGATATTTATATTTCTATGAGAGACACATACGGTCAAAAGCAGATTTGAAAAATGACATCTGGCAAAGACAATATTTTTTAAATATGTACTTATTAACTGCTTTACAATTAAACATGCAGTATTTAAAGATAACGACTTATAACAGTGATATTTATTAGTACTCTTTACAATAAAATACATTTCATTAACAAATACTTGTATTTACTTAATTCCTCATTACTATTACCATTCTGTGGCTGATCACGATACTGTGTGAAGTATTCGCACGGGTCAGCTAGTACACATGAATAGTTCGTTTAAAGATATAATAGTTCCATGCGCGAAATAAAGAAAAACGTAACTAACATCAGTAGATTTATTGGTACCTGAAACATCTACGAGATGGCGTTAGAGCCGTTTCTGAGATACCAAATACAAGAATTACTTTTTTTTATCTTTTTTGCTGGAAGACACCTATTTAGGAAAACTTAAAAAGCCAAACGTTATCTAAATATGAAATTTCATCCAAATCGTTAGAGCCGTTTCCGAGATTCCAAATATATAACTGCGTATTTAAAAATATATCAATTACCATTATCTGTCTCTCTATTAGTAAGTCCTTTGTACACTGAAGAGCCAAAGAAACTGGTACACCTGCCTAATATCGTGTATGGCCCCCGCGAGCACGCAGAAGTGCCGCAACACCACATGGCATGGACTCGACTAATGTCTGAAATAATGCTGTAGGGAATTCACACCATGAATCCTGCAGGGCTGTCCATAAATCCGTAAGAGTACGAGGGGGTGGAGATATCTCCTGAATGGCACGTTGCAAGGCATCCCAGATATGCTCAATATTATTCATGTCCGGGGAGTTTGGTGTCCAGCGGAGATGTTTAAACACAGAAGAGTGTTCCTGGAGCCTGTAGCAATTCTGGACGTGTGGGGTGTCGCTGTAATTGCCCAAGTCCGTCTGAATGCACAATAGACATGAATGGATGCAGGTGATCAGCCAGAATGCGTACGTACACTCTTTGGCAAAAAAAATGACTGTAGGCGCCTGAGACTAAGTCCATTATTTTGCACTATTTGGCATCACTGGAGAGTTTGATCCAGGCATTGATTTAAGGAAATGAATAACAGACGGTGCTGAGTTGAATACTCGCAATGATGCCACATTGTGCGAATTAAGGGACTGAGTCTCAGGCGCCCACAGTCAATTTTTTGGCCAAAGAGTGTACGTGCCACCTGTCAGAGCCGTTTCTAGACGTATCAGGAGTCCCATGTCATTCCAACTACACACGCCCCACACCATTACAGAGCCTCAACCAGCTTTAACAGTCCCCTGCTGACATTCAGGGTCCATGAATTCATGAAGTTGTCTTCATACCCTTTGCCGACCGCAGCGCCGTTCTGTGAGTATTCATATATCAGTTTGTTTGCATATGCAACCTATACCAGTTGCTTTGGCTCTTCAGTGTAGTATCTTTACCATATCTCTTCGTCTCTCTGCCGTATATCTTTACAGCAATAATAATTTGGGAGTTGGGCTGCTGACTTTTATAACTAGCAAGCATAATTTCAAAGTTTAAGTCTCTCGTATTGTCGCGGAAAGTATAGTCCCCGCTTGATCCCACACACTGTGCAGTGTCGACCAACCAAGCGACTCTAATCCACACCTGTTTCTCAACAGACGGAGTTTCCTAAATTCTATTTTAGATAGCCGTGTCTAAGACAGTAAACGAGGAGACATACACGCTATACCCAGATGCCTGTCTGTCGGAACTCACAAGCTCAAGGTGCCCGCAGAACCGTCCACTATATTATTATTATTCTATGCAGATAGACCTATAAAGATCATACAAAACTTAATCATTTCCTGTTTCAGTTTCTTTTGTCATTCCAGTATTCTCGGATCCGTTTACTGAAGGCAAGTTTTCTCTCTTATTTCCAAGTTATGCTGGTCTTCTTGTCTTTGATTTCTGGAATGACTACCCAGATGTGTATTTTTTGTCTGAAGATTTTACTATCTAGGATTTCTGATCTCTTGATATTTTCTCTTTCCAGGTCTTGTCTTACTTGATCGAACCAGTTGTTAGGCATATTTAATGGTTGTATGAGGTTGAATATCTGCTTAGTTAATCTGTGACTTGACATCCAGTAGATGTCACCGTAGAATTTTAGTTTGCGCTTTCTGGCGTCGTTGGCTGATCACGATACTGTGTGAAGTATATTATGTCTAAAAATATTCACTGCAGAATTCGGCACGATATGTTATTGATGAAAGATACAAATATGATTAATTTTTGCAAATCATACTTTACAATTATTAAATATGTGAAACGAATTAGCACTCAATAAATAGTTGAAATTTAGCAGAAAACTTTCAGGATTTCGTAACGTATGTATCATTTTTTGCGTGGTATAATATTGAACAAAAAGGTACATTTTCTCCGAGCCTCAGAGGCAATCTCCACAGAGCCCCATCTTTACAATTCACGAATTTCTATCTTAAATGCCTTCACTGTTTCAGGTAAACGTTTTTAGCATTTCCTCAGTATTCATTCCTACCTCTCAGCCTTTAACTTTATCTTACTTTACCAGCTCAGGCAAATTTTTAATATTTTTTATAATATAATAAATATATGTATTCTGTGTCTACAGATTTAAAGAGTTGAATACTGGCCAATCGTAAAGCTAAGAAATATTTATGGAAATGTTAATTGATGGTCAGCTGGAAATTCTACGCCTCAGCACCTCTTAAAAACTTTTTGAAAACGAAAGTCTTTTCTGTAAAGAAGCGTAAAGAAGCTTTCTCAAACATTGGCCGCTTTGAACAAAACCGAGTCAACAACAGCTGCTGAGGCTTAACGACGGTTAATTGCATTATAATCCTTTCGCTTATACAAACAAAGACTTTCGAAACAGTAGAGACTTCCGAAAATCTTACTACAGTCCCTGTCCACATTATTAGGCCACTCTGAGGTTATTTATAAAAACATTTGAATATCTTGTTTTATATTGTTTTATTTAGTAATTTTTTCGTGGTACATGTACAAATAACATTTTTAAACATTTGTAAACACGTCACATTACAGTTTTAAAATGATACACCTTCTTGAGACATAACAACTCAATATTTTGTCAAGCCGCCTCTTACTTTAATTACTTCTTGAATTCGTCGAGGCATGCTGTCGAAATTGTTTAGAGCCATTTGTACCAAATGTTTATTTGAATTCCAATACCATGTGATTCTTTCAACCAATGTCCCCTTGTTCGTAATTCTTTCTTGGCCGATTTGACGCTTTAGCAGCTCCCAGACGTTTTCAATAGGGTTCAAATCCGGTGAGTTACCAGGCCAGTCTAGTAATGGTATTTTATTGTCAGCCAGAAACTTTTTCACAGATTTTGCAGTGTGACATGGGGCGGAATCTTGCATAAATATTATTTGTTTATTATTTGGATACCAATCCTGCAGCTGAGGGAGGAGTTTTGTTTCAAGCACCTTTTTGTATTGCTCTTGATTCATCATCCCTTCCACAATGAAAAGGCGTCCAAGTCCCTTAGCACTTATGACTGACCAAATCATCACAGACTGAGGGTGTTTCACAGTTTGTACAACACAGTCTTCATTATATTTTTCATTAGGCCTGCGTTTCACATACTGTCTCTTGTCAGACAACACATGAAAAGTCGATTCATCACTAAAGCACACCTGCAGAACCAAATTACAGTGTACAGTGCATGTTAGACTTTGCTATAGTAAAAAATATATATATACTGTGTGTGTGAAAAAAGATTCTAGAACTGATACTCACCTTCCTCCAGTTATAAGCAGTGAAGTTTCTGTATTTTTTGGCCCACTGGAACCTTTGATTCTTCATTCTTTCTGTGAGCTTTGGTTTCTTTGCTGGCCTGCAGTTCTTGATGCCAAGGTTCTTCAAAGTTCAGCGAACTGTTCTTTCGGAAGCTGGAATTCCCACCTCAATTAAACTAACCATCACATCCTTATTCGTTGCAGATCTGTTTTCTTTAATTATTTTTATTAATTTACGTTCACCTCTTGGTGTAATGATCTTTTTCCGGCCACAGGAACCTTTCCTCCTAGCGTTCAAAGTCAAACCCTTCTTTAACTTCTCCTTTATTCTTCGGATTGACTGTGGTGAAATATTGCATTTTCGGGATATTTCACTTATATTATAGTTCATCTTTTGTTAAAAGATGAGTTATTACAGATTTTTGTTCATCTGATAGATCTTTAAGTTTGCCCATGTCAATGTTCAGAAATTTTACTGAAAATTTTGTCCTGGGGAAACTGTGAAAACTTACACTTGAACTACGTACACTAAATTACAATAATTTCACCAAAACCAACTTCACAGACTGTACTGATACGCTGACTCTCAGCTACATGATACTTAACAATGAACAAAACTTCCTCAGGGAATGATTGTCTAGATTTCTTTGTTATTTTGTTGCATTATATGCGGTCTTACAACTTGTTAACAATCAGGATTACATACAGTATTATTGGCCGACAATAAGTGAGTGATGCATTCCAATTGTTAAATGACTATGAACCTAACAAGAAATATGAAAAGTAAAAGCAGACTGAATATTTTACATCTTTTCTTGGCAGACTGAATATTTTACATCTTTTCTTGGAGGTGGCCTAATAATCTGGCCAACGACTGTAAGTACAGACCTTTTAATGAGCTTATGAAAAGTCAAGGCCTTTGTGTTATTTCATTAATTAACTGCCAAAATTAATAAACTCAAAAGTTCTCCTGCCAGATATGTCAGTAAAAAGAGAAGTGGTATTTTTCGGTTTAGTGAAATGAAGAATCAACGAGGTTAAAGACTTTATATGCAGGGTGTTTGAGAAATACCTGTACAAACTTCTTGGAGATTTAATAGTGTAAAAATTCAAATAGGAATTATATAATAACTGTATCTCAATGCTTTCACGTTTTAGCGTACTGAAGGTGAGAGAATTGATACGGTAGCGCTTAAGATAGCGAATTGCTTTTAACGTTTCCGTAATGCAGTATAGTAACAAAAGGTGCAAAACGAGTAGCAACACACACCTGTTAAAGTAGAGACACAAAATCGAGAACATTCTGAGCAATCCCCGAAGTATCGCGGGTTTTCTCAGCACGTATAGAGATGTTACTAGAGAAGAAGAAGCTTAGATTTAGAATTGACGATTTTGCTGAAGCTACTTATGAAAAAACTCTTCCCCACCTATAGCATGAAAAAGCAAATGCGACGCTATGTTGCGATATGATTCTGACTCAACTTCGTGCACCACACTTCTCTAACTCTCAGGTCTAGCATTCCGGGGACGTCAGTTCAAATCCACGTCCCGTGAAAGAGATTTCGGTTTTCCGAAGCAACTGCAAGCAAATATTAAATAATGGGATGGTTCCTTCAAAAGGGCGTAGAAGAATTTATTTTTTCCCGGTACGTCAGCCATAATCTTCTCCGGCTCAAAATAAAATAAAAAATCATACTAGTTTTAAGTACACTAACGAAATTTGTTATTCTTAATCAAACTGATAAATTTTGTAATTTCCCTTTAAAAGGGAAAATCACTTTACATACTGTAATAATAAAATTCTTTTATTTACGTGATACATTGCTGATGATCTCCATTGTAAGAAGAACGTTATTGTTATCAGACGACCTTGGGCTCTAATGCTTATGTTGAAGCGCAATGTGTCATATCGCAATCGTCAGCAAAGTAACGATAGGTGTTTGTAATGAAAGTGCAGTAACTCAATTAGTTTTAGCATACGTAACAAGATGGGAAAATAAACAGTAATTTTAAATTGGACGAATGCCGATTGTATTTAAAATTTTTGGAGCTATCCTATATTGTTTCTTCAGTTAAATAAATTATTGCTGAAATGAAGAAAATAGAATAGAATCAAGGAAAGAGAATTAACCAAAGCATGAAAAGATTCCAATTTTTCAATTATTTGTGTAGTGCACAGTGAGTTGGTTTTCTGCATTGATCACGAGTTAATTTAACTAAAGGAAACAAACATTCATTCTTTCATATAGTGCAATAATTGAGGCAACCAATTTTGTGACACATAAGCTTTGTCTTTTTCTTGCGCGAAATAGAGCAGCTTTTCTCTTTCTTCCGCGTGCGAGCTATTATCTTTTCTGCCCCTTAGCTGTGTTAACTGCTCTTTGGATCATTCATACCCCTAAAAAAGATATTTCAGGGAGACGTTTGAATACCGTTGTCGTGGTTATTTCTCCTTTTATGAGATTTTCGTTGCTGGTAGAACGCCGTAACTTCCTGCGGATCAATGATTCCTCATTAGAGCATCCTCGTAAACAAAAAAGCCCCGGGTTGGTGTAAGCTTCTCATCTCCATCTTTCGCGCATTTTAATTTCCGGTTCTGGAATATTGGGCTTAGTCACAACGGCTTAAGATGTTCGAGCAACCAGCACAATACTATCTACATTGCTCCTTGATTTCTCTTAATTGTTTACACAACATACTTGTACGTAAAAACGAAGCTAATATCTTTAAAGAAGTTCATTAAATCAAATTCTTCTCGTATACCACAGTGTAATTGCTGCACAATATAATTACCATTTAATAGTGCCACGCTGGGCGATTCAATCTGTTAATCTCTTACAGTTACAAATTAACTGAATTTTGACAAGTAATATATTGCATTTGTTATGAAATTTTTAATTTAAAAATTATGGCAATTACAAATGAGCCTTTAGCACATCAGTTTGATTCATTGTATTCCAAAGCTATTATTTTTTTTACTTATGGCTTTACGCCTCGTCGACGTCGACATCTTTAGAATCAGGATGGAATTGGGGACAAGGGACGGGAAGGAATTCGGCCATGGACTTTTGAAGGAATCATCCCAGCATTCGTCTGGAGTAATTTGGGGAAACGATGGAAAACCCAAATCTGGATGGATGGATGGATGGGGACTCGAACCGGCGTCATCCCGAAGACGAGGCGACAGCGTTACCACTCTCGGTGTTATTAAATAGAAACCTGAGCGATCTGGTGGCTCAGTGGCTCGCCGGTTCGAGTCCGGCCGCGGGCATGGGTGTTGTATCAGTCCTGTGCTGTCCCGACTGAAAAACGATAATATAGTACAGATGGCTAAGATGACAAAAAAAAGAAAGCCACCTTAAAAAAGAAAAAGTGGTTAAGGCGTCTGACTGGAGATCGAAAGGTCCCCGGTTCGAATCCCTGTTTCGGCGGGGATTTTCACAGGCCCTTATCCCGAACTTCACGTCTGGCACAGCCTACTATGCAATGCGAAGTACACCAGATTGCTTCCGTCGTTCGGATTCCACGTTAAGCTGTGGGTCCTCTGTACCTGGCAGGATTGAAGAGTTAGGTTAGGGTGGCTACGACAGGGGCGGACAGCGCACCCAGTAGAAACCCTGTCACCAGGTCATTCCGACTACACGGAATTCTATTATTTTATAATAGAAACCTTCTCTTTTATTTACCCAGTGACGAATGACACATTGATTAAAAGTGAATCAAGAAAAGCATTCCTATGAATGAGCACTGAGTGGCTTTACACGATCATTGTAACACATATTCCTGATACCAGATAGGCAACTAATGCCAATGCAATATTTGGTGCATTGAGACACATTAAATGCATTAAAGTGAAAATTACTTTACATACTACGAAACAGATGTTTTGTGAAACAGATGTTATGCAGTATTCAAATGTGACAATAAATAGCTGATATTTACGAGCTAGATCGTTGAAGATCGTTAACCTTTTACTAATGCATTATAGTTACATCACTAAGAGAGGAACATCAGTTCGAAAGGACGTGGGATCTAATCCCCGTCCGGGCATCCAGATTTGGGTTTTCCATGGTTTCCCCAAATCATTCCTGAAAACTGCCGGGATGCTTCCCTCAAAAATGCCAGGGCTGAATTACTTCCCGTTCCTAGTCCCCAGTCCCATCCCGCCTCTAGCCGTCGACGAGGCGTAAAGCGACAAGTAAAAAAAAAGGAACATCAACTTAAATGCAATCATATAGACTATCAAATTAAAATTACTATCAACTGAATATAACAAACTCGAATGGTTCTGGGTTTTATTCCGTAGATCGGCTGGTGCGAAATTAGTAAATAACATTACCATACTGCGTGTGGTTGGTAGCTTTGCAGGCTGACATGAGCTGGACTTGTCGTTTCTCCAAGATCATGTAATGTATCAAGCGAAAGTGAAGACTGTTGCCGGCCGGAATTCCTCGTAGTCGTACAGCGGAAATGCATCACTCAGCTGCCAGGGACCAAAATGCCAGTCACCAATTGGCACCTAAAATTTTATACTTCAAAATCAGACTGCATATACCCGGAATAAGTTCTCGTGTCAGAATCTGCCACTTGAATTCCCCCTCTCTACGAGTCGTCCATCTTACGTCGTTCATTGACGTTCAACGGCATTCGCCAATCAGAGAAGGCTGCAAACTCCGAAACGCAAGCTGTTAGTTCTCGTGATTTACGAGGGCGTGGATTGTGGTTTCGCAGCTAACGCTATTGACATATTGTCCCTCGCCAAACACCACACGAATTCCCGCACATAAATCTGGCTAAAGGCTCTTAGTCCGGTGACATCGTCCTTCACAGGGGTTCGCGGACCCTTGTTAGTTACGCAGTGAAAAGAACTGATTCAGCTAAACATATCGCTGGCATTCCTGCTCCTAGTCTTTCACAGCGGCTAGTGTACCACTGTTAGCTATGCAGTAGAGACAGCTGTCGCCCACAATACATATCGCTGGGAAAATTTCCTTTGGTTCTTCGAGGAAATGTTCCTACCTGTACACAGAGCGGTAAAATATCTTACAGTTACTGCAATTACTGCACGGACCTCAACTGTACCATTACCACCCCCCCCCCAAAAATTTATTGTTTCATTTTTGTCTTTTCTAATTTTCTTTGTCATGTTGTTAGATAAAGGTTTTATTTATTAGCTTATGGCTTTACGCATCGTCCACGTGAGGTCTTTAGAGGCGGGAAAGGATGGGCAGAATGAACGGGAAGGAATGGGCTTTTGTAGGAAATATCCCAGCTTTCTCCTGGAGTGATTTCGGGAAACCATGGAAAATTCAAATCTGGTGTCCGGACGGGGATTCGAACCTGTGTCGTCCCGAATACGAGGCCAGAACGTTAACTTCCACGTACCACGCTCGGTTAGGTAAATTTCTCATCCTGAATATATACATAAGTTTTTTACCACAAAACATGTTTATTAAATAACACGCTATACTCTAGAATGAAGTTTATGTAATATGAAGACAGATAAGATTTTTAACTATTTTTATTATTTGTCTTCTAGAAACGCTGTAGTAATGCTAAAGAAAACCTCTGGATCCTTCTTTATCTTCATTAGTGCAGCAATGTCCACGCTTAAAATATTTTTATTAACCCATCAAATTAAATTTATTCAACAATTCTATCGTTAAAAATAAAATAACTTGTTGTATCGGTTATCATTATATTATAATTTCTAATAACCATCTTATGTTGACATTTCTCTAGTATTTTGAGATTAAAATGTGTCAAAGAGGTAAACATTTCAAACATGAGTATCATAGGCTCCTGAACTTGAGTTTACTTTTTATTATTTATTTACATCGTTCCGATCCACTGTTTCCTGGACGAGAAAAGTTTGTTACTTCATCGCCAATGTCAGACAAACGATTGTTCGTATGATTTGCATTACATACAATTCATTTGTCTATGCATAGAAAACCATTAGCGGTCACCCTGTCTGTAGTTATAGAGAATTAAGGTTGTCGAGTTTGATAAGTGACAACATCGACAAGTTCATTCACAGATGACTCGTAAATGGAGGGTCACTGCGTCAATCGAAGTAGCGTTATTCCCGTACGGCCTGATTCTTCAACACGCAAAGCTTATATAACACATAATAGTATGTTCAAACTCAGTTTCCGCGTTATTGATTTCCATGCCTTTGGTCAAGGCTGAATATGAAGAAGTAGCTTCTAACTTGGCGTCTCATGCCTCCGCCTGTTAGACGAGCTTCTAAAACAAGTTTCTGAGAAATGAAATTTTCACCATTTCCTACTTGCTCCGAAGAGTAGGAGAGGTGGGCATGCATTATTTCTAGCACTAGAATATTTTCTTAGATCTGGGTAAAAGCGCACAGCACGCATGGAATTAACGCATACGACGTTGGTGATGCATCCGTCGGATTGAGAATTTGGAGATGATGTCATCTGGATAATTTCCGGAAAAATAAGCTTACACAGAACCTCACCTGATTTCACCCTTTCCGTTCTCTCTTCTGTCACGCACGTCACGAACAAGAAACTGCAACATATAGACGATCCACAGCCATCTTCTATCGCAATAATACTTAGCAACAACAATTCTGGGAAAGATAAAATTTCGCTAAGGAGTTTATAAGCTGTAAAGAAACTATTTTCCATGGAAAAAGTTAAAGTTTGAGAGAAAAATCATGACACAACACTTTGATTATTTCGGTATTTCCTTACCAATTTGAAACGAAAAGGAATTTAAACATAACTAGAATTCGTGTATTTTAATTACGTAAGAAGCATTTTCTTTCAATAGCACAAGGTTATTTTTGTGGCATGAGATCAAATTTACGTTGATTTGCTAAGAAACAGCAAAGTCATAGGTATTTTAACAGTCGCAAGCGCATTTCGTACCATTCTTTTGAACACAATGGGTAAAAAATTGCTGTGACGAACAATAAATTATGCTAACTCACTACGATATAAATTTGAATTTCTCATTTTCTTAATAATATCCAGCTTTTTACTGTAGTAAATGGAGTATTGAATGGAATCTTTGAAGTAAAATTCAATGTACTGTGTCTACTCTTTCTATAATAAACTCGCTGCATTCTTGAATACCCGCTACAGACACAAAATAATTTAATAGAACACACAACCAGGAACCAATTACTATTATCTAGCTAATTTGGTGTAACAGTTGATTCATAAATTAGACATTTGTAAATGAAAACACCGTCTGTTAACAACTGTTTCTTTAATTATACAATCTCAAACACGTTTCGCCCTCATGGAATGGACCATCGTCAGTGACTGTTACTGTACATACATGGTGTTCTTAAGAAATCTGTGTTGTTTGTATTCACAACTATTAACAAAGTACACCCTACTTACAAATTTTGGTTGAAACAGTTACATGTTGCTCAGGAACAGCTCTATTTGCACTTTTGGAGCTCCAGATTTGTTCCCGTCGTACAACATTGTACAAAAAGAAACAATGTTGAACCACAGCAAAACTAGAGCTGTAACTGAGCAACACGTAAATGTTTCTATTAAAATTCGTAAGTAGGATGCCCTATATTAATAGTTAGTTCTGAATTAAAATAAAGCAGATTTCTTAACAACATCATCCTGTTTACAGTCACTGATGATGCGCCATTCCATAAGGGCGGAACGTGTTTGAGGTTATATAAATTAAAAAGCAGTTGTTAAGACGTGGCGTTTTTCATTTTCAAATGTTTAACAAGCAACTGCGGAAGAATGAAAATTACCAATGAATAAACTAGTCCCCCGAAATTCTGGGACTAAGTACTGTGTTTCGAATGTGGTGCAACCCACACCACATTTATTCTATTGACGCGATTCTGTCTCCAACAACGGCCACCTGCAGCTTCAGTTGCGTGTATGCCGACCTTTTTCGCTTATGAAAAAAGCAGAAAGAAATCGGAAACATTATGTTTCTCAACATTTCTTCTTATTTTAAGCACGACATATAAACGACGGTTGGGGTAAGGACTGGCCATGGGTGGTAAGTTAGCAGTTGGCAGTTACGAGGCCACTGATATGCGACCCACGGGGACCATCCGTGAGTTATGGTGTGGCAGTGTCGGCAATTGACGGGTGATATACGGCCTGGCGTTACCAACGCAGTAGCACAAATATCCCCAGAGTCGGAGGGTGCCAAACCGTAATATGCTGTTTATGTGAATATTACTACAAGTTATAAACCTCGAATTATTACTATACGGATAAAATCAAGTGAAATATAAATAAATTCATTCTGTCGAAACGCAATATTTCATTAAATTTATTTTACTAATGTTGCACTAATATTTGGCTTTGTGTATTATTCTTTAATGTAAATAGCTCTTTGCTGTGGTTGTTTATCTTTCGATCATTTCAGTGTGGATTCTGACTGGGTAATAGCTGTCGTCTTTTAAATGTACCACAAATGTATATTGATCTTGAATATTTCATACTATCTTGTTGTGAAATGTCTGGCTGTCCCACCAAACATCCGATTCCGAGTAGAGGTTTCTTTTGAATATCGTATTAATTATTAATTTGAATATCGTATTAATTAAGTTGCAATGGAGCGCATGATCCGGTGGCAATTTCCCTACACACCCATCTTCCCCCTTTTCTGCATCCACCTACATTTACCCTTTACAAATTTTAACTTTAAATTCTTTCAACGTTTTTGGCAAATTATTCATCATTTCTCTTGGTAACTTATTCCAATCCCTGACTTATCTAAAAAAGAGAATCTTCGTACACCCTTGTGTCTGAAATCGAGTGCCAGCTTGTGGTCATGGTCATCTTTTCCCTTCCATGCATTACTTTCAATTCTTACACCAATATCTTTCCATGCCTCATCACCAATATATGCCTTGTACACTCCCATGACCCTCTTCACCCTTCCTCTGTCTTCCAATGAGTCCCATTCCAGCTCTTTTATAATACCTGTTACTGATTGCGTTCTACGATAATTTCCAGAAACAAATCTAGCAGCCCTTCTTTGCTCCTTCTCCAACTCCTGTATTTGATACTCAAAATGTGAGTCCCATACTACACTACCATATTCAAGCAATGGTCTGACCAAAGTTTTGAAACCCAATTCCTTTACCTCTCTCGTACATCCCCTCATCACCCTCTCCATTCTGTATACGTATCTGTTTACTTAACTCACTGTGGCATAGCTTTTCATTTTTTGAATTTGTTAGAGTGTAAAATGGTGCATATTTCTGTCATGTTTTTACAGTACTGTATTTTCTTGTTATGCAACACAGTAAGTAGCTTATGTGTACACTTCCTTTCATTTTCGAATTTTTTAAGATTCTGCAGTAATTTTTTGCCTAATTCTTCTTAGATAATACATTTTGAGCTATATTGGATGTGAAGTCCCTTGTCAGCTGTTAAAAGAATAAAACGTGTTTTGATACAGTCAGTAATTTTTCATTTGTATAAATCATTGATCAGAGGATTTGTATTAGATATTGCTATAAAAACTGAATCAAGTGCAACAAAAGTTTTATAAATGTTAAATATTGCTTTTGGTGAATCTAATACGAGTAAAACAAGGGTTTACGAATGGAATAAGCGTTTTTAAGATGGACGTGAAGGCGTTGAAGATGATGAGCGTTCGGGTCGTCCTAGCACGTCAATAACCAATTAAAATGTGGAAAAAGTGAAAGAAATGATTATGAACGATCGCCGAATCACAATTAGAGAAGTTTCTTATGGTGCTGGCATATCAAATAACTCATACCATGAAATTTTTTCATCTGTTTTGGGTATTAAACGTGATGCAGCAAAATTTGTTCCAAAAGTAATTAGTTTCGAACAAAAACAGCGGCTTAGCAATCACTAAACGAGGTCAACGATGCAGAACTATTGAAACGTGTCGTAACAGGTGATTTTTATGGGTATGATGTCGAAACTAAGGCTCAATAGTCCCAGTTGAGACATTCTGGATCGCCAAGACCGATAAAAGCTTGACAAGTTCGCTCAAATGTGAAGATTATGCTCACTGTGTTCTTCTATATTAATTTCGTAGTGCACCATGAGTTCTTGCCACAAGGTCAAACGATCAATAAGGAATACTACTTTCAAGTTCAACGTCGTTTACGTAAAGCAGTCCGAAAAAAACGCCCGTATTTGTGGCAAAATAATTCGTGGTTTTTGCACCACGATAAAGCACCTGCTCACACATCGTTGCTTGCTCATACAGTTTGGCAAAAACCGACACTTTATCATGCCACAGCCTCCATATTCGCCAGACATGGCCCCGTTTGACTTTTTTCTGTTCCCAAAAATTAAAGAGATTTGGGGATTGGAAGAAGCGCTAGCATAAGTGTATAATATCTAATGCGGACTATTTTCAAGAAGATAACATCGATGCAGACGAATAAATAAAAATCTTTCCAAAAAATAAAAATTTCCCGTTATTTTTTGAACACACCTCATATTTATAAGTTTTCTGTATCTACTGAAGCATTATTTTGGGTCTTCTTTTCTTTAATGTTTCTTTAGTGAAATTTTTATATGCATGGACTATGTTATTTTATTTTGGGAGTCGTTGTTCGTGTGTTTTGGTTTAGCAAAAAGAGAGATACTGTGTAGTCTACGGGTCCTGCCATGAATATTTTTCCGGCCCGTGAAATTCATCACACTTTTACAAAGTATATTTATTTTATAATGGCCAAAGTAGTTTTTATTAAAAGATACATTATTTGTGAATCCATATTTTCAAAATTTATTACGTTTATATTGATACTTTTTCATATATCATTTTTAGTGTTAAATATTTCTTTACTATATGCGTTTTGTATCATTATTATTATATTATCTATACTTACATGTAAGAATAGTAGTAAACAAAATAATAATAATTCATTATATTTCAAGTTTTCACTCCAAAAAAATCTTTGTAGTGGGTCTAAATGTAATATGGGGATATATAATTCTATATGCGGCACGCAGAGTTATAACCCGTAAGATCATTTGGGTTGGCCACCGTTGCTGTAGTCAATAGAATGTTTCACATGAAGCAAGAGACTGAGGAACCGCTAAACCAAGCTTCACTGTGAATGTTCAACCATTTTCATAATGTATCGAAATCTCATACCTCGTTTCGTGCTGTGGAAGTGTGTTATGAGTGATGGGATTATCTTATGTTAATCTTTTCACAGCAATGGCTTATAGTAATTTTAGAACTTCACACCATAAGAATGTTACAGTTGGAATATTTGTGATGATGTTAAGTTCTATTTTAAATTTACTACTAATTATTGATTGGTACTGGCACTTGCAACGTTCAGTGAACAATTCAGCTGCAGATCGTATGATGGAGCACTTTTTAAGTTTACTTCTGATTTAATATGTATGCCTGTCTCCTGAATTTTAGGCTGGTTCATAATGTTAGGATTCATTATTTTATTTTATATTTTTCTCAAAAGATGGCGGGTACAAGAAAGGTAAAAAAGGGCGTGTAAGCAAATTGCCATCATAGCGTGCGTTCCATCGCTATAAAATTAAATTCTACGAGTATTTCATTTTAAGCGGAAGGGGATTGTAGTCAAGGAACAGGAAGGCACGCTAGCATGACATTCTGGAGGTACGGTACAGTACCATCCCGCCGCTCGCCTGGAGTGATTTCGTAAATAAAATGGGAATCAGAGATCTGCCGGGGACGAATCAGCAGACTTCAAACAGTTAACTGCTAACCAGCAAGGCTCGGTAGGATTCTTTTGTTCTAAAATTGGCATTACGTCAGCAAATGTTTAACGTTTTAACGCATTATCTGAATGTAATGTTAAATGTATTACGGAAATTATTTTATTATGCTTATATATTTATTTAATTTGCTTAACATTTCTCAGTTTCAGTGTATTCTGTTTCCTTGCTTTAGTACTACCATATTTTTTGTCGGATTTTGTGAAAATCACATTTTTTTAGTTATTTTTTACACATAAGGCAGCTATTGTGTTCTGGATGAAGTTTATTTCTGCCTCTTCCAACTCTCTGGTTAAACCATTTGTGAGTGATGTTGTCTATAACCTTCATCATCAAGTACACGGCTTCAATGACGATATCTGATATAAAAGCAATTGTACGTACCTATAGCAACGAATGCTACACGATACACTGTTCGCACATATTAAAGGGCTGATTTATCGAGAGGAGAACAAACATGAACAATTAGATTATTTGAAATTATTTTATTTTCATACTATTTGGACAGTCCCGATAAATCACTGAAGGAAAAAGATAGCAAGGAGAAAACTTATTAGGAGTGTAGATTAAATTTTCGAGCTGTTTTATTAGTGCTAAGTATATGAAAAGTGAACAAAAAAATGTTAATTTTGAGGTTATATTCAGTTTTGAGCAGGTAAAAGTGTCTCTATTCTGTTTTTGATTCACCGGTTTGTTGGATTCTTGTGTGTTCTAATTGTTTTATTTGGGAATTCTTTCTTAAATTTATTTTTAATTGGTTCTGTCAAGTACATCTCGGGCTGTATGAGTGGTACGCATGCCAGGACTGTGGAAGGCACAGAAGCGCTAAGCTATATGAGAAGCGTCGACACCAGAGGTCAGAACTGCAGTTCTGGCTGTCACAGCCTGAACATGGCGGCAGAGTACGCCACCGAAAGCTCGTCTTTCATCAACAGCATCCGTCAGGGAACCCGCGCAGATTATATTTGAATGATATAAAGTATACGTTCGTTGTTGTTATGTTTTAATCGGTGAAAAGTAACTAACTAAAGATCTCCATGTGTTAGATTTTGTGACATCTGTTTACCAAAAGGCTAGGATGTGGGAGAAAAGTTCTAGTTCTTGAAATGGCTTTTTTATCACAGCCTGTGGATCAGAATCAGTGAGGAGGTGGGTGAGATCTCCAGTGTGTTTATATGACAACACCCGTAGGTGAAACATCAGTTACTTATTTCTATCACTGATTTTTACAGAGAAGGTTCAAAAACTCTCAATTTCTGGTTGAACCCAAAGAGTAAATTCTCTCCACTAATACCTACAAAATGTTTGTACGGTTATAGTCCTGCTATTTCTTATTTGATACTTGAAAACAAAAACAATTAGTTCTATCAATTGGTTGCTTGCCAAAAGGTAGCAAGTCTGGCTGTGTGGCTGCCACATTGACGCATCCAAACCAGCGTTTGATTTTCTGTCAGGGCTGACTCCCTTAGCCTTTCATAGTCCCCTATGAAACCTGCAAGGCAGCAGGCTACACATTACGAGACAGAAAGAGATATGAAATCCTTAAAGATCTCAAAGTCAAACCAATTCTCCAAACTGTGCAAACCTACAGAACATCTTGGACAGACCATGTACTAAGTATGAAGGCGAACAGGATCCCACGAAAAATTGTGAAATACTATCCCAGAGGCAGGAGAGATGTAGGCAGACCAACAAGAAGATGGATTGAGACCGTAACAGGCCACCAGGCCTAACACTGGATAGGAAGAAGAAGAGAGATGTTTTTCAGGTTTTCAAAGGAGGAATAGAGCACTGGTTTATGATGCGGAGCCGTGAATAGGTTTGATAGAAAATAACATTTGGCCCAGCTCTTGTGATTCTAGGTACGTGAGTGGACAGCTTCTACCGGTGTGTTCTCTGACGAGATAACTCAGCTGCAAGGTTTATAAATATCCAGTCTGGAGTTATACTAATCGCATTTGTCAGACTTTTTTGTCTGTTGGACAGCGAACTCGAGAAGATTATATTTCAGAAACACGCCGGGAAAGCCTTCGTTCACGCTTTATATCATTACTATTTCTGTTTGTATGACTTCAAAGTTCTTGTGACTCTCCATGTCAGGGAAAACACAATGCACACTTAATTACACACCGTCCCTTGAAGAAATTTCCAGTTCACTATCCCAAATGGAAGTTAGGTAGTACCTGACCTGAAAATATTCCCTTTCCTAAGGGCTTGTAAGAGCCTGGTAAAGATAAGTGACAAGGAAAGTGGAGAAATTCGGCCATGGCCTTTTGAAAGGACCACACCGCATTGTCCTGTAGCGATCTCAGGAATGCTTGAAAAGTCGAAATCTGGATGAGCAGTCGAAGATTTGAACCAGTGTCTTTTGATTACTAGTCCAAAGTGTTAGCCTAAGCATTAGGTTTGGTAAGATATTCCCACTCTGCCGCAATTTTGCTGGTAACTGGAGCTAAATATCCATTACCTGTGAAACGCAGTCAAAACTGAAGCTTGTTCTTAACAACTAAGTTTTGCCGCTACTTCCTCCACGCCGAAAAGAGAAAGTCACGTCATCTATTTCTTGTAAACTTGTAAATTAATTTGATAGAATTAAGTATTTTCTTCGAAACATGTATGCGACTCTTTATTCTCACGCGCTACCAAACTAAAAGTTGAATATTCAGATCAGATCTTAATTTCATACTTCGACACCAGCTAAGGCAGTGCGACAAGACATACCTCTCATCCTACGCTAAGCAAACCGCGTCAAAGTGGGTTCAACAGCATTTGAGTGATGTTGAACCAACAGTCTCACGGGCAGACTGATTTTTTACTTACAAAAGTTTTTTTTATTTTTTTCAAACAACAATATTATCCCATTCAAAGTAGTTTCCTTGGGCAAATACACACCGGCGGAGTCGTTTGTTTCCATTCTTGGTAGCAGCACTGGAAGGCTTCAACTGGTAGGACTGTTAACTGGTCGGTCACAGTCTTTTGAATGTTCTCCAGAGTTCCAAAATGATGTAGTTTAAAGAAATGTTTCAATTGCGGGAAAAGGAAAAAGTCACAAGGACTTAAATCAGGTGAATAAGAGGGTTGAAGATCACCAGGAATGCGTTTTGAGGTAAAAAATTCACTGATGTAAAAAGCCGTGTGTCACGGGGCATTGTCATGATGAAGCATCCACTTGTGTGATCGTCTGTGAAAATTTGATGTACGGTGAAAGTGTTTAACTGTTCACTCATCATCCTTATTGTTAAACGACAGTCTGATCTCACAAGAGCCCTCACATGCTCAACGTTTTCGTCAGTTTTTGATGTTGAAGGTCTCCCTGAGCGAGGTTGATCTACAACGTGTTCACGGCCTTCCAAAACTGATTTGTGCCAGCAGAAAACTTATGTTCTTGATAAGCAATGTTCACTGTTTCAACTTTTCAAAGGTTACACCCGCGGATTCCCGAAATTCAACACAAAAGTTGATTGCACAACGTTGCTCTAAATTCAGATGCTCCATTTTCGTAACACACAACAAAAACACAGATACACTGATGGCGCTGTCAAAAATAATGTGTTGGCTGAACGGAGTTGAAACTCGGACTAAACATGTGGAAGGAATGAACAAACCGGTGTAGCACAGACTGGTAGACACAGTGTTGCCAGATCGCTCGCAGTCTTACCAATCTAATTACTTTTCTCACACACTTCGTATTACCAGAAGATGTGCTGGGACATCTATATTTCACCCTTTCAGTCAGAAATCCTGCCTTCACTGTATAATCGCACAGAATTTTTATCCTGCCATCTGTGCATCTTATAAACCGATTCGTTTTAAAATTCATTTTTATTGCACACTAACCCACCCAACTAAATACCCTGTTTAGATACATCTGCAGCTGTTAACTTCCAGATTTTTAAGATTCAAGACTGTCATGGATCTAGTTATAGGGAGAAGTTACTGCACCAATAAACTGTGTATTATTTATGACAGTTTTCGACGACGCCATAATCCTCAGCGTGTTGAGACGCATTACCGTAAAACTTGTCTCAAGGAGTAAACCATCAATAGAAAGAGGTAAACGATATTATAATTTTCTTTTGCTCAGCGTCGCTTCTGAGATTATTACGATGATTGCGGATGCCGCTGGCACTCAAGGCCAGCACTATTTCACAACTGTCTTGTTATAACCAACACGTGCATCTAGACGCAACTTGAAGCTCTCTTCTGAAGTCGGAAATGTCATCAGTCCAAGATCTGAAGCGATAAGTTGGTACTGCATTGTTGGTTCCAACATTAACCATACCAACAAACATATGGCGCTGATACAACTTTTTCAGTTAATTGCTTGCTCTTAAACTCTTCTTCAATGGTATTTTAAATCCCTAAGCCACCACTTATACAGTATTACATCCGAAATACTGAAAGTTTAGGTAGAAGTGAAATCATCTATGAACCGTATATTAACCCCTGACAGAGCTGAATGATGTAAACGGATACTCGACCTGAAAAGAAATGGCTAAATGGCTGTAATGTATTCAGCCAGTAAAAATTCTCCTCCACTCCAGAATGGTTTACGGTAGCGCTCTTATACTCCACAATGTTCCGATATACGCTCATGATGATACCTCGTTGTTATTCACAAAGTAGTTGCAAGTAGTATGAGAAATTAAACTATTTATATTAATAGTAAAACATGTTAGCACTCCATAATATTAATATAATCACCAATCAACTATTGTAAAGCGTGTACAATGGGGTATGGGTCATTGGGATGTGTCGTTTTAATTAAATTGCAATTAATGTATTTAAGTAAAGTAGCTAGTATTGTCATGTTACTTCAAATATGTTCTGCTTAAGTAGTTGTTCATTTCGTGCAAACATTGCGACAGATTTCCACGAATCATGTAATCAGCCAAATGTGCTTCTGTTAACGGCCCGCAATCGGTCTTTAGAAAACCAACAAATTAATATTGTATTAGGTCTTAAATCGATCTTGAAACAGTAGAGTGAGACCGTGCAGAAAACGGCAAACAGCCTGTCCAGTGTAGATGCAGAAACAATAAATTGGAATAATTTACCAAGGAAAATGATGAATAATTTACCAGAAACGCTGATAGGATTTAAAATAGCATTCGAAAAGGGCAAAAGAACGCGGGTAACAGAAAGGGGAAAAATGTGTCTGTAAGGAAATTGTCACCCGTGAGGGCCTACCATTGAAAGCAAATAAACTGAATTAAACAATCATAAATCTGTGATGCAGTGTTTGTTTCATGTAACTAGGTGGGCTGGCCGTTTTTTTGCTCGCCATGGAGTCACTACATTAATTGAGCAAAACTCGATGTAATAATAGAATACAAAAACATGAAAATCATGAAATGGTCCTGCAGATCCAATGAATATAAAAATAGAAACAGTAATAACATAAACTTCTACAAACAATTAGATCCAGTTTTGTTTGTAATTAACGTTAATATACTGAGCTTATTCGAGATAGCTACTTAACATTATTCAATTAATTTCTTTAAACCGTACTCCATCACAATAATTATTTTCATGAAATAAACAATTCTAAATACTGTAAACATCATGTCCAAGAAATTTTCAGATATTATAGACAAAAACTTGAGACCTTTTTCATTAAATGTAAAGGGAGAAAAATTCAGAGGCCAATTACTGAAGTACAATCCTCATCCAAAATATCTAGGCGTGGTTCTGTACCGGTCACTGACATATAAAGAACATATCCATACAATAGTGGCAAAAGTAATAACTCGAAATAACATCTTTCACAAACTTTCAGGGACGGGTTGGGGGACAAATGCCGCAACTCTCAGAACATCAGCTCTTGCTCTGGTATACTCATCTGCCGAATACTGGAATCCAATATAACTATATACTATATACAAAAAAATATCGGCATTCACCTAAATGACACAATGAGAACAATATCTGGAATTGTGAAAACCACACCAACATACTGACCGCCTGAACACTCTAACGTACCCCCACCAAGTTTCCGAAGACAAGCGACTTTAAAATAGGAATGGCAGAAATGCTTAAGATATCCATCAGGACTGCACACATAAAATCTCAAATAGACTAAAATCTAAGTATTCAACGTGGAAGTTAGGTCAAGTGCCGGTCCAAAATAACCCCTTTTCGTGACTGCGGTAACCACGAGCAAACCATTCACCACATAGCCATGGAATGCCCTCTTAGTGGATTCAGTGGAGCAATACATCAGATTCATGAAGCAACCACAGAAGCAATTGAATGGCTGCAATCGTTGGAAATCAGTCTGTAGTAACACCCAATGTAATTCAATGTAGTTATTGTTTTTATGTATTCTTCTACCATACGAAATAAATAAATAAATATGGAGTAATCCGGGGCAGAACGGGGTACTATGGCGGAATAAAGTTCGACGTTTTTCGGTGTCAAGGATGAATTGCCAACGAACGACAACAAGTAGAACTGGACCAACCAATTGCTGCTCAACTTGGGCAGCCAGGTTAGTCTTGTTTTCTCGAGCGTTAGTGCGTGATTTTTTTTCTCCTGTATTGTAACTTCTGATGATTTTGTAACCAAAGTAAGCTATACCTAATTGTTTCTATTACAACCATAGATAGTACACGCTTGAAGTACGTTTAATTGTCTTTGGTTTCATGTAATTAAACGTTTGTTTACCTATCCTTCTCGAGTGACCTTACCTCCCTAACTTGAATAGTATCCCTGTGGTGGAATAGGTGGGGCGGAATGGGGAAGTACTCCATTCTTCACGCTCTTGTGGTACTAATAGGTAACAATTAACAACAGGACCACTTCGATTTATGATCAAACTTAAAGAATGCCTATTCCAAAACTTAGAGAAAGCACGAAAATGACGAATAGAAAGAGAGTAACACCGCTGTCTTAACAAAATCCCATAAAAAAAAAAAAAAAAAAAAAAAAACCCTAGAACCCGCTTTTAAGGAAAAAGAGTAAAACAACATGCGAGGAAAGAAGAAAATACAAGGATAAAGGTTATATAAGAAAGAGAATAAAATTAACAAAAAGGAAAGTGTTTCAAGAGAAATGGAAAAAGATGAAGAGAGAACCCAAAACTAAGGAGAGTGATTCTGAGAATTGTTCTGATTGAATATTTATATTGCTGTGAATTTTACACAATGTTAGTTGAAGGTTGGGTTGCCTGATCCATGTGCAAAAAATTGGCACACAATTCCTGTGCGGTAATAGACAGCGAAGATGATGAGGCTGTCCTAGTGTACGAATAGTGTGAATAGGCTTAAGAAAAGGGCACAGTCAATAAAAACTGTAGTTAATATTTAGTTAAATTGCAATCGAGTGCACGCTCCGGTGGCAATTTTCCTACACAGCCATCTTCCCCCCTTTCCTGCACCCACCTACATTTGCCCTCTACAAATTTTGACTACAAATTGTTTCAACGTTTTTGGTAAATTATTCATCAATTCTCTTGGTAACTGACCCCATTACCCAAAAAAGAGAATCTTCCTACACCCTTGTGCCTGAAATCGAGTGCCAGCTAAACCTTCATAGTCTCTTAAAGCTAAATAAATTTAGGGAAAACATACTTTTTCTAAATTTCCACTAATTTATGTTTTACATGTTTTTATCATAACTTGTCCTTACCATGCGCGGGGCAGAACGGGCCAAATGGCATAACTTTATGTTTTTGAAAAAGAAGGATATTGTTTTGTTGTTTTCTCACAATATTATTGTATTTTTGTGATTATTACATTATAATGATTTCAGAGAAAGATTTGCAGCTCTTTTAAACTCTTACGTAAGTATCATGGATGAATGTCTTATCAAGTAAGTAAAACCGTCAATATTACAATAACTGGTACCGAGCTTCTAATTAACATCTTAATGCTCCTCAATTTTGGATTTCATAACAATAGATAATCGAGGTGAAGAGTTAAATCGATTTAAGAGATTCAATCTTTTCTACTTGCTCAGTTTATAGAAATAATTATACTTTCCCCGTTGTTCATCTTCATCTTTGCTGGCAGTAGACGTTTTATCAGCATGAAACTGTGTATACGGTGATTATTATCAGACAACTTATTAGAACAATTGCTAATCTGCAAGCTCGAAATATCAAAGGTCCTTCAATGCTTAATAAAGAGAATGGCATCAAAGACCGTGATCCATGTTTCTGTCAATGTTTATACTGTCCAACTTTTAACGGGTGTCGGTTCGCAAACAATCTTCTTGTAAACCGTCTCCACGTTGAATTTCGTGTTTCCAACACCATTTGACATGCGGCTAAGAGTTTTCATTGGCATCACTGCATTGCTGATGAGACGCTCTTCCGAACTGCAAACAATTTCTATATTTCTAATTTTTAACAAATATGTGTTGACTTTTATTTATTTTAAATCCCATGCAACTCACCCAAAACCAATCAAATAAATATTTTATACACTAAATCGATATATGTAGCTTGAAACTACAATGACAGTAGTAGTTCAGACATTACAGGCTACTGCTGTAAATTACTAGACACTTGGAAATGGTAACAAAATAGGACGCGACCCGGTTTTATGCTCAGGGAACAACGCCAGTGCCCATCAAGATAAGAAGTTTTTGGTAAATTGTCTATCAAACTAGTTTTTGGATGCAGACAACAGATTCGGAGCTACAGTGCTGAACTCTATTTCCAGATTTTCTCATTATCGAACTATCTACTGGCCGGCCTCGGTAGCGTAGGGGCTAGAGCACTAGCTCCACCTGCCGAAGGTCGCCGTTTCGAATCCGGCGGCGGGCATGGATGTTTAAGTGTTGTGTGTCTGTGTGAATGTCCTGTCCGTCCTGTGGTGTCTGTACATAGGAAGCATAAACGCACTGGAGAAACTAAATTCACATGAAGAGATATCATAAAACACATTGAGCTGGCTGAATGGCTTAGTCGCCGAAAGCAAAAAACTATCTACTGTGTCCCAAAATAAGGAAGCAAGGCCAGAGCAATATCTTAGTGACAGTAGAGAAGTAAATAAATAAATGAAACCTGAGGATCGTCATACAAAGCGTTGTTGTCATATGCAGTCAGCTGACGTGATGCAAGGCCAAACGCGTCTGTATCGAGCGACTCGTAGCATGGCCAAGGGCAACGCACAGATTTACATAACGTGCGAGGTCATCTTCTCGCAGCCTTTGCGGATAGCTGTATCACGAGCCAATACAACACGTGAGCCCTCTGCTGACATCTATGCATACATAGAGACAACTTCCAACTTCGAGCCACATCGGGCCTAGCAGCGTAGTGGCTAGCACACTCACTAATCTAACATTCTGACCGAGCGGTAAAACTAGGGCATCGCATTCGGAAGGACGTTGTTCGATACCCCGTCCTGCCTGCAAATTGTTGTTTTGCATGGTTTCCCTAAATCACTCCAGGCGATTGTCGAGATGCTTCCCTCCAAACACATGATCGAATTCCTACCTATTCCTTGTCTCCCAATCCTTTGATGACTCTAATGACCTGGGCGTCCAAGAGGTATAAGGGAAAAAATAATAATATCATACTGACGATCTCGGGAAAGGGCCATTCCAGGCGCTGTGTTTGTTTGGAGATGTTCTTTTCGTGTGATAGCTTTAGGTACAATCAGGTATGTATGTTTGAAAGTCACATAAATACGTTTGGCAACCCTAACAGCTACTGGCAGAGTCAAACCAAACAATATGTAAATAGATATAATTTTTAAATGTAGTTAAGTGCACATAATAACACAGTACTGCATAGTATCAGCAAGAGAGAGTATGAATGGCAAAATGCATTCAGAGTAGTTTTCCATATTATCCAAATCTATTTCGTTAGTAAACATACGACGCCTTGCGTTACCAAAAGAAAGCACATGATGGTATCAATCCCATCTCTATTTGTGCAAAGAGCTGTTAATAAGCTGTGGACAATTAAAATGTTTCAGAATGGAAGTGAAAAAATTTAATAAACTGTAGATTTCTTTAATAACAAATCTTTATTTTTCATATTATTGAAATCGACATTTATTATTATTAATGAGATATTATCTATTCCAAGCCTCGTCGGCAAAGAAACCAAAAACCAGCACAAACAAAAAGTAATAACAAGAAACATAAAAAAGGTAAATCTTACATTTGGCAGTGAGGCAGTAAAGTTGAACGTACACAATTAGCTACCGAAAAAATATGAATTAAAGACCCTTGATAAATATTGAACCTATCGGTAAAATGTACTGTAGATGCGTATGGCATTTTGTCCGGGAGACTCCGAAGAGTCATGCGACTGACGAGTGACAGTGTTTAGATTTGCCGCGCATGCGCCTCTGTCGAGGCTGTCCTAACCCAGTAATCCTTCCGGGTAAAGGGAACCCGTAGTTCTTCGTAGAATCCGAACCGCGAAGTGTCGTAGCATACATTTTTTTTTTTGCGAACAGGGGGCTTACACGACCTGTTCAGTATGTCTGTGATCATTCGCATGGCATTTTTCACCATGAGTACGCGAAGAGTACCATCAGTAGATTTCTCCATATCCACTCCTCATCTTACAACATGATAGCACAGCACAACACGCTTTACAGGCGTTGATAATACTAATGCATACACGATAAGGTACACTCGTTAGGCTGAGAACAGTAGTGGCCAGTTTCCCCGAGAAGCCTCTTGTATCAAACACTTACTGAGAGACAAGCCAACGAAACTCAATTTTTAGGAGTAATAAAGACATCGTGATGAACAGTTTACAGTGCAAGGATTTTCATCTGTAGCTGGAAACTCGTGGCCTTAGGAGCAGGCCGAGCCCCATATTGGAAGGGGATCCTTCAGTATGAAAACGACATTCCACTGCGACTCGTTGCAAACCCCATCCCATATCCTTTTTTTTTAGCTTGTGGCTTTACGCCTCGTTGATTTCGAGGGAATGGACGGCCAAGGATTGGGAGCAAGGACAAGGAAAGGGATGGAATTTGGCCATGAAGCAATCATCCTGGCATTCGCCTGGAATAATTTTGAGAAACAATGGTAAACCCAAATCTGGATGCCCGGACGGGGATTCGAACCCGACTCTCCCGAACACGAGGCCAATCCCACATCCTGCCAAGAACGGTGACCGGGTAGGGCTGGATAAGTAACCATGTCTTGAATAGCAGCACATCCCTTCTTTTGTGAGTTTCACACAGAATAATGTATGACACTAAGAACAGAAACTATGCGAGCGTGTGGTTGAAATGAAATATTCATGGGTGTACCGACGGATGGTGTTTTAAAAACATGATATTTCGATGGTTAACTACACCGTCTTCTTCAAGTGTGGACCCATCTATACTGAAGCTCCGTTGCCACAGCCCCACCTACGATTGAGTTTGGGCGCGGCAGCCGGACAGAACTATAAGTGGGGTGTTGGAAGAGATATGGACAGTCGCTGATGGACGACAGTGAACGAACCAACGCTATAAAAGAGGGGTGCGGCACCCTAACGCAACTCAAACTAATCAAGCAGCCAACACAGCTGATTTCCACCTTAATCCCTTAAACGGATTGAAACACACACAAAAATAAGGACCTTACGTTCACAGGACCAAATTTACCCAAAAATCTAAACCCTAACAAAATTATATAGTTAAAATGTATCAAACAAAAAAAGGATCTAAATCATTAGATGTCAGTCCGTTTACAACTACACCCGAAGAAGACAAGTAAGTATAGCAGCGCCATTCACGAAGCAGTGGGAATCTAGAGTATTACACAAGCACCAGGACTAAAAAAATCAAATACAGCCTGTAAAACATTGAAATCGTTATTTAGTTGGAGCAATGTTTTCGCTTTACTCTATTACATGGAAAAAATAAGAAAACCTAGTAATGTTTTCGGAACATGCATGAATGCCATATTCAGTTATGGATGCAGCCATATGTATCTATATACAGTGAGATGTATGAAATTCAGGTAGTGGGACTTAGATCAGACGTGTAAAGGGATGGGGACATGACACCTCAGTCAATATTATTAAACTGTGAAGGGCGACAGATAGCTGGCAAACAAAATCATTAGACGCCTCATGTTTTTCTTTTTCACAAGGTTAGCATAACAAAGCCGCAATCATTTATTCATATTAACATATGTATAAATTCGTCCAACTCTTCAGATAAATAGAAAAAGTTATTTTATACAGGCTTAGAACATGTATCTTCTTAATAACTATTTAAAACACAACAAATCGTCCCATTTTCTACAAATTTGTAATTTTTATTGAATTATCTTATCCAAAAATTCTGAAAAATAATCATAAATTCAGTTATTCCCATCCTGGGTCAATATCATGTATAATTATCCAGTTCTAAGCGTGTTTGTTCTTCACTGCAAGTGGTTTTACAACTTCAACCACTGGTACTGACGTTTGACGAAACATGCAACTTCGCATGATCTGTTACTAACTAAATCACACTATTCGGTTGTATATATAGTTTGAAATTTAAAATAATAGCTGTAATCGCACAGATGTATACATTCTCAATTAAAAGAGTAATTGAAAAAAACCTCGAACAGTTAAAACATCCGGAGCAATCAAGAATCTCTAGATGTTCCATAAAAACCCTTCATAGAATATTTGGAGTATCCGAAAAATCGTTTACACCCTGTGAAAGAGGAATAATCATAGTTTACAACGGCAAAATTGTTTGAAACTCTCAAAACTAGTGTTAAGTCTTGAAACCAAAAAAGAAATATGTAACAAAGGCAACTTGCAGGAAGTAATTTTAGATTATGATTCATATCCAAATTCTCTTCCAGATTTCTGCAAAACACGGGTAAGGCAATGAAATTCCTGCCTTTTTCACTATTGTAAATCACATTATATTTTAACATGAAGTGTCATCCAGTAGTAGTTTCTCATGTGTATCCAAGCTTATGAACAGATACCTTAACAGTTACCCTGCCACAGTGCACTACAGAAACGTTAAATGACATGTAAACACAGTGCTACAACGCGCAGTAGTTGCTGGCATGCATATCGAACTGAGCGCTGATATATATATCACACACACAATGTTTGAACTGGTTTCACAAATTGCCTGTCGATCAGCCCAGTGTGAACAACGCGATGTGATTTCTACGTCTGACTCATCAGTCATTATTGTAGCGCTGCATGATAACCATCAGCACTAGTTTATGGCATGCTGTCATATATGAGTCATCAAAACTGAGTACCAACTCTAATTTTAGAGGTTGTTCAGCAAATGGTTGACTGTAGAAACTGTTATGTGAGACTATACTCATCGCAGATTAATTATTGTTGAGTTCCTCTTATTCATTCGTTAAAAATTGTGTATCTGTTACTTTTTCTATCGGTAAAGATAGTATGAATTTAACCAGTATACGATCCAAAACATTATGACCATCTGCTTAGTGATGTTTTGCTTCACCTTTTGAACGCAATTCTGCGGCGATTCGGCGTTGCATGTATTCTACAAGTCCTTGATAGATTTATGGAGGTATGTGGCACCATATATCTATGCACAGATAACTTATTCCTTTAAACACGGGCAGGTGGTTTGTGGGAGCGGAGTTGGCGCCCATTAGCGTCCCATAGGTGTTCTTTCGGGTTGAGATCAGACAAATTTAGTGGCCAAGACATCAACGTAAAGCTCAATATCATACTCCTAAAACCAGTGTAGCGTGATTTTGACACAAACAGTTATCCTGCTGGAAGATGCGATCGCCGCCTTGGAAGACAGTCACTTAGTCCATAGCAGTCATGGTACCTTCAATCACTACCATAGGTTATTTATTTATTTACAGTAAGATACTTAGGGGTTATTCTGGATGAACATAGAAATTTTAATGATCACATTGATTATATATGCCAAAGAACGACTGCAGCAATGAATAAGATAATTAGGATTGGGCAAAGAATTTTTTTGTTTTTAACTACTCAACGTCTCTTTAACAGCGAGGTCTTTAGAGACGGGAAAGGATTGGGGGCATGGAATGGGAAGGAATTCGGCCATGGCCTTTTGAAGGAAGCATCCCGGCATTTGCCTGGAGTGATTTGGGAAACTATGGAAAACCCAAATCTGGATGCCCGGACGGGTATTTGAACCGTCGCCCTCCCAAATACGAGGCGAGAACGCTAAACGTTACACCACCATGCTAGGCGGGGCAAAGAAGATTTCTAAACCCACTGCCGACTATAAGACTATATCATGGTGCCATTACCACAGCTATAGCAAGTTATGGAGCAAGCACATGGGCGCATAGGTTAAGATTGGTTAAACCTGCACGGGATATCAGACAAATGCAACGAGGAATTCTCTTGCGTCTTTCAGGTGCATTCGGAAGTAGCCCAAATAATGCACTTACAGTCATTCTCGTAATATGTCCTTTAGATCTGAAAATAAGAAAAAGAGCTGAATGTTACTGGCATTAAAAATTGTATTTTAAATGAATGGCAACAGCTATGGAACAATTCGGAAACAGGAAGGAAAGTTCTTCCTAATATCAGAGATAGGATGCGTATGAAGCACTTGAATCCATCCCGAGGGTTGATACATTTCCTCACCGGTCATGGACCGTATGAAACATATCTCCACAGGATCAATAGGGCAGAGAATGTGATCTACGCCCGTGCGGATCCCCAGGAACACCCGATCATAAACTGTTTGAACGTGCTCTAGTTGATGATCAAATCAAACAGTACAGACTGAAGCTCGGGGGAAAAACTATCAAGGAAATTCTGAAACACAACCTGCTCTGGGTAGAACTGAACAAGCTGGCAGATGCTGTGTCAGATGCAGCCAGGGAGCGGTATCGGCTTCAGCATAGCCAGAAACCTGTCGGAATACAGCGAAACATTTAAGCAATGAGTCGAGATACCCTAAACGGACGAGATATAAACAACTAAGTGGAACGCTGATGCCCGAAGTGTGGCTTCTGGAATTTACCGAAGCTTATTCTTCAACGGATGCCAGCGTTAAACGAGCTTTTGAAAACTCAAGATGTTTATTTATTTAGTATTAGTGGATAATAGTTTTTAGTAACAGGTTGTGATAATTTACAGTGTATAGTAATAATACTTAATTATTTGTACCATTTTCGTAATATATAGGATCTGTCTTTATCTTTCAAAATTTTGTTAAGTATAAAATGCTATTATAATATTAAAATAACGGTTCGTTGTAGACTCTAGAGAACGAACCATCTGAATGTACAGATAAATAAGGTTGCATGGAAGCCCATGTGAATGCTCACCAAGCATAATACTACCCCCACCAGCCTGCGTCAGCGGCGCTCTGCATGTTTCGAGCAGCCATTCGCATCCAGACACGACCGTTGACATGGTGCAGCAAGAAATGTGATTCATCCGACCAGGCAACACGTTTCCATTGATCCACGGTCCAAGCTTGATGATCTCGTGCCCATTACAACCGCAGTTGGTTCAACATGAAAACACGCAGGGGCCGTCTACTGAGGAACACCACTAATGTGCGCTGAACGATGTGTTTGTGCCTGCACCAGCACTGTACTCTGCCGACACATCTGCCGCAGATCGCCACCTATCTTGCTTTATAGAGCATGCGAGTCTCTGACCTCCACGTTCTGTGATGAGGAGTGGACGTACACCACCTTGTCGCCTACTAGTGGTTTCACCGTCCTTCAACCGCTTTCCATAGTTGCTCACCGCAGCAGCAAGTGAACAGCCAACCAGCCCCGCCTTTTCCGAGACGCTCATTCTCAGGCGCCGGGCCAAAACAGTCTGCCGTTTGTCAGAGTCCCCATTTGTCCCACATACCGTCATTAGAATAACTACCCATTCTCCTCTGTTCCGCTTATATACTTTCTTTACCGCATGATATATCCGCAACAAACGTTATTCAGTTTCTGGGTGGGCAGTGGTCATAATATTTCGGCTGATCAGTTTAAATCTCATTATTTTGTAAATCATTATATCAGTTCTTTTCGCTATTATCGGTTCATTTCAATAGCGGAACTGAGCTACGATTTATACATATAAAAGAGAATTTGATTGTATTTGTAGAGATGTTCGTTAAAACTACCTGCTTCTGAATTTTTCACCACTTACTAATTCGTTGCCTGTTCAGATCATCTTCTTAAATGCTTATGTCTCAGTGGAAACACTAACGAAGTTAATCGCGTAGTAAAGAATGTGATTTACAGGCTATACCGGGAACATTAAGCTGTTCAAGAAGCAAAGAATGTTCGCTTATGATTAATAAGAGTCCATACTTGAAGGTTTTGCACTGTTATTTCAATTATAATATTCTCCTTATGGTTGCATGCTGTTCTCACTGTAATCCTAGGAATCCCACCTTTGTTGGAAAATTTTCAGTAAGGTGTCTTCTGGAAAACAAAAAATCTGGACCTTTGCGTTTCATCAAGAGTGTAGTCGGATCTCGTTTTCAAGGATAGTATGGAGGTGAACGAATCAGGCGAGATATTTTGTCAAAGAAGTCCGATTCAGATATGTATTATGAAGGGGCTTCGTCGTTAAAGGTCAAATGGTTATTTGAGCTTCGTTCATCGCATTTACTCAATTACATGCTGTGTGCTGGAAAGTGACTATCTAGTAGCAGAGCTTCCACTCCAATTAGAAGTACTATACGCGTTCCTAAATTGTTTTCAGGGGAGAAAAAGTGTGATAATTATTAATACAGCGCCGGCAATGTGAATACTAGTTAGAGCGCAAGGAGCTTTCATTTATCAATATTTCGCTTATAAACCAGCTGATATTACAGGTATCTACATTATTATTTTGCAATCCAAATGGACTACTGCAGGGTGTACGATTTTTGTCGATGTGCAGTAAATACAAGAAACATATCACTGAGCAGAACTATTGCAGCAGGCCGACAGGTCTGATAAAGTTTCCAATATTTATGAGTTAAAACATTATAACAATAAGGAAATTCGAATTATTATTTCGATTCCAGCAGCAACTGGTAGAACCATTGTTCTCTTTGCTGATACGTGGGTTTTTCTGCCTCGTGTTTGTTTTTCATCACACGATGCTTTCCTCTTTTCAGCAAACTTTTCCTTTTCATAGCTTCCCTTCTACTCGACATTATCGGAGATAATCATCTTTTTTTTTCCAACCATCCAGTTCTGACAAACTGTTTTTATCGGCAGCCTGCTTATACTCAACACCACATTCAATACTTCTTTATTTTTATTATGTCCAATTCCTGACATCCATCTATCTCTTCCAACCCTCTCACTCACCCTTAACTCATACACCTCTAACTTTCTTGTCTTATTGCTTCGACCTCCACCTTTCAATTTCGCAATGGAAGATCTTATGCTATTTTTTCAATAAGTTACAAATCCGTTTTAGCAAACAACAGCCCTTCCTCTAACCAAACGTTTCTTTGTATAATTCGGTTTTAGAACAGACATCATAGAAAATATGATAAATCGTACTTTCGAATTTTAGCTGATCAACCCATTTGGAAATTGTGATATCAACAACAGCCGGAATTTCATAATAACAGCCAAGTGGATGAAATAAGTTTACAGTCTTGATTCGTCAAGGGTAATGACGTAATCAAAATTAACATTACCATCATGTCAGTGTTGGTAACATAAGTCATTTTGTCATTATTATTAAAGAATTTATAATTTTATATGTAGACAGAATGTATAATCTACATGAAATAATTGCTTCAATCTCTAACATAAAAGTAATTACAAGAGTCACACCATAAATGATTCTTCTGATACGGAAGTACATCAGTGACTTTTTCAGTGGTTGTTTTTCGCATAGCACCTCTGAGCTCCATACAATTACTCCAGCGACATTTCTATACTTTTACCGAGCGAGCTGGGTGAGCATTCAGGAGGACGCGGATTCGAATCCCCGTCCGGTCAACCAGGATTTCGATTTTCCAGGATTTTCCTAAATCACTCTAAGCGAATGCCAAGATGGTTCCCTTAAAAGGCCATAGCCGAATTGCTTCCAGTTCCTTGCCATAGTCCTTTCCCGCCTCTAATCACCTCGGCGTCATAAAGAAAAGAAAACCCCCACACACACACACACACACACACTGCTTTTATTCCACCTACTTATATGAAATTTCATTTCTGAGTTACAGTTGTAGAGCCAAAATTGATATAGCGAAAATTTAAGTAGCAGGCAATATTCCTTACTGAATTACAAAAATATTAAAGAGAATTAAATTCTACTATGTCGCTAAGAGACTTGAATACTATCTACAAACTTTTTTCACAAATCTGTGAATGCAGGCAAACTAAATTTAGTAGAAAATACAAGATATTTAAAATTTATTATTAAATTTATAAAATAGAGTTTTTACTTCCTTATGGAAGAAAAATTTCGCAGCGATGTTAATAAACGTTAATTTCTTCCAACAAGAGACGAATGACTTGTTCATAGGCGGTATAGCACAGACGCAAGCAGTGCGCCTTGAGGTAGGCCGCCCGCCTCGACTTGTTGCCAGCTCAGCAGCGGCTGAGGACCTCTCGACAGCTCCGAGCAGAGACCCGCCCACCACACTACCGCAACACGTCTCAACAAGCCGAGGCTAGCACGACACTCTCAGGGTACCTTCATAAGGACAAAATTAATAGAGTGCTACAACGTAGCGAATTTAAATAATTTAGATTTTTCTGGATATTTTTAAAAAAATGGATTTTTCTGCACCAGAAGCACCTAACATTTAACATTTGTCATTAGAGTTATCCCGTAATCAGGCCCCAAACTGACAACAAAACTCCCTCATCTTTAAATATATCACTTTTTCGATCACAAAGCGTGGGGCAACAATCTGCTACCATTAAGGCGTAAGAAAATCCCAATATAAATTGGTCAAAAAGACTGTAGCATGTTCTGATCTCGTGCATGAATAACCAGTGAAATCTGTCCTTCTCCTCACCCAGATTTATTTTCGGAACACGTTTGCCTCTAGCTGCCAGGAAGTTGAACTCAAGTAATTCGTCGATTGTGAAGAGATAATTATCTTTTATTCCACGCAAAGGACTGTAGTAGTGACCCATTAATCTATATCATCCTCTTGGTACTACGAAAGCTGTTCAACTTAGGTAAATTTTAGTGTAAGTGAACTTTTTCAGAGCTACGTCTGTTATTTAGCAAAGCGTATTATCAAATTATAGGTAAAATTTTGTTGTAATGTGTCTGAATTGATTCCTCTACAAGTCGGAATAAACCCAGAAGATTTTTTTCTGTAATATTATTTCTTAAAATCGGTTTTACTAGCACTAATTAATAAGTGGCACAATTTTATCTCAACTCTATCATAGACTTTAAGTAAAACTGAAAGGTGATTTTGTTGAAGCGAACTTCCGCTATTTCAGTCAGTCACTCTTTGCCCTCGAGGAGGGAACAAGCCAACCACTATGGTTTCCATTCGATCTCGGGCTGTATAGCCCGACATCCGGCTGCATGATTTCTACGTCCATCTGTTAATTGATTGAAATGCAAATTTTATGTATAATTATTAGTAAGAGAATACGATTCTGCCAGGTTGCCTATCAAAATACGGCTGCAAGTGTTATTAATTAAGTTTTCAAAAAATTATAATTCATTTCAAACAGGGACATGTAAAGAACATAAAATTTTTAGGTTGTCTATGTAAAAGTGGCTGCAAGTAGGGACTGCCAGCTGTTATAGATATATAAGAGCGAGAGTTAGCGCACCACACTGTCCATTAAAAGGTGTGGTGCGCTGACTTTAACAGCAGGTAAACCTTACCTGCAGTTATTTTTACATAGGTAACCCACACTTTTTATGTTCTTTACATGACTCTCTTTGAAATGAATTATAATTAATTTATTTAAGAAAACGATTGAACGAATTTTCCTGTTACCGGGTTGAACTGGAGATGGTTAGTACTCCACGGCAGCCTTCCTGTTGTAATGACACACATTACAGCCGTGTGCAGTTACAGTACGTCGCACCACGTATGGTTGCGAACTGTGTGAACGGATTTGAAGGCTTGTAGCCATTTGCTAGACAGGTAGCTGTCACCCAAGGAATGCGGCTACCTGTCGCCCCCTCTAA
Organism: Vandiemenella viatica; assembly: GCA_031002005.1. Lineage (NCBI taxonomy): Eukaryota > Metazoa > Arthropoda > Insecta > Orthoptera > Morabidae > Vandiemenella > Vandiemenella viatica. Next base: position 146,920,448 of record JARYHS010008074.1, on the reverse strand, counting down.
TCCGCTGGTTCGCTAGGCGGACGGGTGGCGACACTCGGTTGGAGGTCACGAAGGTGGCAGCACGCACAGCCATTGGGAATATTATTCGCGATTGTGACTGAGTTTGCGCTCCCGTCTGTTACCCGCTAGAAGAGCTTTCCAGCCCGTCGAACACAACACCAACTGCCAGCTGAGCTGACTGACTTCGCACAGCCCCGTAGCAAGAAGCACCACCACGGACCTGCCCACAGAAGACAACTACACGGTATTGTGAGACTAACGAACGTGTGTGTTGAGTGAGTTCACCACTGGCGTCCACTAGCCCAGCAAACGACCCTGAGGAACAATAATGTATAACTGAAAATTCATGCTATCCAAATCCCATATCTGAATCACGTCAAATTAATTAATGCAATCCATATGCTTGATATCAATAAATAGCAGTTTTAAATGGTGCCTTGACTATTAATTCATATCCCCCAGACTAGATATTAATGGATGAATTTATCATGAATAAAATTAATTACATTTTCTGATGTCGCAATTAGCATGACACTTCAGGATGATATTTAACAATTATGTTTTCCCCTTGCCTTTCCCATTTAGGAGTACTCTTCCTAAAGACTGCAGCACCGCCATGCTTAACTTCTCCATCAAACAGACAAATCACCATTAACAGTGCCATATGCTCTCACTCCATTACCAATGCTGATTGGTTGCGGTTTAACACAGTATTTTAATTCACAATCTCGTGATTAGTAATTGTGCCCCATAATCTCTCTCCTATCCGGCCGATTATGAAAATTCCTTCCACCGCCAGTACTGGAACCATCTGACCATCACGATGCCTGCCATCTGAGGAAACAGAGCGAGCGGGTTTATCCGCAGGTGACACAAACCAATTACAATATGTGCGTGGTGGGTGAGCGGTACCACTCTGGTCTCTTATTCCGGAGAACGCGGGTTCGAAATCCGGTCCGGCCATCCAGATTTGGGATTTCCAAGGTTTCTCAAAATCAATCCGAGCGAATGCCGGGTTGGTACATTCAAAAGGCCATTGACGAATTCCTTCCCATTCCTTTTCCCGATTCATTTTTTTCCGCTCCATTTATCTCGATATCAACGAGGTGTAAAGCCATAAACAAATAAAATATATTAAAATGAAACTAACTTTGGTGTATAGCGACAATTTGAAAGCTTATTACCCGCGATAATCATGAAAATTATAGCACATAATTTTCGCTGTCTGCTAAAGAATCCAATCTTAGTTTAACGTAACAACTTACAGCTTGATAGATGCTTCATGGTTTAATTAATACGATAATTAAGTAGTCCACCGTAAAGTTCAATTTAACATTTGTTTTTATTTTCACGTCAACGATACTGGTTACATGCATTCATAAAATCCAGAGATTGCATACTACACTTTTTTCCCAGACAATACAGTACTTCGCCGTTGTAAATTGAGTCTGTTTAAACTAATACTCCGTCTTGGATGACCGCTTTATATAAACTCTATCGAAATTTCTAGAACACTTCAAAAGTGTCCGACAGATAATTCTCGAACATTAACAATACTTAAACAATTAAAATAAATTAAAAACAATCAGAATTAATACCAGATCATTTAACACCATTACAAAATGGTTAGAAATGGAAATTAAAGATACTTGCACACAAAATTATTCACAGAAATCATTTTAAACTGTAGTAAATTGTCCTTTAGATATCGTAACTTGCATCGATACTTGGAATTACAAACATTTGAGCAATCCTGTTTCACAGTACTGTTCTTAAACATATTAAATGGCCTCTAAATAATTTCTTTTCATAAAATAAAGTCTATATACATTGATTTACAGGAAATTGCACAACAAATCTACCAGATCATATTCAACCAAACTTTAGCTTCCTACGAGTGCTTCATAAAATTCAATTACATTTAATTTTAGGTTTGACGGCTGTTACAAGCTGTCATACAAAAAGTAGAAATAAAAGAATAAGCCATTGGGGATGTGTATTGCAGCAGCTAAATATGAGTTTTCAAAGAAGTGGAATAGTATTATATCTCAGTTATGCCATTCACAAAAAATCGGTAACAAGTAAAGAAACTTGCAGCCGAGAAACAATTAAAATAGGACCATGGAATCACTAAACAGGATATGCGGGAGAAATAAAATATGAATTTTGTTTTTCGATAGTGCACACACTATGTTGGCACGAGGCAGGGTCGGCCTTGTGATGGTCAGCGAGAGGCCGTTAACACTGCGAGGCGTGCGGGTTAGCTAAGTGGACAGGCGCTACCGCAGACACCGTACGCAGTCGGGTCGGGTGTCGACACCAAAAGAACGCAACCCTCAAGGCCGCGATCACAAAGCAAGGCTGCCCAGCTATATGATGTGCTAACACCACGAAATACTGCACAAACACACAAGTTATTACCATTCACCGAACCGCACAGTGGTTTCTTGTAATTAGCATCATTCATTCGCTTTTGCATTTTATAAATTTTAATTGTACAATATTCCAGTGTTTCTCTCAGTAATTTGTTCCAATCCCTATCAGCTTGAAGTGCATAAGAACATTTTTCCACTCCCTTATATCAGGAATCAAGTGCCAGCTTATGATAATGGTTATATTTTTTCCGAATAATACTTCCACCAATACACACCTTACAAATTTCCTCTTCTCTCTTCAGTCCTATCTGTCTTCCAATTACGCCAAACCCAGCCTATTCACCGCCTCAGTTACCAACTGTTTTTTTTGTGGTAATCCATTAACAGTACACTGCTTCTTCTAAGATCTAACCATCAACTCTGTCTTCCTCTTCAGTGCATCTTCACATTCTGTTTTTATCTGCATCTCTCTGTAGGACGTGGCTATCACTCTCACATTTATATTGATCTTCTTCTTATTCTTCGGTGGTCAATCCTTGTATTGGTCAGAACATATGGAGATATCAAGGAAGGAATAAAATACTTAAAAGTAAAGAAACAAGCTGAGTCAGAAGAAAACTGCAGGACCACCAACCAAGAAACAGTTAAAAGCAGCAGGAATTAGATGCAGACTAATTATAGCATGCTGGTTGAAGGCGTAGGGGATCAACTATTACACCTCATGACAGATATGTAATTAAAACATTGGTTCGCTGGCAATACCTCATTGAAAGGTGAAACGCGTCCCAAATAAAAATTCCAACAACAGTTAAATCGGCGCTTTGTTTATTAAATAATATTTTTAACATAGCGTTAGTGGTCAAAAAAGGAATTAAAATTTCTTTTTCACCGCCAGTTAATAAAGCAGGATGACAAAGAACACAGATTTTAAATCAGACTCAAAACTTTCAAAATGTGAAAATCACTTAAAAATCTGTGTAATAACTTTTGGGACGGAACAGCAAAAAATTGCACAAACATTTGTTCTGACTTCTAACAGTTAACTTATTCAACAACTCCAGGATTGTTTCAAACTTCAAGAAAGAGAGAGAACGCCTTATAGTCTACCATAATAATTTTTTCAAGCATCTTCAGTGTATAGAGACAGCTCCGTTACAGATTTATAATATTATTAGCTTCAAAGCCCGTCAAAAATGGCGGGTTTAATGCAGTTGTTTTACTAAAGAGAATTTTTGTTACACAATATTCATAACCTTTATTTTGTATTGTTGCAGTTGTAGTTGCAGATTACGCCGCGATATAGTTGTAACTTCTCAAATGCTACTGAATTAAAGACAACAGCAGTATGGAACCAATTAAATTAAAAATAAATTACGAATCCTAAAACTTTATGCCATACCACGTAATGTTAGTTTTATTACTTTTCCAGGCTGCATTTAACACTATAAATATGAAATTACTTCCATCTTCATTAAGTGATAATTTTGGTAACACGGCGCTCATGAAATCACTTAAATTGTTTAGAAAACTAAATTCACCTTGCATGATGCTGTAACGAAGCGTGTTAGTTGTTATTCTGATCCAGGCTTCATTTAAACCTAACCACAACCTCTGCTAATATTGCCGTTCAAAAATCATAGCTTCTATTACACGTGCATTAATACAATCACTGTGTCGCGATCTAAATTTGACCAATTTGAACTATTTTCAGGGGGCTATTTCAATGACAACATCAATAAGAGCAACTAATAAATAGCATGTTAATTTCAGTGTTTGGCATTTCATGTCTTCGAATTTACTGTAACATTGACGTAGAATATACCAAAACCATATATGTCGAATAAATATATCTTGTAAGCCCGTCAAGCAGTTCATTGCCTCGCAGTTGCTTAGCTAAGTACAATTGTTATTAAATAACGCTCATAACCTTAAAAATAATGTAACTTGGTACATATATCTTAGGTTACTGTGACTGCGACATCTCTGGACAGGGAATATACAAAAACATCTACATTGTCTGAATATAAACAAAAAATTATATTATTTGGCACATGTATCTTAGGTTATTGTAACAGCGACATCTCTAGACAGAGATTGTACAAAAACATCTACATCGACTGAATATAAATAAACAAAAATATTTATAAACGTTTCTCGGGAAACAAACCGAGTAATATTGTTATTAAAGCACAATATTTCGGCGACTTTATTCTCCGTCGCCATCTTCAGGTGCAGTTGCAAGTCTTGAAGGCTGACTTCAAGGCAGACTTCAAGACTTGCAACTGCACCTGAAGAGGCGACAGAGAAAAAAGTCGCCGAAATATTGTGCATTAATAACAATATTACTCGTTTTGTTTCCCGAGAAACGTTTATAAATAAACAACGCCGAGAAAAATTACATTCATTTATAAACAAAAATATGTTTGAAGATTTTCAAACATCAGATCCGCCCGGAAAACTTACGATTACACAAAAATATGTTACTTGGTATATATATCTTAGGTTACTGTAACAGCGATATCTCTGGGACCGAGCGTGGTGGGAGAGTGGTTAACACTCTGGTGGCCTCGCATTCGGGAGGACGGCGGTTCGAATCACCGTCCGGGTATCCAGATTTGGGTTTTCCATGGTTTCCCAAAATCACTCTATGCGAATGCCGGGATGCTTCCTTAAAAAGGCCATGGCCAAATTCTTTCCCGTTCCTTGTCCCCAGTCCTATCCCGCCTCTAATGACGTCGACGATGCGTAAAGCCATAAGTAAAAAAATAAAATAAAAAAAAAGATATCTCTGGACAGAGAGCATACGAAAATAGCTACAATGACTGAATATAAATAAACACAAATTATGTTACTTTGTATATACTGTATATCTTACGTTACAGTAACAGTAACAGTAACATCTACATTGACTGAATATAAATGAACAAAAATTAACTTACAATTAATTTGAAATAAGTATTCTGGCAATTCATTTCTTCGCAGTTGTTTAACTGAATAGAATTGCTATTAACTAATGCTCAACACTTCGATTTTGCAGTAACATCTCTGGCCGCAATTAGTCCTAAATCGAATGCCGGGTGCGTTACGTCAGCGTTACAGACATGGCTACACGATGACCAAGGCCAGCCTGTTATTAGTATAGACTACAGACCAGTGATTACGGAATGGAGGACTGCTGAGCGGTCAGCGTGTTGCTGTACACTTGCTGGTCTCTCAGCTGATGTCAGATCCAGGGAGGGTAACCGAGTGTGGCGTTAATCTGACAGCCAGACAGCGCGCCCGATCGATGCTGTATATTTCCCGAGGGGCGATGTGACACGATTGGCCCATTTGTGGCGCGGCGCCCTGTTGGGGCCAATCTGGCACTCTCCATCGACTCCTGCATACAACCCAGGCAACGACGGTCAAACAAAATAGAGTTACAAGAAAACGTCCAACTAATTGGATTTTGTGGTGTCGGTCTCATGGACCCGAGGCAAGCTGCGTGGGCTGTCAGTCCAAATGGGCTGTGATTGATTCCAGATTTTCTTTATGACTATACTTCTCGAGTGTGGTGTACTGTATGGGATATTGTTCCCATTACTAGTTTTCAATTTAATTCATGTATTCTCCACTTCTATACTTCAAAGGTGAGATATAGTTGAAAGAAAATTATCTCTTTAATTCGTCCGCCGAAAGAGGACATCGTTCTAGGAGACCCGCCGGGTGACTTTCGGAAGAGTAGGCCTGAATTGGCCACCACCGGATTGCGCCTTCACTCTTTCATCATATTCCATTCATTCACAACGAAAACAACGCACTACAATAAACAGATCACAGTCATCTGAACCAACAGTAACACTTATACGCACTTCTGCCATTGGGGAAGGAAATTAGAATGAATTTAGAAAATTTTAAGATGCACCGGACAAATTATTCAATTTCAATATATTGCAAACACGTTCAAATATGGTAGCTAGCACAATATAACCTATTAATTTCCTGTAATTAAAATTCCAGAAACCGAAATGAGTTTATCATATTCATTCAAAACAATTTCAGATAATATACAGAATATTCTTTTTTCTTATTGCTTTACGCCTCGCCGACGCCGAGTACTTAGTGGCGAGAGAACTGGGGGCAAGGCATTGGTATGAATTTGGCCGTGGTCTCTTGAAGGAAGCATCCCGTCATTCACCTGGAGAGATTTGGGAAAACTATCTAAAACCCAAATTTGTATGGCTGGAGGGTGATTCAAACCTGCTATCTTCAGAATCCGAAGCTTAAGCTTTACCGATCACTTACCACGCTCGATAATAACAGAAAAAAATATCTTTATTTACAAGCCAATCTCAAATAATTACAACAGGCTAACAATTTCCTTTACTTTACACAAACTTAACTAGATAAAAGCACGGCTTTGTGTTGGCTCGCGAAGTTTTGCTATAAGAAATATTATATATAACAAAATAAATTAATAAATAATCGTAAGAATTTTAATATTTAAACTTCACGAACTATCATCAAAAACCATGGTTTTAGCTTGTTGACAAAAAAATAATTAGGCACATTTGTAATAAGACAAAATTCTTTATTATTTTTTTTTTTTTTAAATATTTAATTTGGTGTTATTCAGACGCAAAATTTCTCCTTCGAGTTTCTACCGGTTTTCTACATTTTAACATTAAATTTTTAATAGTGCTATTTCTATCATAAGAATATCTTCTGTTTAATGCTAGGCTTTCTATTTTCTCTCGATAACGCAACATACGTTAAACCTACGGAAGATTCTTTGTCTCCAATAACTACTACAACTTTATCCAATGTTAAACCTTAAACTTTATGAATTGTTATTGCAAAAGCTATTTTTAATGGAAATTGTTTACTTAAATAAGTGATATTCCGTCTATTACAAAATTAGTTGTGGGTGGAATTGGAACACAACCACTATTTTGATAAGTTAAATGAAAATAATTTTCAAAACCAATAATTATCACTCGTGGCATTTGATCAGGCTTACTTAGATTTCTTCTAATACAACTCGGTGAAACAAATCGAAAATAAAGAATATATCTCGCTTAGTACTGGAGACATCGAATCTCAAAATTGACGTGGCAAGGTTGAAATGCGGCCTGGGCCAAAAGAAATATTTCGCCGTAGCCAAATTTGCTGATGAATTTATATGTAACTTGACGAGACAAATCGAATACAAACAATAATTTTTTTGATATCTCCCTTAATTCTGGAGATACTGTATCTCAAAATTGAGGAGGTTAGACTGAGATCTGGCCTGGACCAGAAAAAAAATCACCAAAACCACTATATCAACGTGGTGGAAATTCACAATAGGTGTTTTATTTTCGTCCTATTGGTTGTTGTTAGGTTGAAATACAGTCTGTACCAGTAGAAACCAAAAGCACAAGAAACTATGCCTACGACTAATTTTTGGTATGCTATATCTCGACGTCTCATCGAGTTACATAAAAATTCATCATCAAACTGCTGCGTAGAATCCCCACATACACACATTTCTTAACACTAATACAGAAGAATCTTTAGTAAAAAATTAATATCTCCTTTTCTGGAGTTTAGATTCTCTCAATACTTCAGTTTGTGGCAACGTTATTTTCGATTGAACTTCGAAGTGTACCGATTAGGTATACATTTATTTTATATTTTATTTTATTTTATTTTCATTAAACATTGAATCGTAAGTCATTATAATTGTATAGGTATTTAAATAACTGATTAAGTGCGGGAGTGGAATTTCTTTATATAGTTACAAAACTGTCGCATCTAAATTTATACAAATCACAGATATATTTACATAGAACATTCAACAACCATAGATAATATTTAATACAAAAAAATAAATTAATACCTCTCTTTCTGGAGCGTAAGTTCTCAGGTGAACATCGAAAATCACCAACTACATTTTTAGTGAACAATTTATTTGATTATCTTATCGTTGCTGAGAACAAATGGCTTTACTTCAAGTTCAGTGATGAATTATTGCATAAATTCTAATAGCGTTTTCAAACTGCGTCCCTCTTAATGGACACACTAAAAGCAAAACTACATTAACACGTTTCCAATATCTTGCGCTTTAATTAATTCACTAATTCTTGACAATAAATGTGTCAAACCACGTGACGCGGTCACATGACGTGGTCACGTGACCACGAGATCGTCTCTGATTTCTATCAGCATGAATGAATAGAAATATTAAAAAATATAGCTATTTATTTGTGTTTTTTTTACAAAAATAATGATTGATGGCATATCTACAGTTGACTTTGAATCAGTATGTTCAATTCCACGTATTTATGTGCAGCAGTTGTTTCAAAAAGTGTACCACAAAGTGTGCACAAATCGTCTCCTAGTATAAGGGCTCGAGGGTAATTAAAGGGAAACTAGGTTAGTTATTTTTTCATGTGACGGTATCCTAACTCAATCAGCCAGTAGTTGTCCTCAAACTTTGGATAATGTGCCCTTTAAATTCAATAAATGGCCTTAAAATATTGACACGGCAACTGATTTAAGCGAAGATACGGAGCGTGGTAATGATAAGGTAAGACAATTAGTAGTACATAAATAATAAAGAAAAACTGGAGACAAAATTAAATTTGTAAGTTAGTAGATGCTTATAATTGGATTTTTCGGAAATACCCCGTTATTTATTTGCCTATCGTCAGCCGAAAGCTAAGACAGGCAAATAAATAACACAGCATTCCCGTAAAATCCAGCTATTAATTATAAAGACGGCAGCGGAAGCCTGATAGATCACTAGTAGATTGCTAACAGTACCTTCATTATCAAGGATGAAAAAAGATGTATTGCGTTAAAGCGATGTTGTTCATAACTTAACTTCGTGGTTGCCTTCGACATCCATTAGTGGTACCGTTAGCCTTTTAATAAACGTTTATATAAATCGGTATTTTCATACATATTTGTTCGAACGATTAAATTGTTGATTCTTGGCTATCCGGGTGGCGCCGCGTCATATTTCTTAATACCGACGTTTCGACCCTCATTCTGGGATCTTCTTCCAGGGCAGAACTGCGTCTTCGGTCAGTGAGCGGTCTCGATTTATAGCGGAGGTCCGCGTCCGTGTAGATGGTTCGATTTGCCCGGCCAATCAAAGGTCCGAGCCATCACGTGGTCCGTTGGCCTGGTGGGGCACGGCGCGGTCTGGTGGGGGGTGACACGTGACATGCTCTCTCCGCACCAGAGAGAGCATGTCACGTGTCACCCCCCACCAGACCGCGCCGTGCCCCACCAGGCCAACGGACCACGTGATGGCTCGGACCTTTGATTGGCCGGGCAAATCGAACCATCTAGACGGACGCGGACCTCCGCTATAAATCGAGACCGCTCACTGACCGAAGACGCAGTTCTGCCCTGGAAGAAGATCCCAGAATGAGGGTCGAAACGTCGGTATTAAGAAATATGACGCGGCGCCACCCGGATAGCCAAGAGTCAGTTGACTCTGGCCGCGGAAGCCTACGATTACGATTAAATTGTTCCTGACAGATTGATGAATAATAAAATTAAGGTATTATATTACTAGTTTGAAAACTACCAAATAAACGTTTTGATTCAATTTAGCTCTCATCCTAGACTTCACACATGCCATTCTAAAACAGGAAAAAAAAAAAAAATGATGAGCTGCCGGCAAACAAAACAAGTTTCAGTTCCAACGAGTGATATGATATAATAACACTACATTTTTTGTTATTTTAGTTTTTTTGTTGTGTTTATTTTTCTTTTTTAAATCGAGTCTGCTGGGTGACCGGTAACGCTTCGGCCTGACATTCTGGAGGACGCGGGTTCAAGTCTCTATCCGGCCATCCAGATCTCGGTGTTAATGATTTCCCGAAATCACTCAAGGCGAATGCCGGGATGGTGCTATCTAAAGGCCAGTGAAATTATTTCCCTTTTCTTGTCCCCCATCCTCTCACGCCTCTAATGACCTAGACGTCGATGAGACCCAAAGATTTAAGCAAAACAATTATTAAAATTATTTTCTGTCATTAGGATACATTTTTTTCTCGCAAATATTTATTTGAGCTATATTTAATTCTGTTTGGTATATAGTATAGCATCCACGTCAATTAATTTAAAATACCTAACGTAAGCCACTGACCCCTACAATATAAAAACTATAAATTGGTAAGAGATCTGTTTTGTTTCTTCAATTTCATATTCTTGAATCACGTTGTGCCACCCGTGGTTTTATGTGCATAGATGTGAACGAAACAACGCATAATTTATCTAGATAATTCCAAATAATTCTAAATAATGTCTGGTGTACAGTTAATACACGGCTGTGTTAGATATTTCATTAATACCAGTCATGAAACACTTCAACAATTGTTAACTGTAATTGAGTGGTAGTAAATACGCGTTACATGTTGGTTATGAAATCATTCCCGATGATTATAATTCACAGTGCCAGAAGGATGACTCATTGTCTTTATTCGCGGCAATAGCACACAAATAATAAAATATTTTACGAGACGATTACACTAGAATCATGTGTCAAAAATTTCACTACGTTGATAGCACGACCATTGTTCAGTGTCAAATCCAGTTTGGTAGGAATATATGAACACATGGAGCAATTCAATAGTTGTTCTGTAGTGTGGTGTTCACCACAAGCAACTTAGATCTGTCAAACTGTACTACGTCCAACTTCTTGAAATTGAGGTTGAATCTTTCGACGCGCTTGACTGTAACCAACTTAAGCACCTGACAAAAAAATAGGAAGTACAATATTGTTCTTCCGATAGTTCAGTGGGCAATTATGATACATCGGATGATCTATCCATTGCAGTAATATGACAGATATAAAGTTTCAGTGATTTTTATAGGCTTTGTGTAGAAAGTCGTAATCGCTCCAGCTGAAATCAGTAACCCTTTACCGCTCTTACACTCGTGTATTAAAAGCCACAAAATTTCGTCGCCCAGATATAAAGTTTCAGTGATTTTTATAGGCTTTGTGTAGAAAGTCGTAAAATCGCTCCAGCTGAAATCAGTAACCCTTTACCGCTCTTACACTCGTGTATTAAAAGCCACAAAATTTCGTCGTCAGAAAACAACCACACTGAAATCACTAAATTCATGAGTGTTGTAATACGTGCATTAGTGCATTAGAATTTTTTATTTTATTTATTTATTTATTATTATTATTATTATTACTTTGTTTTTTTTATGGACAAGAGACAGGAAAGAAACTGACCGTCATCTTTATGAAGAAGATAAAAAAAAAACATGCTCACATTCATCGCACAACTAAAATCTAGTGGGAAAGCAGGGTTGAAATCAACTTGTTTGTATTGATACGATGATCATTTTCTATGTTGCATTGATCTTAACATTTGCTTCACTGCGAGATCCGAGAATATTTTGGCTGTGTTAGTATAGGCCGATACACAATGAAGTGCAAAAAATCGTGGGATAGGAAAATGTAAATATCTATGTAAGAACGAGATAAATATCTAGTTGGCGATAGCCATGCAGTGGTACAATATTTGTGCTCTCTTCAATTGTGTGACAGGGTTTCTGACGTGATTATGGCCGCTCGACAAGAATTAACAGTCTTTGAACACGGGATATTCGATTTTGGCAATTGTTCGTGACTTCAACATTCCTCGATCCACAGTATCAAGAGTATGCCCTGTATAGGTGTACGCAATATCCGCAACTTCCTCCCACCATAGACAACGCAGTGGCCGACCACGTCTACAGAGCCCTGTGCCGTCTGCGTACAGGTGTCAGTGTTGACAGAAAAGTAACACAGCGTCAAAGAACAGCAGGTTGACAGAAAGGCAACACAAGTGTCAAAGAACAGCAGGTTGACAGAAAGGTAGCACAACGTCAAAGAACAGCAGGTTGACAGAAAGACAACACATTGTCAAAGAACAGCAGGTTGACAGAAAGGCAACACAGTGTCAAAGAAAAGCAGGTTGACAGCAAGGCAACACAGTGTCAAAGAACAGCAGGTTGACAGAAAGGTAACACAGCGTCAAAGAACAGCAGGTTGACAAAAAGGCAACACAGAGTCAAAGAACAGCAGGTTGACAGAAAGGTAACACAGCGTCAAAGAACAGCAGGTTGTGAAGACGGCACTGTGCAATCTGTTGGTGGCTCAATCCTGATGTGGACTGTGTTTACATAGCATGGGCTGGGACTTCTGGTCAAACTGAACCGACCATTGACCGGAAATAGCTACGTTCAGCTACTTGGAGACCATTAGCAACCATTCATACAAATAACGATTATTGTAGACAGGAGGATAATGTGCCATGTCACCGGGCCCAATATCGTTCACGATTCAATTGGAGAACATTCTGGACAGTCCCAGCGAATGATTTGGCCACACAGACCGTCAGATATGAATCAAATCGAACATATCTGGGACAAAATCGTGCAAAACATATTGCACCAGCTAAACTTTAGCAATTATGGACGGCTGTGGAGGAAAGATAGCTGAATATTTATTCAGAGGACTTCAGACGACTTGTTGAGTCAATACCAGGTTGGATTGCTGCTGTTCGCTGAATGAAAGGGGTTCATATACGATATTATGATGTATCCCATAACTCAAGACACTTCACTGTGTGTTGCTAATCAGCTTCCAACGACTGTATTGTATAAAGATGCAATTGCTGCAACACTGACTTCAATCAGGGAAGTATTATTTGAAAAATTAAGATCAAATATTATTCAAAGCAAGTAGCGCTGTAAAAGTAATTAAACTCAGTTTTTCAAATAACTTTTGTCTTAGGGAGCGTACGCAGCTCCATTTTTTGCCTACTGTGAATCCTCCCTGCCAACAAATACTATTCACTTTGTTCCGAGCTGTAAAATGTGACTTGATGATAGCAAAAGTAGAGTAAGTGTATTTCCATTTTAGTAGTCATGTGGAAACCTTTGTTTAGGATTTTACGCCTGGTCAACATCGAGGTCATCAGAGCCTATTGAAGGAACTACCGCGGCTTTAGCCTTTTCATATTTCGGAAAATTATATAAAACAGAAATCTGTATAGCCCGTCCGGAGATCAAGATCTGGCCCTGGAATGGCAGGCCCGAGCGTTACCACGGCCTGGGTGAGGAGATAATACAGGATGAGTCAAAAAGCACTTTACAACTATGGAAGGACGGGCAAAGTGGCCAGGCTATGGTTTGACGACGTTTTAACGTAACTTGCAATATACCAAATGGTATCAAAATCAGGGGTTACAAAGTTCAACTCTCCTAGCACATACCAGAATTTTTTAGTTACATTTTCATTATGTTTATTAGCTAAAATAAACTATTTTTCAAAAAGTACCCAAATGGCCCACATGGTCGGGCAAGGTGGCAATTCAGCTTCAAAATCAGAAGTAAGCGATTAAAAATGCGCTAAACTTGCAGAAGAGTGTACTTTTTAAAAAAAAGTTGTATAACTTGTAAATAATAGCGGGCACTTTAATTGCAATTGTCGTAAATGAAGGAATAGCTGTTTAGTTCAACTACATCACAGAGTTCGTGAGCCGAAAATTAACACATTTTGCACTGAATTCACCGTTCTTGTGATCTTGAGCCGAAAAACTTTCGTTGTAGTACAGCCTCTGTGTGTATTCTTGATCATCGTCATCATCAAATTAGGCTCACAGAACAAGAAATTTGCGGTCGTTGAAATACCACCACAAAATAAAAGTAATTTAACTAGTTTTATTTTTTGATTATTATTAATATACTCACTTCAGCTTCACATGATAATAAAGCATCTGTTCACAGCAATGTATAATGTTAATAATCTGCGAGGAACAAACAGAATCCGTGCGCAGAAGCCACGGTCACCAGCAGGTGGCCACTTTACCCGGTTTGGCGCCATTACAAGAACGTTATTCTATCTTAACAATGCAAAGAAACAATCATGATCACCAAATCAGGAACTTACAACAAAAACATCACTTTTGTTCAGAAGCGGTAAGTCGTCTGATTTCTTGGAAATAAATTCATAAACTGACCACTTACCAAACATCAGGTTCAACAAAAACCACAAATATTCTAATATCCTTGAGATATGATACGCTAACCGGATCGGGCTTCTCAAAGTAACTGAGGCAGCGTGATAGCACCATCCGTTGGCACCAAATACCTCTATGCCACTCTGCCCGACATGACCACTTTGCCCGGCTCTCCCCTAAATTTGCTGAGATAACTTACAGAATCGTAAGATGTGTCATTTTGTAGCAAACAACATCAAGTTTGATGCACGCCTAGTCAGGCCTACAATATACTCGTGGCACAAGAACTTTGTTGAGACGGGTTCTTCACTGCGAGATGATAATAAATCACCAGGTTGCCCGCGTGTTGATGACTGTATGTCGAACAGGTTAGTGACAGCTTTGCCCGCAGTCCACAAAAATTTTAATTCCACAGATCGATGAAGATGGCCGAGATGGGAAGTTCGAGGTTTCCTCGATAGTCGCTACCCAGGGCAGTGGATTGGGCGTGAAGGGCCAATCACATGGCCATCTCACTCCCCAGACTTGACACCAATGGATTTCTTCCTCTGGGATTCATTACAGATCGTGTGTATGTTCCTCCCCTACCAAACAATTCGGCCGACATGAAAAATCGAATCTACGCTGCCGTTGCACAAGTAACGCCCGATTATCTGCAACGAGACTGGGAAGAAATTGATTACCGGTGGAATATTTGCCGCGTGACAAATGGTAGTCACATAGAAACAAAATGACACTGATCCTAAAAAAATTATTTAAGCCCGGCAAGCCTTAGAATCAATAGGAACGTAGTTTTTTCCAAGTAAGTTCCTCCTGCGTCGTTCGAAAAACCACTTAAGCTAAGACCGCAAAAGATAAATGGTTTTATTACACCGATCCCGTGGTGTCTGTAATCTACCGACTCCCAAGTATCAACCTATCGGAGAATCTGGGAAAGCAGTTCGAAGTTCCAAGTATTCCAATGAGTGGGAAATAGTCAAGGAAACCTGAGAAAAAAATAATAAGGTCATTTTAGCCCCAGATATTGGTGTTTGTTCTAAATGTTGCCAGTAGAGTGAATAAAAGAAAGAGTATTGTTTGCTGGATGAAGGCATTGGTGGTAAAAAAAACTTTCTTCTCTGCAGGGACAACAACCAGCAGACTACTAACCGGCGAGAGGTAGCTGACGAGGTATAGGAACACAAGTTCTTTCGGCGAGATCCAACTGACTGCCGTCATGTGTGGTGACTGCACCTTTCAGCTAGCGATAGTGGGTTCACTGCCACCAAGCGTGACCTAGGCTGCTCCGCTGAGCTGTGCCCTGCTGTACAGCATCATACAATCAACAATATCGCAAACTTACGCCGATAATAATTCCCCATCCGTCCATAATGACTCAGAGTAACATAAATGCTTTCCACTGTGACATAAGCCAAATCAAACAATTAACTGTAATGACGTCTCTCCCAGACTACTCGGCACTGTAGCTCAGTGCGCTGAGGCACCACAGACTGGATCGGCGTGATACAACGGGGACGCATACCGGATGACATAGCTGTGGTTTCTGTGCGGTTTTCCTCAGCCATCGAGGCGAATGTCCGGACAGTCTCCAAATCTCCGCTTCACAAACTACACATATCACAATCACACATTGAACCTAGTTACCCATTTCGCAGACAGATAGCAACACTTCACTTCCTGCAATAGTATATACGGGGTGTTTCAAAAATGACCGGTATATTTTAAAAAACAATAAAAACTAAACGGGAAGCGATAGAAATACACCGTTTGATGCAATATGCTTGGAGCAACAGTAAATTTTCAGGCAGACAAACTTTCGAAATTAGTTAAAATTTTCAACAACAGATGGTGCTGCAGTCTGAAAAAATCTAATGTACGCTATTTTCCACCATTTTTTCACAGCAAACTTGCAGTCTGTGAACAGCACACGCTTACAGCAGAAAGACGACTTACAGAATGGCGAACTCACAGACTGCGTTTACTTCTATATCATTCAAATCGCCTGCAGCGCCATCTGTTGTTGAAAATTGTAACTAATTTCGAAAGTTAGTTTGCCTCAAAATTTACTATTGTTCCAAGCATATTGCAACAAACGATGTATTTATATCGCAGCCCGTTTAATTTTTATTGATTTTTCAAATATACCGGGCACTTTTGAAACACCCGGTAGTATGATCTGGCTGTAGGTTAAAAAAATAATTGACGGAAAAAATTGTTAAAAAAAAAAAGTTATTTACGAAAAAGAGTAGTTAACAGCATAATTCTGCTGAAGAAAACAGACATATATGTGAGTAGGGTAAATTTTAGAACAAAATTAAAATCACCCAAATACTGCAGTCTAGCATATTTTATCTTAATATCCCCTGATCTCAGGACAGCTAGCCATGTCTTAAAGGAGTGTTGTCCACCTAGCGGACACACGTGGAACTACCTGCTCCTGGATGGTAGGCTGTCCGCGACGCGTCACAAGGGACGCTAGGCCGTTTAGCAGCACTATCATAGTTCAGTAACATGTCCAGGAGTCCACAACACATGTTTAATATCGAGTTCAATTCAAACATAACTAACACAAAATACATGTTTGTAGAGTTCACCATTAAACATAAATGGCAAAAAGTCACATAGGTAGATGTTAATTTTTAATACATTTAAATGGTTGCGTAGACAGGTATTTCCAACACTCAAATGTAATATAATCGTTACATCAAATTTTACAGATGATGCAAATGATCTTTCCATACCACATTGGCATATTTTTCATCTTTTCCGACAAAATTAACGCAAATAAACTTACAGCTAAAATCATAGATTATTCCCAACATCAACATTACTATCAATCTTTCTTTTCTTTTCTTTTTTCTCTTTTTTGGCTTGCTATATTCTAAAAATTAGATAAACATGTGAAAAATTACTTAGAAGAGAAATTATACATTCCACTTCATAAGAAATTTCTGATATTCAGTTACAGACTGGAGTTTCCCCTCTCAAACCACCCTCAAAAGAGTAGCAGTAAAATAGTTCCTACGTGCATGAACCATAAATTAGGAAAATATTTTTAAATTTAACAAGAGCTGTTCCGCAAAAAGAGTAAAAGTTTAAATGGTTGACAAGGTGGCTGCACTTCAAAATTTAAAATAAATAAAACTCATGTGCTTTTACGAACCTGGCAACAAAGTTTTGATTTGCTGCTCATTCCGCCTCTTGTCGCGCCTATAATATTGAGATAAAAAAATAAATATGTAATTACACACGGCTGGTGATTTTAAATGAGGGTTGCCCTGTTTCCAGGATTTGAGAGAAGGGCTTCAATCAAAAAATATATTTCCTAATGAATTTAATACTAATAATCTGAGTTTTGATCAGCAAAAAGCGAAGACAAAAAATTTGGCCATGCAAAAATGGTATTGTATGCAACGTATACAGACAAACACGCCGCCCACATACAAAGGCATACATTATATCGAAAATAACCGAAACGGCTTCCGGGAATTCAAAAATGAAAATATCTATTGAAATCTTGTAAGGTAATTACTACACGCTAACAGTTGTATTTGGTATGGACAAAGCGGCACTTTGTTAGGTAGGTTTCTCCGCAGGTAAAGGCAATAACCAGAAAAAAGTTTAAATTATTATTAATTTGGTACTATACGTTTTCTATATCACGATAAAAATATTTTCACCCATACCTCATATTAATCAATGTAGATAATATCTATATTTGTGCACGGCAATAGTTGAACAGCGGAGGAAATTTTAAAGTTAAGAAACCTGTTTATGGCAACAGGCTCAACTTTCGTGGACTTGTCGACAGCGGAATAAGTTGACGAATTTAATACTAAAAAATAAGCTAACTCTGACAATGAATTCGAAAGAAATGATTAGGTATCTTTGGAGTGTAGAATGAACAGAACACTCCTGAATTTTTTGTTTCTTGCATTACTTATCACTATTTAAATACATTTTTCGCCAATACCTTCAACATATTTACGTTAAATCCCTTATTTTGATATTCCGAAAATATTCACATCCTGCTTATTAAACTCGGGAGAATTTTAAAGCCTTGGCGATACCACTCAGCAGAGTATCACTGGGCTTAGCATTGTTTCTGTAGATTTTATCTCACTTTATAACTGTCGAAAAATGTCTAAAAAAAGCCGATGTCTCAGAACCAGCACCCAAACATATCAGAAACAGAAAAATAGCTTATTGTTTCACTGATATCTCGAGAGGCAGGTTATTTATTTATTACTATTTATCATATGGCTAAGCAGGTTAATTTACTGTGGTTATATCGTCATGCAATGACTAGCGGAGTTTGTTTTGACAGGCGTATATCTACATTTCCGTTCGTGTAATCAACTTACTTTGTCTGCCTCCATTTATTTAAAAGCCTTCGTCACGCTATTTACACAGTACTGAATAGCTATAGAACAAAAAAAACAGCCCAGTTTTTGCAAGTCAGAAAAACATGGTAGTCGGGTGTAATATAAAAGTAAATATTTGGAAAAAGAAATAATAATAATTTCAGTTGTTATTATTCGCCGGAATACCGCCGAAAGTTTAGGCCGCGTATTGACAGATGTTAGATTTGTTGTAGTTGCGCCTCTGTCGTGGCGACCTTTATCTACACCATTAATCCTACACAGTAAAAGGGACCTACAGTTTAAAGCTGAATCCTAAACACGCGTTCTGGCGTATTTCGCAATACACAGCAAGCTGTTTCAGAAGAGAAGGTCAAGTTAAGGGCCGAGACAGGGATTCCAACCAGGGACCTTTCAATCTCGAGTCATACGTCTTAACCACTGAGTCACCAGACCATACGGAAAAAATAAATTGTAAAACTTAATAGAAAATTCTAGAGCATACTGTAAGTTATATAAGAGATTCCATTCTCGCATTTCTTCCAAATGTTGCAGGAGAGATTGAGAACTGCCTAAACAGCATCTACTGAATGAAAGAGATGATGCAGGTCGGTTTATCAAGTGGCAGGACTAGCGCCAGTGTCCGCCAAGGTACTTTGTTCGTGGCCTGTCAGGCTTGCTTCCTGCCTTTACTCAAGTTTCGCTGGTGCTGCACTTTGCTGTGTCCCACGCGACTTTCATGCTAATGAATTGCCACAAAGTTTCCCCCTTGTTCGGTAATGAGCCAACAGCTGCAGCGGGGCGTTATTGAATTCTGCGTGGAGCTAAACCTACTTAACGATAAGCATTCTGCGAAGGGAACGAGCCTGGAAATCGGAACATAATTCACGATACCTATCGCTGACTAAGAGATCAAGTGTTCAATATCGCGACACTAGAACTACCTATCCAATACAAGCTTTTTTCAGAACAGTATCCCAAAGAAACGCTCAATCACATTTCATTGTCGGGATAGTTAACGACGATCTAATCAAAGCAAAGTTGGCGAGTGTTGCTGTGGTTTTTGGACCATGTAATCTTTTTCCCGATGGGGTTTAATGTCATTCTGAGGCAAAGAATGGTTACCACTTCATTTGTATCCTGCTGTTCGCGTCGTTAATGCCTTCAATAAAACGTGTTCTAATACGTCCTTCTATTTCACTTCATCGTCAGATACAGATATCTCAAACCTGAAGAAAGCAATGAAAGAGAGATAAACATACGAAACTTACATGCATAGGCACTGCTTCCAGTAACATTGGAGATGGCACCATCACCTGCTATGGGGAGATGAAAAAAAGGAGTCCAACTCCGAAGCGGAAAGAAAAACGCGTTTGTGGATCATGAGGTTTGGTTACTAGCTTTGTCCGGTAGTTTTGAATTCAAGGATTGTGGGGCGTGGAAATGTTCTTTGAACTGACCTGAGGAATTTATTACGTCTGCTTTAAATATCTTCTGTTGTTTTGGATGTTCTTATATAACCTTACGCCGTGCTTTCTGGTTTCGTATTCCGACACCACTGGTTGTTATGTTCAAAGATGGATGGAAACTCTAATTACTGAAGGTAAGGCGAGACTTTAACCATTTTTTAGCCGCGAAGTCTGTACAAGGACAATTGATAAAAACCGTAAAGAAAACTCCAACTCTCGCAAAAATGAAATGATGCCCAGTGAGTGACTATCTATGATTGCAGGCTTGAAACAGTTAAACTGACAGAAGTTTAGTGTGCCTGGTTAAGCGTCAGGTGGCTGTCAGAACAGCTGTCAAATGCTCCCTAGGTAGGCTCGCTGGTCAAAGAGGCCTGCTGGATCGCCTGTACTTTCCTGGTCACTTCGGACAGTCGTAAATGAGAGAGGGGATTTAACGCATTTAGTTACCAAGTATTGACCGCCAGTGCGCGCATTCCTTAACCGACAAACACGTCGTGGTAACATCTCTAAAATGATTTAATGATAAAGCTTTTGTGTGTAAAATATGACCCCACAAACAAATTGTATCTTTATAATAATCTTTCTCTTCTTCATTTACCTCATCTAGGGCAGCTTGCAGCCGCTGGCCGGGTCTGCTGGGAACAAAAGCCTCGCCAGCGCTTCCTGTTTAACCACCATCTCTCTTCTTCCACTGTCACCAAATGTCCTTCTCTTTCTTCCACCATTCCTTAACACCTTTAACTCATCTGTCCGTTGTCCTCCTCGACGGACAGATGAGTTAAAGGTGGTAAGGAATGTGTGGAAGAAAGAGGAGGACATTGGGTGACAGTGGAAGAAGAGAGACGAGGTTCCTCAATGATACGTAAATAAGTACAGCAGTAGTGATTGTGATGTTTCTCCCATTATCTGCTGGTTTGTTGGCAACGGCAAAGCACGAATAATTTCCGGACAAACCGTTCAGAAAAGGAGAGGAACTCATAATAGACCCGTGTGTGTGTTGCACATAGACGCAGCTTTTGGCAACCCGTTTGTGTCGATACGATAATGAGATGTAAAAATGTGGAAACCGAAAACAATTTAAATATAGCCGTACCAGAGGACAATACGTGCAATGATACGAGGTAATCGCAGGAGTGAATAAACTGATTGAACATCGAGACACGGGAGTGGGAGATTAGATTACAGATTCACGCAGTTTCAGGCAGTCGGTCGCAGACTACATCGGCGAGTTATCAGTTAGACATCAGCAGTTAGCAGGAACCAGTATCTTGTATACGTAACTGCAATATTGTAAGTGTCAGTTAGATTGCATGCAGTGATGTGAAATTAGGGAGAAATTCAGAATACCTTATATAACAACCGATTTACTTCACTGCTTTTTTCTAATTATTAGCATTCCAGTAGCAACAACATTGTTTTACAACAGGCGGCCTGGTCGCTTAGTAACAAGGTGTCTGACAGAATATCGAAATTTTCCCATTTTCGTCTGGGATTCTTAGAGTATCTTAAAATTTCATTCACTTCTGAAGAAGGTTAGTTTTCATATAATAATCACATTAGAACACATTCTTGTTTCATATTCCATAAAAAACAGTGTGTATCTTTCACACACTAAGATTATGGGATTGTATGAGGTGACCATGACAGTGGCGAACTGGGCGACCATCTGAAAACATTGTCTCTTAGGCAATCCAATTAAACATTCGGTAATCACAGCCTATAACACCGTACAAATTGTTTATGTGTTACTGCGTATAATTTGCCAAATAATCTTTCAGCACCCGTCGCCTGTTGTTCTACATTATAATTTCACTGATAGGAGACTACACCGTGTGTTAGCCTCCGTCACAGCTGTTTGTGGATGGCGGATATAGTCAAACTCGTGCTACAGGAAATAACACACAGTAAGCAAATTTCCGGCCTTGTGACTTGTGTGACATGCCATCACAGTCAGGAAAGAGGACACTAGTACGTCTAACACTCCTGTTTTTTGCTTTAATGTATTCATAAATTTTTCTTACCAGCTGGTGAAATAGACATTTGTTAGAACTGCTTTTGTACTACAACTTCACATCGGCAATATAGAACTACAATGAATATTTTGAACTGGCAATTATGGCAATGAGCACGCCTTATCTGACCTGACAATGCGCTGAATATAAATACTGAAACACACTTTGCTGCAGATATTATACGTCAGATGCATTTACATCAAATACCAAAATGCTTTCCAACTGATGGCATGCTATTCACCTACAACGCAATCAGCGAATGTGCTGACTAACCTGGAAACTAGAAGACTAAAAGCCAGTGCTTGTTTTCAGCCAGAAGATATTTCTACACATTAATACAACACTGCTGTGTACCCACATTTTATGTTCTGCTGGCAACAATCTAAATGTACTCTGATGACAACAGGGTGCCTCGGCCTCGAGGTTGATAGAAACTTACCTGAAAGGAAGAACAGAAACCGTTAGAAATTTACGAAAATATACTTATAACATAATTACATAAATTATTAATTGTATAGTGCATGTGCAGCTCTGTATCTTAAAGCTGTATGACAAATTATTGTACACACACATCACATAAATACTTAAGTTGCCTTAATATTGGCCTTTAAATTTCTAAATATTTAATAAACGTCAGTTTAACTGATTCAACAAAGATTTGTAGAAAAATCACAGAATTTTTAGATAGTATATTATCAATAAATAGAACTACCACTCAAAAATTGTAAGGTTTCCTCTTATAGAAAAAATAGTCTTTCTGCTACATCTAGTTTATGGAGATATCAACATGTCATGAGAAATAAGTTTTACACAGCTACATGAAACATGTTATTCTCGAGACGCTTTAAAATAATGGAAAATTGAAAAACAAAAAACTTTTGATAACACTGCAATTTTATATTTGCTCTACTGACATTTGTAAATTTTAAAGACACAACCAAAAGTATTAATTTAAGAATTTACACAATTTAATATGACACATATCCACATTGATTTAATAATAACTTATAAGGTTAACAGAACAGGATATGCAGCTTTTGCGTAATATTCATGAAGTGTTGGGGGTGAAAGGAGCAGGGCAGCGACCATGTTGCTTCTTAAGGGAAGTTCCGGAGAACTTCGATTCAGGCCAGATCTAAGACGACATAGAGGCACAATAGGATGTGGACGGCGACCTTTCCCTTCCGCGTATGCTTTGAAAGTACGACCTGAAAGAGCTACTGGGAGGGAGGCGGGGGTCAACCGCAGTTCTGTGCTCAGACTATCCACTATCCTATTGACCACAGTCGCGGAGGAAATTTAAGTAAAAGTGCGAGAGTACTCCAGACAACTTGACCAATTGCAGATTCGTAACGCCATCAACATACATCAAAGTAGGTTAGCGACAAGTATTCAGCCGAAGAAACGAGACAGATAATCAAATCTAGGGAGAGAAAGAAAATCGGAAAGAAAATCGGAAAGTAACAGTCTGACCAGCCAACCGGCTAAAATAAAAGATGTGTGATTCTAAGAGTGTTTAGAGGGGCGGTTGTTTTAGCCAATAGCATGACAGTTAAGAAATTAGTTACTATTTTATGCGTTATGTGGTTTCATGTCCACCAATGCAGGAAAGGAATAGAGTCGTGCAAATTGCCGTCTACTCACGCTGGAACTCGCTCGGTTATTCCTATGACCAGTCCTCTCTACTCGGGACAGCTGTAACCGGTGGAGCTTCCCCAGGCTCGGTAGACAAACGAAGGCTCGGTGGACAAACGATGGCTCGGTGGACAAACGAAGGTTCGGTGGACAAACGAAGGCTCGGTGGACAAACGAAGGCTCGCTAGACAAACGAAGGCTTGGTAGACAAACGAAGGATCGGTGGAAAAACGAAGGTTCAGTGGACAAACCAAGATTCGTCGGGAAAATGGAGGCTCGCGAATGCAGGAATAGCGCAGAGTGTTTTCCTCGCCCGTGCCGCGGTACTTTATAGAAAATTGGACAAGATTGTAGGCAGGGGAATTCTCAAATATCAGTATATCAATGATTACTACCAACACTTTGTGTATGTTCTGTCAACTGAATCGCCGTAGACATGAAGAGCAACGTGTATGTGTTTGATAAACGCATGTAACTGAAGTATTAAAAGCAATGAGATCAGAACACAGTGTAAGGAAAACCATAGCATAAATAAGTTATCTATAGTTACTGACATACATAAAGAATAACATGAATCCATGTTTAGTGCATTACGATTTATACGGAGGTGAACAACATTGTAATATCTTGGTTCTCCGGGTGGAGCCGCGTCGATTTGTTAAAACCTAACGTTTCTGCCATCTTGCTGTGGCTTTTATCAGAGGACAGTCCTCTGATGAAAGCCACAGCAAGATGGCAGAAACGTTAGGTTTTAACAAATCGACGCGGCTCCACCCGGAGAACCAAGATATTACATACAGTGACCGTGGAAGCCTTCGTAATCACGTGAACAACATTGCTTTCACTTAAATGACATAACTGATATCACTCTAATAAGTGATTGTTGATAGCCAAAAGAACATTCATACGTTCTGGACAAAGATTGTTTCACTATAAAATGCTGGAACATCAACACAGAAATTTTTAAATGTGGTGCAATCTGCCGGTTTTTACTTATTGACTAACATAGAGTAGTGCCCGGTCTTAAAGTATCAGAATTCTCCGAAAATAAACGTACAAAATCATAAAAAAATGATACAACAGCACGTAGAAATAACAATAAGAGGACATATACTCTCCCCTCTTTAATTTTTCAGTTACTTCATTCTTCGACTTAGCGATTTTAACGCTGCGATGCAGTTCTTAGCTGTTCCGATTGTACCGATCAAGTACCAGCGTCGCTTCGACACCGAGCAGCACGTGAGTAACAGACCGAGCCTACTGTCTGGCTCGAGCTTACGTCCGGGCTCGGTCATCTGCACTGTATTTCCTGCATTTCGCCGGCAGAGGTCGCTCTGACAGCGACAAACCGAGCGAGCCTAGACAGCGTTTGCATAACGCTAGAAAGGAGCAAAGGAGAATGGAACTCGATTGGTCCAAGAAACGATTTAGAAGGAGAGGTTTAAACGGACACCGTGGTCTCCGGGTCTCTTGGGCCTCGTGTTGACTTGCGGCATCGTCAGTTCTCAGCTACGTGAGCGCACGAGATTGACCAAAAGCCGGCGAGTGAGTGATTAAAGTCTTTATTTTAAGTCACAGGATGAATTATAAATTTTACAGTGCTGATTAACTCAAAGGTGATAAGACGTTAAAAATTTTGCTTAATTTTCTAAAACGCTGTTTGCACTTAAATTCTTCATGTTGCTGCCCAAATTAACACCCTGAGCATAGATATTGCCTTATAAGAGTCTCTAATATCCGAACTATAAAATAAGACATTTGCCCTGCTTTTTGTATATCAAAACTTAAGTTATCTACTTCTTTGTGTGTTACAGAAAATATTAACTTTCAGTATATCACGCAATTACGGGTTCTGCTTCAAATTGCAAATGCTTATTATTTTCAGTAAATTCAGGACGGTATTAATAATTTGGTTGATATTTTTTGACCTGTAATACTTAATTGTTTACTTTTAGTGGCCATTGATGTAAGTAAAACGTGTTGCATTGAAACAATATTGATTGTTTATTGACCATAGAAATAAATTCACCTTACATCTGTGGTCCATGGTTAAATGGAATATATTTTAATCTTACAGGTTGGGCAGTCATTTCAAGTACCCTTTTCAATAATTGATTTTAGTAATTAATCATATTCAAATATTTAAATTATAAAATATGAATAAATAACTTAACTATGGACGTCTAAAACCAATACCCATGTCAACATGATTATCTTAAAGATGTTCTTTACGCAAAAGTAACTTGGAGAATTTGTTGACGAATTGTTGAATATTAATACCTACAAATCCACTGGACCTAGTATATTTGATTTATTAATGTTAAAAAAATCTCTTTTCAATATTTGCTTCTCCTCAATTAAACAGGCTATAAACAGTATAGACAGGATTAATTTCTATTGCAGTTACACGTCATATATCTTCATTTAGTTTCATACTCAGTCATTTGTTGGGTAAAATAAGCCCAATCTGACGGGAATACACGCTGTGAGATTCTTTATTATTACGCAGTGGCCACGTCATTCAAGCGTAGTTACCACAGCACTCTCCAAGATTAGTTCTTGTTACGACTACAGACAATAGCGCCGGCTATCGATAAAGCAACAGAAATAAAGCAAAAGGCATCATCTGAAGCGGAGCGAGATCCCACGGAATTTCTTTCAAGCTCATTCGAAGTTACCCTAAATAAAGCCAAACAACTGCTTTTATATTTATTATAAAACTGATTTTTATGATCATCAGTACTGTCAAAACTGAGATTTAGCTACCCATATAAAATTTTTCTTCGCATTGTTTCATTAAGATTCCTCTTCATTTAATCGTAATAATTGCCATTGTGAATGTTTAAATTCTAGGTGCGGGTGCAATCCTCCTAGTTGCAGATGAGTCTAAGAAGATACGCTTTTTGAACGTGAATCATACATTAAACCATATAGTTTTTTTCTTCTTCATAAGTTTCCCCCAACATTTTTGGTTCGGCTGCATTCATGAGTTTTACTTGTCATATTTGGAGCTTTGGTTTTACTATCACATGCCCTTGCTAACGCCAAGGTCGTACTAAGTACTAATGAGGGAAGCAAAGTGCTGCCATCTTCCTGTGAAACATGTAACTATGTTCTGTGTGTGATAAGTATATTTTTTGTTTCTGAAATGTGTAGTTTATGAGTAGGAGATTGAGCAACGTC
Source organism: Vandiemenella viatica (assembly GCA_031002005.1). Taxonomy (NCBI): domain Eukaryota; kingdom Metazoa; phylum Arthropoda; class Insecta; order Orthoptera; family Morabidae; genus Vandiemenella; species Vandiemenella viatica. The sequence continues at coordinate 146,893,417 of JARYHS010008074.1, read as the reverse complement.
CCGGCATCTGATAAAAATTTTTTAGTAAGAGAGTGGTTGTATCTCTGATCAACGTGTAGCAGTGATTATCACTGAAAGTGAAGTCAAAAATTGAGTTTAAGAGAAGTTATCGCAGCGTCTGAGAATATGAACTGGACAGCGGCATGATTATGATGTGAAAATTACTAAAGCAGCTAGAAGAAGTGTTAATTTGAATGTATAAAAAATATTTATGTGTTTTAGTCATTATATCGGTAAAAGGCTAAAAGCAATACAAATAAAAAATAGCAAAAATTTCATTTTTTCAATAAGTTTACATTTAATTAACTCACGTAAGTACGTTTGTCGCTGTAAAGTTGCAATTGGCGACAGTGTAAAACAGATTTTGATGCTGTAGTTAAGTAAAGTGTGAATCTTCTGATTGTTTGAAAAATGTTTGGTTTTTTATGCGCAAAACATGGACTAGTTGGAAGAAAAATAGGCTAGCTTGTATGTTTACGATACAATAAAAACAAAAATACTAATAACATATTTCATGCTTAGTATTCAATCTACTTTTTCGTATGCCAGAGTTACTGTTGCTGTAATCCGAGAGGGCCATGTTATGTATGATGAATTGAACTGCAGTGTTAGCTAGTTTTACTTGCTTTTGTTAAAAACAATAAACTGAATGGCATTAATTAGCAGTCTTGGATATTTCGAAACCCATATACGCTGTTGCTAATCTCTTTTATTTCTTGTGTATAATCAAGAACAGTTGGCGAAAAAAGAGACCTTACATATACTACCAGATAGCCAGTTTACGTAAGTGTACGTGTGAATTATCGTAACTGTAAAGTTACACGGTACGCAGGGTGTGGTCTCGTTCATAGTCTCCTGGGCAACACTGATGGGTTCAGAGTATTGTGTATTACAGATGAGGTGAAGACCGATACTGACTGGAAATGACTGATGTAATGATCCTTTGGTATGGAATAATATACTTGCTAAGAGGCTACAGTCTAATTGTTTATATTCATTCACTGCAGTCAACATACAAATATTTCAAATCCATCCATTTTTAACTTTAACTGAAATCACCTATCCTTACTTGAATCCGATATCGTGCTTTCCATGAAGCTCCTGAACTGTTTGACAAAAAAAAGCAGGTCTCCTTGAAATTTGGAATTCTGGTTAGGGAAATCGTGGTTTTCTTCATCCCTTCTTATGACAAACATTTCACAATTCAGTTTCCATGCTCTCAAGGCGGTGCCACGTTCTAGTTAAATGATGACTTTTCGGCCGAACAGCTTCGGTATTCTTCTAGGGCAAAACTATAAACATCAGTTAGCAGAAGCGGTTCAGTGTCAGTCTGCTGTAAACCCACTCTTACATACGAAGGGTAAATTTGCCACACGCTTACGTAGACACAGCGGGCAGTTCGCTGAGGTAGCAAGGGAGGGGGTGGTGAGTTGAGGGGCGGGGCCAGGGGAACGTGACCTTGAGTCGCCAATTGGGAGTGTACAGAGTACAGATCTCAGCACCCTCCCGGGAGCATGAAATATTTGCGCAGGCCAAGCAAGCCTTCTGTTGGATTTCACATTTTGCAGGTATTCGTCGCGATTTGTTATATTTTTCCATGAAAATAACGGAATGTACAGTTGTCACTTCCCTGCCTTGGAAACTGTTTGGTAACGACCTAAAACGTTTTTCCGCAAATAAAATAATATGTCATGCTTAGTATACAATCTACTTTTTCGTGTGCCACAGTTATTGCAATTTCAATATTATGTATGATGAAATTAACTGCAGTATTGACTAGTTTTTTCTTTCGACGAAAATTAATAAACGAATCATTTTTATGTCCATAATACATATTGTTTCCGATTTTTAAGTTGTGAGTCATAATGTTTATTAGGAGATTCTGAAACGGCTATCATCGTTGCAAAACTCATTGTAGGATTGCGAAATAGCGCGCTTTACCCTCCCTTGTGAGAAATATTCTATACTTTGCAAACGAAATTCAATACTTTTTTCCGTATGGAACAATGTAATTTTACCTTGACACCAGTAATTTAGGGTTCCATTTCATACGGATTTTCCGAAAAGAGGAAAAAAATACAGAGCTGAACTTCAATCTGTGCTAACTTACCACAAAATTATTTAAATCGGTGAAGAGAGAATTACGCCTGTGTCTAAAGTGGGTGGATCGATTGGTGGAATAGCAGCCTAAAATTAATATTTCTCTGAGAAATACAAATCTTTTACGTTAAATTGGACTGAAGCGTTGCATATATATTTCTTAAATAGATTTTTCTGTTGGTATTTGCAACTTCTAGCCGGGAATGTTTTAGGAAGGAAATGTTTCAGCCTTTGAAAATTAAATATTCACTAAATTGTGTTCTCCATTCTTACCCAAGAGGTTTTTTTTAAAAAAATTCTCTTTACACCACCGTTCCTTTATGCAAATATGTAAAGTAAATGTAATTTTGTACGCATTTGTAATTCTGATCGGGGCAAGCTATTGCCCCAGTGGTTGCCACTATAGTAGTTTGTATTATCTCTCATGTGCTGAGAAAAATAACCTCTTTGTATTCAAGTAAGGAAGTATTTTTTAAATGGTTCTTGGTGTTTGTTGAATAATTTTGGATTCATTATGATTAAATATATTTGTTTAATCAGACACCTGGTAAATAAAGCTATACTTTATTTGCCTAGGTTTCTGTCTTTCTTCTGAAGGGAGAGTACGCATTATTTTAAAGACCCGAATAGATACGTGGACCACGAATGCCACTAGAGTGAAATTAAGTTATTTAATGGCACGCGGTGTTTTAAACGCTTAAATCTAAATTACGCGAAACTTCTCAATTAAATACGAATTCTCCTACGCTGTCAGTCATTTTTCTGTCTTCACAGCCTCACAATTTATGTAGAAATTTATAATTGAGCACTATGTGACGTCATATATACTTAAAAAGTTTACAATACAAAAATGGAAAAAAAACTTCAGAGTGAAAACAATTGTGGGGGTTCAGTAAGGGATTGAAGGAATAATTTTGCTCAGACTTCATTCACTGGTGTCGACTGCAATTTGGCTAACCTGCCGACTCTGTTTGGATTATTTTTAATTCCACGATGTTTACGAGTTTATGGCGGGAAATATTTTCAAAAAATTGAATTTTTTTCGGAAACAGCTAATCCAAAATTTTAATAATTTAGAGTGGTTTGTAGCCCTCTAAAAATTATACGGAAACAGTGATAGTACTAGAGTTAAAGTTTATTGCAAAATAGCAAACTAGCTAATTTTAACAAATTTCATATTTCAATTGATTTTTTAACAAAAAATCATATATGTTTTCGGCACAGAGAACCATAGGAATTCGTTAACAAATATATAGTAAAAGTACTTTCTCTGAAGAAAATTTTCCTATGACCTAGTACAATTTTCTTTCAACTTAATGCTTTTCTGTGTTTGATTTATACATTAGCTGATTAAAACAAGATTTCCCAAAGTGAACTTAATTTAAAAATCACTTAATCTTTTATTGTTTTTTTTTAATCAAATAGTTTCTTCGTATGCGCAGTCCAGGAACACTAGGTATCTTCAACATATGACAATAATTGCTAACGAAATTTTCAATTTGCATCTCAATTCGCGAAGTATTTCGAAGTATTTCAGCAGATAAAAAAAATTCAACCCTTTGGACAACTCTGCCCTAACACAAAATTATTAAAATCGGAGGAGGGCTTTTGGAAAACCTTCTTTGGTATGGGGGATGCAGCTGTCAATGCTTAAGATATTGACTTCAACTTTTAAACCATACATTTTCTTTGACAACGTTTCATAATTCAGCTTCTTCAATTCTCCATACTACTGTATTATTGATCTTTCAATTATATCCTGTGCTAGTTCTTTAACTGCTTTCCTCTTAGGCTCTTCATGCAACCTGTAAAATCTCGTTCTCCATTCCTACTCCTCTGGAACTCCATTTGATTGACATAAACTCTGCTAATATTCCTTTCTTCCATAACTCATACTTCCGAACCATCCACTTTAATATAATGCGTTCTGCCTGGCTACTGGACATGCACTGAATAGCTAGGCAACCTTCGGCGAATGACGACGCCTGCAGTATTAGTTACACTGGTTCCCACAACAGCGCTGCTTACTTAACCAGGATATTTCAAATAAATAACTGCATTTGATTTTATTTGCACTTATACTATTAAGATGAAGTGTAACTGTGACGTCAGCTCAAACGTAATTGTCTACTGAGGAAAGAACAGAAATAAAGGAAGAATATAATTCAAGGCAGAGATACAGGCGACGTTCAGTTAAATTTACATATTTCTATTTGTTTATTTACGAAATTTAAATGAATGAATTTATGTAAGGAGAAGAGCACTTGACAATCAAATAAATAAACGTTACTCGTTTTTGAAATTATGATTTCTTTAGAAACGTTTTCATAGCAAAAAAATTCCGAGAAGGGCGGAGATAAAACATATTTTAATGTCAGGCAGAGATTCAATGTTCATTTTTCTCTGGGGGTCTACTTTAATCATTGTGTATTCTGTATAACTACTTTCGCCTGTTACGAAAGAAGGGCACAGTGGGATTTTAATTTGCAAAGATGTTTTTTTTTTAATCAGAACTTATGATGTAGTTATAGATACGCACTTTAAAAATTTGTCAGTAACCACGCACGTTGAACGTGTAACGGACTTTACCGTAGTATGTCAACACTAGGAAAACGTTTGGTCAATATTTTGGTGCAGTTTACAAGTTTTGAAAAAAAAAATAAGAAAATTCTATGAAAATGCAAGCGGGTAGGTGACTAAAAATTTAATTGGTACAAAACCGATACCTTCTAAGGTTAAGAAAATCGTCACTTATATTTTAGTGAATTCAATCAAACGATAGAAGAAATGTTTTATCGGGACGAAGTGGGACTAACATGCTGTATTATCGGCATCGGAAATTCCACACGTGGAGACCGATCAATGTTGTTTATCATTCAGAACAATTTTAATGGCGGCTGACGTTGCATTATTAAGCTTTTAACGGGCTTTACGTCACTGAACGACAATAACTGCCAATTACTGCAGAATAAATGATTTGCTGATGAGTGACAGCAACCATTAGCCTCATACGTAGCAGGTGGTAGCCAGTCTACACAGCTGAATGCGATGATACTGTTCAGCAGAAAAAAAAGCAAACTCTTTGAAGTTTTCTTTTACCCAAACAAATTCAACATTTATACAAAAAACGTAATAAATGCCTTCAGTATTATTACAGATCAAGGAAATAAAATACTTAGTGGCTGTATGTGGTTGTCGATTGTGGGACTGAGTGTCCATGAAAAATGTACTGATCTGCTTAAATTACTATTTAAATTCTGTAAAACTTGTAGTTGCTTTTAATGTGAACATACTTGTACCTCTTGTAACCATTTAGCCCATATTCAGAGTGATTAGCCTGATTGATTAGGTCTTTTTTTCATAAATCCATGTATCCGCATTTTCTTCTTCTTTGAACTCCTTGCCCGTGTCTGAGAGTAGGCGGATACCGTGGGAGATATTTACCCTCCAAGGCAACGTCTGCAAAGATGAACTGGAATGGTTTCCCGCTGCCTTTCCCAGCGCGACAGTATTCGTAAGTATGAATGACTGAAATAGTGTGCTAGCTCAGCGTGTTGTTTGTGTTGTGGATGAGAGATGAAATAAGGAAGAGGGTGAAACGTGGTTTCAGCCAATTAGACCCATCGCTCGGATCCAAAAGCACTTCAATTCGCTGATCTCATACTTCCTGTGGTTGCGACTCAATCATAATATTGGGGGAAGTATTTCAGCCACCAAGGACCTTTTTAAATGTTACTAGATTCAAACAAAAGTTACGTTATCTGTCTTCCAAGTCCACTCGATCAAGTCTGTGAACTTTCGCCGTTCTATGGCAAACAGCAACAAAACACACTGCGCTTCTCTGTAATTTTTATATACAAGTAACTAAACCAACACAATATAGATCCCATACTGCACAGAAGTACTCCAGAAGCGGAAGTACAAGTATTTTTGGATATGCATATTTTGGATCAGCCGGGGGAGGAACGGGAGTTGGATAGAGTGAAGAGCCCTATAAAGTAGAGTGGATACCCCTCGACAGTGGTCATTAATTACGAGAACACAGCTTGTACGAGTAACCGGTTTGTAAGTGTCACAATACAAAACGACAGACAACGGAGCGAGGTCTACTTCCTGGGGAGCGTGCATAAACCACGTAGCTCCATTTTAGCCTCCTGTGTACCCCCCTCCCCCCCACGTAGCCCTACGAGGCTTTTGCCTTTACCCTCTCCCCCCCCCTCCCCACGTAGCACGTAGCATTTTTTTCCTTTTGATTCCAGAAGACTTTTTGTATTGGTTTCTATTGTCAGACTATTTTAAATTGCATACGGAGATAATTAACTCAGGGAAATAAATATGCTGTTGTGAGTTCTGTTCCTCATTTTAACTGTGAAAAATGTTATGAAAAGAAAGCTACGTGGCCTGGCTCTGAACCCCCCCCCGTCCCCCCACGTAGCCCAGCGTAGCCTTTCAAGCAAACCCCCCCCCCCCCGGACCGAGCCACGTAGTTTGTGCACGGTCCCCTGGCGGGCGGGGGCGAAGAAGGCAGCCGCCAGCTCGGCCTTTTGTTAAGAATTTTCCCGTAGTGCTCTCGGAAGTAACCGTGGTGCTGCGTATTGTTCGCTGCGGCTGTGGTGCCATTTGGTAGCGTGTTCCCGTACTCGATGACTGGACCCGACATAGTGTACATATATATATATATATATATATATATATATATATATATATATTATACGGTTATTTCCTTTCTGTACACGTTACTGTCCTTCAAAATTCGAATCATCAATTGCAATTCAAAATTAGCTTTACATTAAATTGCATATCATTTTCTTTGTACCGTGACAGTCTAAAAGTTTTCAAACTCGGCCGCAACAACGATGACACAGGCTACTTTATACTAATTTTAATGCGGGTTATTTTTCAGATTTTACAAGTTAAGTTGTCATAAATTGTACAAATTTGAAATATGTCTCTTTGAAACCCTAAAAAAAATCAGAAGAACTCAATTTATCTACAGAAACTGTAACATTAACAAATAATTTTAATTGGTTCCAAGATCGTTCATGAAATCAAAATAAGAAATGGTCTCAATCCACCTCCTTGCGGTACACTCGGTTTAATATCTGGATTAATAGAAGCTTCGCCCTTTACGAAGAGACAATACGAACTTCCAGTTAGTCATTTAAGTTATTGGTTGTTAGGAGTGTTACCTTGTTCAACAAACATTTGTCTTAACTCTCGCTATATGAAAATTTAAACAGAAGCTTTCGTCAGATTAATTACAGTTAGGTATTAGCTCTTGTTTGTTGGTGATCAGTGGAGATCATTTTGTGCACTCAACTTGAAACAGACATAGCCACAAATAACTGCACCGTCAAACACATAAGCTTACAGGTATGTCAAGTTCGCTATATTTATTCATTCATTACTCTCGTTCCATATATCCCTGATGAGGAAGGACCTCTAGGATGTGGAACATGACATGGTATACAAATATAAGGCGAATAATAATCGTAGTGAAAACATTACTTTATGTTACAAACATAAACAAAAAATAAATAAAAGAAGAGACAAAATAGGAATTAATTTTTACAATTGAATTTTGTATAGAAGCATATTAGGTACAATTGATTATTTCGTACAAATTCTTGAATGGATCAAAAGGAATTGTCCCTCAGTTTTTCTTCAAACACATCTTTATTATCTAGAAACTGTTTTGTACTTTCAGATTTGGGTTTCATTTACTACATTTCTAAGGTCAGTCATTGAGCAATAGCTTATTTTCTGTCTGATCCATAGTTGAATCAGTTCCACGAGATGTAAAAATTAAACTAAATTTCGTTCCAGTTATTACACTAGTAAAAATTAAGGACCATGAGGTCCAATGACCACAGTAGCTCTGCTATATTCCTGCTGCCAATATTTCTCGTAAATTTTTTTGCGGAACATTTATGTATGTTCTACGCTCAGTTATAGCTGGTCGTTACCTCTTCAGAAAATTAAAATTTTACTTTACGAGCTACATCGCTAATAATTAATGACTCATTTTTAAGGCGACTACACGCAATGAAATTCTGGTGTCGTAAACTAGCACTTTAGTTGGCAACACATGCACTATGATTGACGTTTTAATTAATGATGTTTAAATCCGCGCACTGTGAGCATCTATGTGACAGGTGGTTTGAAGAGCTTTGACATCAATTCACGGGCTACATCAGCACAGTACACTCTGTGGCAGCTGAGGTGTGAAACAGCGTCCTGTCGATTTGTTCCAGCCCAGCTCAAAACACTTTATTTTCTAGTTCACGTGGCATAACAATAATTTAATACTAGATGATCCGTACGAAAAAGGATAAAAGAAGAACGGGCTCATTTGTTTCAATTGTTTATTTATTTAGTGTAATAGGTGCCTAACAAAAGTTTACGCCAGTGAAGCAGTTTATTAATATCTCTGTGATACGTGCTACTGCTATCTGGCGGCATTCGCAGTTATTACTTTTGTCCTCTTGCCCTTTATGGGTCAAATTCCGAAAAATTTCGTTCTTAATTTATAATTTTGCCTCAGTGTAGACTTTAATCTTTCAAATGATACCTCATTTATCGATTTTGATAAGGCGTCAATGAAGATAAATGGCACGTAACAAAAAAACACCTTACAGAAGTAACTATTGTCCTTGAAGGGTCGAATTCCGAAAAATTCCTGTTTTAAGAAGCGGTGTGATCTTTAATATGATAGTTTATTTATTTATTTCGGTTAGATATCAAGGGACATAAATGGCTCATGATAAAAAAATACGTTACGGAATTCCAAAAAATACCTGTCTTAAAAAAAGATTTGACAAAGCGGAGACATAAGTCTCTAAAATAATACCTCATTTCTCCATTTTATCAAGGGAGATAAATGGCTCGTGACAAAAAAATACTTTATGGTAATAATTATAATTTTTCCCTTTAAGGGTCAAATTTCAAAAAAAAAATCCTTTCTTAAAATATGAAACCTCATTTATCTATATCGGTTAGATAATAGGGGAGATAAATGGCTCGTGACACAAAAACGCGTTGCAGAAATATTGATACTTTTTGCATTTTGACGTACGAATTCAGAAATAGTCCTGTCTTAATATATGATGTCACCAAAGCGGAGATCTTAATCTTTAAAACCATACTTCATTTAACTATTTAAGTTAGGTATCCAGGGCGATAGATGGCTCGTGGTTCAAAAAAAATTTTTTTAGTAGTAATGACATTTTTGCCCTTTAAGGATCAAATTTGAAAAAACAAATCCTTTCTTAAAATATGATGTGACCAAAGTGGAGACCGTAAACTTTAAAATAATACTTCATTCATAGATTTCGGTTAAGTATGAAAGGAGATAATGGTCTGTGACAAAAAAAAAAAAAAAAAAAAAAAAAAAAAAAAAAAAAAAAAACCTTATAGAAATAATATTGTATTATGATTCCCACCGCTGTAGCCAAACACACAGAACGCTATTTAGCGAAGTGTTTTGCCTGTAAACACAACGAATCACTTCGGAATCAATCCTTCTATTGTATTTCAAAGGATGAGAGACGAGGATGGATTTGTAATGTAATACGATCAGACAATCAATACCACTACGAGTGATAGAACCTATATGATTTTCTGACTATGACATTAGAACTACATGCCAGACTAGTCTTCTTCTCCTAGTCCAAACCCGTTCCGGATGTCAGCAACCATCTCGCCTATTTTATATCTCTTCGATGATGCTCGGAATAGCTCAGCAGATGTCTTTGAAGAACGGGATCTTAAACTTTTTTACCAGGAAGTTCTTCTCCTACGATCATTTCTCTTTCCTTGCAATTTCCACTGTTGAAAAACTGTAGGAGTTGGTAACGGTTATTGTTCCTCATGATGTGACCAAGGTGATGTAGCTTCCATGTTTTCACAGCTGTCAATATTTTCATATCCTTTTATCATTTTCGTAGCACTTCAGCATTTGTGGCGTGGTATTATCACATTCTTCTAAACAGCCACATTTCATTAGCCTCTAACTTTCTGTACTACTAATACACTCCTGGAAATTTAAATAAGAACACATTGACGCCGGTGTGTAAGACCCACCATACTTGCTCCGGACACTACGAGAGGGCTGTACAAGCAATGATCAAACGCACGGCACAGCGGACACACTAGGAACAGCAGTGTTGGCCGTCGAAGGGCGCTAGCTGCGCAGCGGTTGGGCACCGCCGCAGTCAGTGTCAGCCAGTTTGCCGTGGCCTACGGAGCTCCATCTCAGTCTTTAACACTGGTAGCATGCCGCGACAGCGTGTACGTGAACCGTATGTGCAGTTGACGCACTTTGAGCGAGGGCGTATAGTGGGCATGCGGGAGGCCGGGTGGACGTACCGCCGAATTGCTCAACATGTGGGGCGCGAGATCTCCACAGTACATCGATGTTGTCGCCAGTGGTCGGCGGAAGGTGCACGTGCCCGTCGACCTGGGTCCGGACAGCAGCGACGCACGGACGCACGCAAAGACCGTCGCATCCTACGCAGTGCCGTAGGGGACCGCACCGCCACTTCCCGGCAAATTAGGGACACTGTTGCTCCTGGGGTATCAGAGAGGACCATTCGCAACCGTCTCCATGAAGCTGGGCTACGGTCCCGCGCACCGTTAGGTCGTCTTCCGCTCACGCCCCAACATCGTGCAGCCCGCCTCCAGTGGTGTCGCGACAGGCGTGTGTGGAGGGACGAATGGAGACGTGTCGTCTTCAGTTATGAGAGTCGCTTCTGCCTTGGTGCCAATGATGGTCGTATGCGTGTTTGGCGCCGTGTAGGTGAGCGCCACAATCAGGACTGCTTACGACCGAGGCACACAGGGCCAACACCCGGCATCATGGTGTGGGGAGCGATCTGCTACACTGGCCGTACACCTCTGGTGATCGTCGAGGGGACACTGAACAGTGCACGGTACATTCAAACCGTCATCGAACCCATCGTTCTACCATTCCTAGACCGGCAAGGGAACATGCTGTTCCAACAGGACAGTGCACGTCCACATGTATCCCGTGCCACCCAACGTGCTCTAGAAGGTGTAAGTCAACTACCCTGGCCAGCGAGATCTCCGGGTCTGTCCCCCATTGAGCATGTTTGGGACTGGATGAAACGTCGTCTCACGCGGTCTGCACGTCCAGCACGAACGCTGGTCCAGCTGAGGCGCCAGGTGGAAATGGCTTGGCATGCCGTTCCACAGGACTACATCCAGCACCTCTACGATCGTCTCCATGGGAGAATTGCAGCCTGCATTGCTGCGAAAGGAGGATATACACGGTACTAGTACCGACATTGTGCATGCTCTGTTGCCTGTGTCTATGTGCCTTTGGTTCTGTCTGTGTGATCATGTGTTGTATCTGACCCCAGGAATGTGTATATAAAGTTTCCCATTCCTGGGACAATGAATTCACGGTGTTTTTATTTCAATTTCCAGGAGTGTACTTCTCTACTCCAGTTTAAATGTTTTCTGTTCGTGTTGCTTTGTGATAATCTTAAGTGCAAGGACACACTTATGAATACGACTAAAGGCCAAGTTCGTTTACTACAAAGAGATGACACTTTTCCTTACTGATAAAACAAAGGCCACCTTGATACCAGAGTGGAACTAATGTATAAGAACTGGATGAAGGTAAATTCATGTATTTAACGGTGAAAGAAGTAAAATCGGATCATCGGGTACCTACCTATAACGATAATAGTCTTGCGCATTCACCGATGTCATTACATTAACATGCAGTTTGGTAATATTTTGCTTTCTTCATTTACGATAATGTTAAGAAAGTATTGTTATCATTCAGCAAAGCTTTCATCGTGCAGTACTCTGATGCTGTTTCATCCGTCTTAGAAATAATATGTATACCTACATACAGGCTGTATGTGCTACAATTTTAATGCGGGATCAAAGTACAATCATTTTTCGCAGTTCAACACTGTAAAAAATCAAGAAGCCAACTATATGTTAAACAACGGACGAAGTAGTAAATGGAGTCAATAGATCGTCTGAACCGCTATGTCAAAGGAAAGTAAATATATGGCAGTTTAGGGGCTACACCGAGCGTTGAGGATGAGCCGTTAACGACCTCGCATTCGGGAGAACGCCGGTTTGAATCCCCGTCCGGGCATCGCTATGGACCGTGACGTATGAAAGTGACCACAAGCATCCGTTACGTCTCAGAGACATCAGCGAACCTAGTGTAGACGAATACCACAATTCAATCAAAGCCGAATGTTTTTCTCTGTGTAGCTGGCTCATTGCAGCCTGTATGGAATGTAACATCACATATTAGGACTATATAGATGCAGCGGACTAAACAAAAACGGCTGCGTCAAAATGTGACAGTGGATGCCATGTAATGGAAGATTTTCCGTTCTTTATTAATGTCGCTACTCTTAACATAACACTGCACAGGAGCAATGTAGCAGGTATGGTATAGTCTTACTCAACAATTTGATGTTTTCTGATTCACTGAGGACTGGCTGCATGCAGCTTTTTGTACTTGTTATTGAGGGAAAGGGCAAGATGACTGCCACATAGTCGAGTTTTCTAAAATTTCGCGCTGTATGTTTTCATTAAATTCTGGAAGCTCATGCAAAATTAGCAACATATCTCCCCACTTTTCGTTTTAAAATACCATACTGATCTGATGGCGTAAGCCTTATCAGACACCATTCACTGACTCCATTGTTACGAACTGAAGGCAATATCGATGACTAAATTATGACTTCAGAAACCACAACCTTTGTTCAGACACCGCAGATGTTAAATGCCTGCAAGGCAGTAGATGGACAATTTTTTCCTCCACAATACGTTTTCGCACAGACGAATTGATTGAGCGCATGTTCATATTCCTTTATGCGGACATCCTCCGTTAACGAACATCCACAGACAATACATGGGTCTGAATGTGGAGTATGAGTGGTAACGCTCTGGCCTTGATTCTGGAAGACTCAAATTCGAATCCCCGTCACCTTTCCCGAATTCAGTTTTCTAAGGTTTTCCAAAATCACTCCCAACGAAAGCAATGATAGTTCTTTCAAAAAGCCATGGCCGAATTCCTACCCGTAACATGCCCCTAAGTATTTTCCGCCTCTAATGACCTCGACGTCGACGTGGCCTCAAATTCTATATAAAAAAGATATCTGGACTGCACTTTGTTACTCTTCCAAACCAACCAAGACATTTGAAATTCACGTTTAGTAGAACTACCAAATTTCCATAAGTTAATTTGATAGCATATTCAAAATTTTATCTGCTTAAAACATAACTTAGGAATTTTTATCTGAATTAAAATATGGACGTAATAGTACTTGTAATATCAGTGATTTCAACATTGAAACTTATGACGGCCGTGTGGGATACTTGTCTAACCGAGGTATGTGTGACATGTATCTCTATAACAAATTAGCACCACATTAATGCATTTCTGGTGGTAAAATTTCCAGCCGAATAGTTAATAACATCTTGTTACCTACTTTGGGACATCTGATATCTAATAAAACTATCAGTTTAAACCAGTTAAACAATTACTACTACGTAAAATTTCTCCATAGGCTTAAGGTTTCGTTTGAAGAAGGAACGAAATTAAGAAAATACAAGGTGAGAATTTGCAGAAATTTAGTAACCTCTCATTTCATGATCCTACCACTGTTGCCATTTCCACGTTCAGTACTCATTTCGATTTTGACATCTTAATGTTAGATGAAACACCTTGCGTAAGAAATTGCTGAAAGTTTTTGGTGCAGCACTGTCGATATTTTCAACAACTTCAGAAATAAATGACAAGCTTTACAAATAAACCAGATTTAATTGTATTATCAGATGAACATATATGTATTCATGCAACACTGGATTACTGTCAATACAATCAGCAGAAATATTTCTCCTTCAAATTTAACACATGCAATAGCTCAGACCAAATTCTGACAATTTATTTAAACGACAGTAGACCTATAACGCTGCATAGATACCGAGTGTGCTTTGTACTATACAACGTTCTGCACTGATAATTTACTCTCTAGCTATTATTGTATATTGTATTGCGATGATACGGAATTGGTACAACAAGCAGCTACGAGAAGGTAAAGGTTCCTGCGGCTCCTGTCGTTTTCCGCAAGACTCGCGGAGGTAGGGCTCCACATTCCCATCACAACCTTTTCGGCATTAGAAGGGATATGACGGGGTCAGCGCCTCGCTCCGGCCCTTCGTAGCCTTCCGCGGAGTTCCATCCACTGTACTCATTACATAGCAGGTTGAGTGGGCCTACGGCGCGGCGTTCAGATTCGATTAAAACTCTTCGGCTTCATCGTTGATCGGACCCCGGTAATCCGAGCCGTAGTCAGACTCTATATCACCTGAGCAGCGAGATCCGAGGCCGTCGAACGTGAGAATAGTGCTGCTGACAAATAATGATTGGAACTGTAAAATGAATCACAGCCAACCTATTGCAATATTCATTGAATTTATTGTTATAACAATAAATTCAATGAATATTGTAACAGGTTGGCTGTGATTCATTTTACAATTGAAGAAATACCGTTGCTGTTGATGCTGCCATGCTCAAGATTTTGATATTACTGGAACTGTTTATTTGTTTTAGTTTTCAGAACTCACAAGGGACACCTTTGACCTCGAACGTTCGGAACCACACGAAGATATGTTTAGAATTACAAGCGATCAGAAAAAAAACAATGGTGCGTGTCATTTCCATACAGAACTCAGCACTTGTCTGCTAGCCCCATTAAAGAGTCATGAAAAGAGCCTATGGTTGTGTGTTTCCTAGACAGGTCAAACAGATCGTACCCTTATAGAAGCAACTTTTCCAATCAAAGATGTTATGCTGAAGATATTGCTACCGAACACAAAAAAATATTGCCAACCCCTTGATGTTTACTTCCATCGACAATATAAGCTCTATATCAGAAGGATTCCTTATTTTATAAGACTACTATGTGCCAAACCACAAGTGAAGATACATGATCGTTATTTCATCAAGAAATTTCACTCTATGGTTTACAATCAATTTGCTGCACCTACGTATAAGCCTATGTTTCAAAATGCTTCGCGAAAGCCAGGTTATGACGTTGACATACTAACATCATCTTTTAAAAATGTAATTATTGTGGCTTTTGATATTGGTCTGCGTGAATCCGAAGGTGATTGGGAATGTGGTTTCAGTGAGGTGTGCATATTGTTCTCTTCCACTTTGTTTTAACCACGTCATCGAAATCCCACATCTACACTTTGAGGACTAATATAAGCACTACCAGGTGTGTGGTACTGCTGTATATGCGTGTTTTGCGCTATATTAAGTAATTTAAGAAAAGAGTTTTTGGCACTGTTGATTGAAAATGTAATGATACACTGACGTCATTGAATTTCGTATAATTTCCTTCACATGCTATTGATATCTTATTACCTTGTTTCTCTGTATTAAAGTGTTACTTGACTTGTTTTGCATGGAAATGACACACACCACTGTTTTGTATATTATCACTTGTTATTCTAAGCAGGTTTTCGTGCGGTTCCGTGTGTTCGAGGTCAAAGGTGTCCCTTGTCAGTAACAACTTGGTCATATTTGCACGTGCTACATGTAGTAAACGAGTGTGAGTACTGCGTATGTAAGTGTTGGGGAAGGAGTTTAGTGTCAGAGACACGTGTGGGCGCCTGTAGTGTGTGGTCCCTATCAGTGACGCAGCTACGTCAGGCATTGTGACCCTTGAACCGCTATGGTCTCGGTGAAGCAACAGCTGATACCATTTACCGGAAATCTTATTCATTTCCTGCATTAAAACAGCTGTCGTAATGACGCAGAATGGTTGATTTGTGTCCTCAGTTATACGACCAGTCCCATTTCTGCTGTTGAGTAAGTTGTTTGCCATATTCTGTTAGTAATATTTGGTAAATCCAAGTTGTAGATTAGTGCGAAGTGTGAAGGTAGCTGGCAGCTTTCTGTGATATACTGTTCTCCCTGACTGATCGAGAATCAACTTTTATACAAATCCGTTCAAGATATTGCACCGTAAAATGGACTTTGATTTAGTACAAACATTAGATTTTCGTATAATAATTATGAGTAAATTAAATGGTTAAGAAACCTTAAATTTAATTTAAGAATAAAAAGTAATACAGAAAAACTGAATAAGCTGAAAATATCAACCACCATTAAAAAAAAATAGATATCTTCAAGCAATATACGCGGATTTTCCCATCCTTAACACATTTCGAAACGTTTTTGTTTCATAAGGTCGAAACATAGTAACGTATTCTGGCGTACGTCGATAAATTTGTGTGGTATTCAATCTTGTTTCGAAACTTTGTGCTGTTTTAAACATAATATAGGCATTATCCTTCAGAAAAGTTAAAGAAATCTTGCTAATGAAATTGCAGTAGTGAAAATAGGCAATTACATTAATAGTTAATGCGTTTCTCTATACATCATGTTGATGTATGTTGTCAGTAGTTACGCGAGCACACGATTTAAATTCAAAACACAATTTTTGTTGAGTTTCGTATAACTTTATTTTTTAAAGCTCCAAACCGATTTATAGCTCCTATAATTGGTAATATGTACTTTTGCTTGTTAGTCTGAAACCACGTGTTCCTATACGCACTACATTTTAGGTTCCTTACAGTCGGAACATCAGTTGTTTGTGACATTTGTCTACTGTTATAAGTCTAAACTGGCAGGTTTCTAAATTAACAGTTTCTAGCAAAAAAGGGCTGCTAGATTTGTTTCTGGAAATTATCGCAGAATGCAATCAGTGACGGATATGATAAAGGAGCTGGAATGGGATTCATTGCAAGACAGGAGGAGGATGAGGAGGGTCATGGGAGTGTACAGAGCATATACTGGCGATGAGGCATGGAAAGATATTGCAATAGGTATGAAAAGTAGTGCATGGAAGGGAAAAGATGACCATGACCACAAGCTGGCACTCGATTTCAGGCACGAGGGTGTGGGAAGATTCTCTTTTTTAGGTAAGGGTGTCAGGGATTGGAATGAGTTACCAAGAGAAATGATGAATAATTTACCGAAAATTTTGAAAGAATTTAAAGATAAAATTTATAGAGGGCAAATGTAGGTAGGTGCAGGATAGGGGGAATATGGGTGTGTAGGGAAATTGCCACCGGAGCCTGTGCTCCATTGCAATTAAATTAAATTAAATTAAAGTATATCACGTAGTCTCCGTGGCGCACTTTATTTAGTTATCTGTGTTTGATTAACCCTTTAATTTAAGTACATGCTATTATGTTGCTTTTTGGGTGTACAGTCGGCCTGAGTTGGAATCTCCCTCGCTTGTGACAGGACTATATACCTCAGCCTTCGAGGGCTTCGCATTCATAACTGGTAAAAATGGGTATACGGACATTTATACTCGTAATTTAATATTTTTGTTCATTCGCATTTAATTCTAATCATCTTCCATCACCGGATTCAGTTAAACAATTTTCCCCACTTTAAGGAAATTTCATAATTAATAGAGTCAGTACTAGCTGTACAGCAGTTTCAGTAACATATGAAACTCCAAACTCCTTCCTTTTCGTCCGCATCATCTTTAAAAATATTTCTCACAGTTCTATCACTTTTTTTAAATCAATTATGATGCCTTTTATAATAGACTGACACACTATTAAATTGTAGTTTTTTTTAAAATAAAACCAACGTCAAGGACAAATAAGAAATTAGCACATCCACTGTTCTCAGAAAGAGACATAAATCAGTAGCGAATTATGGTGTACAGTGCGGCTGTTAAATCAGTTTTGGACTTCAAATCCTATGACGTAGTTTTTAATAAATGAAATATAAAAAACCTGAAAATTAAAAAATATGCAAACCATTACCTGGTATGTAGTTTCCATCGTACACTGAATAGTGAATAAGGGAGATTAAGGTGCTATTTTGGCCAAAAAATAAAAAATTAAATCTTTAAATCAAGAAATGCTAATTCCAATTTTATATTCAACGTACTGAATTCGGGCTCCATTTACCTCGTACTTGGTACTGAAAGTACTAAAAAGCTGCATTTTTTTTATCTATGTGACTAATTCTGGTAAAACCATGTTCTCTTGCTGTTCATCTTATTAAAACGTTTTCGTGAAACCGACAGAAAATGCAGTGGAACGTATATCCACAAATCTCTACGCATCGGATTTCGACGCAACTATTCATAAAGATAACATTTTTAGTTATTGTTTGTTAGCGATAATATTATTAGTTATTGTTTCTGTGAGAGGAAGAAAATGGTATTGGGCCTCATTGGTAATACAACCCGTTCAAATTATGTGTTTATGTTTTCGCAACAATTTTACATGTATCCGTTTCTCATATTAATTAAATAAATAATAGTGACAACACAAGAGGGAATCAACACTTTATTGGAACCACTCGTGCCTTATCCCGGAATCAAACCGGGAACCCTCGGCATTGGTCTAGCCCCTACACTACCGGGACACTCGAGAGAAAAGTAACTGACGATATTGCCCTTGTTCTAGTGATACATATTGTCATTGCGATACATGAGACGGTAACACTACAGCTGCCTAATGTAAGGCGCCACATGTGGTTGTGAAAGAGGAGGTGAAATCCGATTCGATGTCGACATCCGTCCGAGTCGGACCGCTGATACTGTTTTATCGTGTTTACGCTCCCCGGACCCGCAATCGCCACGCGACAACAGTATTTCCATTAGATTTCACACCCAATGACGAGATCTGTTTGTGTTTACCCAATCGCTCACGACCGGAAACGTATCACGGATTATGACTGGCCACAACGAACTGTTATAAAATTGATTCAGTCTTCTCACTGTTTGCTAGCAACCACAGAAATTGGTATTAAGCTTCGTTTGGTAGGCATTTTAGTTGGAGGCGTTTTTATAATTAGGTGTCATAAGCGAGAAAGGTTTTTCTGTCAACGTTTTCACCTAGTGTCCAATCTGGGCTAATGACTCTAAAGAAGTCACCTCACTGAAATGATGGTTGGTGATGTTAATGGTGCCACTACGGGTGAATTTAGAAATATCCTGAGTATTAATTGGTAAAATTATTAAGTATTGTTACATTTATAACCTGTTTCTGCACATTTTTCCTGCAACATCTATATATATAAAGATGACTGTATGTATGTTTATTTGTTCTTCATACAAATCCACAGTTTACATCCGATCTCGATGAAACTTTACACACTTATTCTTTGAAACAAGGAGAAAAATACTGTCTACATTTGGTTGAAAAATTATCTGTATAAATAATACATGTTGTCTTATAATTTAGAAAAATTACTGAACGGCGATAGACAGACGCGTTGGATATGGAGGTCTCTGTACTGTTTTTACGTGTAGTTGTCAGGTAGCTCATTGCTTGAAGCGCTTGCTTACTAATATTTGAGTCGTGGTCTCCGGTTCAAATCTCCGTGGAGGCTAAGATTTTTAATTTTTTTTTTTTTGTCTGGGCCGTCGGTTATTCGGATTGAATGTTAAACTGTAGATATCACAAAGTTAGGGGTGCAATCCGATGCAAATCGTAGGTAGTCTTGCAATGCTGTAGGTGTACACTTTTTTACGTTATATTGATCCATCAGGGGTGATTCGTAGTCAGTGTGTGTGTGATCTGCAGAAGTAATACTATAAATGCGGATGTAAGTCTCTGTCTTTTGTTTCGTTTTGACAACTAAATGCCTGTACCGATATTGACGGAATTTGCCAAGAAAATTTGTAGGGAGGACACATGAAATTTTTTTGGTATGATTAACAGTTGCAGTCACGAAATTTTGAGAACTTATCGAATAGTGACGGAGAGACGGATGTGTGTGTTAGTCTGTAATGTTACGTCGCTTGCTCAAGCTATGCTCCTCGCGCATTATGTTAGTGTATAATTTGTTAGTAAATTTCGTTTAGAGAAAAAACGTATTATTTAGCAAAGATGTCGATTTTCTCTGTCCTATTACTTTGTGTCTGCTTAAATGTTTCTTGCATCATTTATTTTGCCTTCTTTTTTGACATGCCTTGTGGGCGTAAACTGGCCTAAGTTGTAGCTCTAGCAGAGCACGAGCAGCTTAAGTTATTAGAACCCAAGAATCGGTACTCATGCTGAAGAAAGAAGAAAAGTCCAAGCTGAAATAAAGCTGCCCTTCGTTAACACACCCCCCCCCCCCCAAATCCCCTGACATTCGTTTGTTTTTCTGTTTTTAAATATGTTGGAAACTGATTCTCTTCAAGAGACAAGTTCGATAGTAGAATGATATAGTGATGAGTTTCCGGTCATATTATGCCGACTCGGTGTCGTTTGGGACCAATCCTTCACTACCAACAACTTTTTATAACCAATTCTGGCAAAGAAATTCTTAATCCACGCGTACGAAGTCGAGGGTATCAGCTAGTTTGATATAAGATGGGATGACACCTATAGAATGGCTTTAGTCTGATAAGAACAAACACAGTCATTGTAGTTGTATAATGAGTGAGATGCAGATTCTATATATCTATATATTATAAATATAAAAAACAAGTGTACAGCATTATTTGGTAGGAGACCCGAAGTACAATTCGGCAGCTTACACAGACATGCAGATACCCCAAATTACTTTTGGGACAACCATTAGAAGTGTAGCATCTTAAAGTGGCATAGACTCGTCGATGGAAGATATCTGTCCATAAATCTGTGGTTGAGGTTCGTACTGGATTTCGTGCACTAATAGATCCCAAATATGGTCCACGGGGTTCTCGTCTGGCCGTCTATATGGTCAAATCGCGTGCTGGAACTGCCAAAAAAGGTACTCAAAACAATTGCGCACAATCTTACCCACTGACAAGATTTATTATCATCCTGGAACTTCCAATCGTTATGTGGCACGTGAAGTCCATAAAGGCTTGCAAACTATCACCAAATAGCTCAGCAATATTATACGATCCCTCTACTTCCCGAATGCCAGGCCTGAACGTTATCGATCAACCACCAAGATCAGTAGTTAGAACTGCTGAGGGCAAGCTGAACAGTCTGGATTCAAACTGTGACTAAGACGAACATCCACGAAGGCTCCGTAGTGCCACTGATCCTGCCGTCAAATAGAAACGAAGGAGGAAATTGGTGACACATTAAGAGGGAAAGGCGGTTCCTCCTCAACTTCAAGAGCCAAGGCATCAAGGATTCCTACGTCTGCAAGTGACTCAGTTGGTTAAGGTGCTTGACTGGTGATCAGAAAGTAGCTGGTTCGATTCCTGGTCGCGACCGGATGTTGTACTGGCCCTTAAGTTTATTTTCCCTTCAAGCTTTACTATGTTCGTGTGAAATACCCTAGGACACTACACGGTTCGGATTCCACATAAAACTGTAGGTCCTCTTTACTGTATATGGTTATGGGGATAGCTTAGGATAACTACGTCAAAGGCGGATTGCACGACAAACAAACTCTGTGACTAAGCAGTCGGAGTTTTCCATGATACCCTGGCAAACAATGCTAAACGTATTGAATTTAGGATTCCGTACCCAACGAGAAACTGAACCGACGCCCCGCTGTCTGTTGACCGTCTGTCGTAGGCCTCTAACACTTAAACTGAATAACTTAGAGATTATAAATTTTCACATATTATATCTCCACCCAAATATTTAGAACTTGCCAAGCAGAGAACTGTACTTTAAAAAAAAAATCAAAACAACGACGTCAGTGGCCTTCAGAGACGTCGATATTAGATAATTTTTGGTTACGAAGTCTATCTCAAAGACGATATTAATTATTCCCCAATATCAGTCAGGTCCAGTTTTTACATATTAGGATTTAAAAGTTTTGAGCAAAACAAACAAAATAATTTTTTGAGGTTATTTTGCAGTTTATTAATGGAATTTATTGAAAAGAGCTCTTAATTGAGATTTCATTGCTAATTAATATACATATTTTTTTGAATGGGAACGATTGCACTGGCGGTTTGAACGACAACGTTGTGCGACGTTGATGCCTAAACCGTAAACGTAAGCATTGATTTTTGCACCAGACGACTGTTATCTGACCTACCACTACAAGTATATATTAAAATCATCAGAGTACGGAACCATAATTGCGCTAAGCTCGACTGGTGCTTACCCCATTGTTTACCTTTGCACGTCGGCTCTGCAATGGTTTCCGCGAGCCTCAAAATAGGTACAACTTTACAGTCACACCAACAAGCTAACTTTAGATTTAGAAAACATAACCAACCTAAACATTAATTCCAATATGCGTTGTTATTTCTATGTTGCTGGGGGACTGGATATGAAATTTCTTATATTTTATTAGATTGGAGTAAACAGTCTGCGTAAAATGGATGCAGTTTTGTAAATCAAATGTAAAATTTATTTTTCCACATATTTTAAAGCATACATGAGCAAAATTTCATCCAAATTGGATTAAATCTATACTTTTTAAATTTAAAGTTCAAGTATCTCGGTTAACAATTGTCGGATCAGAATCGGTCCAGTGCAGTTCGACAGTAAATGTTACGGGTTTTCAGAATATCACTATCCACTTTTGATGACTTCCATAACGTTTTCTAAATATTCGCAAAAATCTGACAGTTTCATCAGTAAATTTTGCTTAAGGGGGATAAAGGGAGAGAGGAGTTCAGTTTTTGCAAACCAAACGCAGAAGTAGTTTTCTTTTTGTTTTAAAGTATAAGAGTGCAAAGTTTCATCGAAATCGGATACAAACTGGGTGTTCCTATAAAGAACATTTCCCAAAGGTTCCATATTTTCACTTGTAAATTTTTGCTTAAATGGGGAAAAGGGCGAGAAGGGTTAGGTTTTTGTAAGCCAAACGTAGACAGTATTTTTCTCTTTGTTTTAGAGCATAGTTTCATACAGTTCGGATAAAAACTGTGCATTGGTGTGCCACCACAACAATTTTAAAACAATTTGTAAATTTCAAATAATTTTTCGGTCACTATAATTGTCCGAACAGATCCGGTCCAACGCTAAAAACCAGGAAACTGTATGGGGTTTCACCATCCACTCTTGTCGATTTCGAGATTCTTTCAAAATACTGAACCGTTACACCTATAAACTTTTCATACAGGGGATGACGGAACAGAGGAAGTCGGTTTCTGTAAACCAAGTGTGGACAGTATTTATCCCATTGTTTTAACATATAAGAGTGCAAAGTTTAATCGAAATCAGATTAAAACTGTGGATTAGTATAAAGGCTACACAAACATATATACATACAGACGTCCATTTTTATACAGAAAGAGATTTTCATCAAACTGTGAAACTCTAAACTTTTCCGTGAGATAAATCGGTACGTCTGTTTTTCTAGGCGCAGTCTTTCATCCATTGTACCTGCGCTTACGTTAACGCATTCGCCTAAGCTGCGATATATCTTAAGCCATGGTTTACTGCCGGATTTTCTGAATCCGTCGATCACGCCAGAAGCTTAGACAAGTTTTACAACCGTTCCTGTGAACGCACCGACAAATTGAAGTTGTAAAAAGAGTCACACAGAGCGAAGTCACGTAGTCGACACCTCGTCAACTAGCCAATAAAACGGCAGAAGGGGCCCACGTTAGCAAGTCAATTTAATCGTCACGCCAGGTCGAATGGGGTGCGTTGATAACTGCGCCCCTAATTGGCAATTAGTGAGTCACGTGGAATCGTGCAGCTTGAGGCAACAGAACGCCAACGGCCCAATCTCACATCCCCTGTGCAAGTTTATTCCCTTAACAACTCTATAAATATCAATTTTACGCCAGCGTAGAAGATAATATATTTCTCGATTTGTCTCGCTTATCTTCCAAGATATCGCAGCGTTAGTTATAAGCTAGATTAAGTGGGAGAAAGAGGATTTGCCATGATGGGGTCCTCCAACCTGAATATTGTTTTGAAATGGATTTCTATCTTTTTTTTCAATTTTAGCGTTGCATTTAGTTTATTACTGCAAAAAGGTATACATACACATTCTTCTAATCTTAAATTCTGTCGCCTAATGGTAGCACAAGTCTACATATTTTAGTTGTGTAATGGTTAATTCTGCAGTGTGGTTAATGCTTCCTGTTCCTAGCGGGAGCTCGATGACAGCTAGAGGTTGCAATTAGGGATTGCAATCCAGCAAAGCGGGATCCCGCAATCCCGCGGGATCCCGCATGATTAGACAGTCTGGCGGATCCCGCACAAAATTAAGCGGAACCGCAATCCGCAAAATCCGGCGGAAACGCGTGTCAGTCTGCATTACTCGCTGCCCCACTCGGTCTCTGTCGGATATTTTGCACTGTTTGCCTGTACCATTCCATTTGGCATTTGACTCGTGTGAACAAGCGTTTGTTTTTGTCAACCTTCGTCATTCGTAAATAATTAAATACACTTTTACGTATTCATCAAAACACGTTTGTTTCGAGTAGGCCCTACACATTTCTGTAATTTGAGTTATGGTGCGTATTTAGTACGATTTTCTAACTATCTAATTATTTGTTAAGTGTCGCACACGTTATCTGAACTACACGGTTACAGCTTTTTATTCACGGTTTCATTATTCCCATTTTCTGTATTTGCAGATAAAGTAATTGTGACAATTTCCTAATTTTCGGCTGAAAATATTATTATTCGTTGATATGAAACTAATGTTATCGTAATTTTAACTATCGCGTACCTATTTATTTAACAGCTATCAAAAGGAAATTGTATATCATTTGACTTATTGTTGTTTTGGCCGCTGCCTCAATGCGTTTCTTTGACGAAAGCCACCTGCTTACATGTGCCGCTCAGGCTTTCGATTAATACCTCTTCTTGTTTTTATTTCGACGAAAGGTAAAAAAGTTACAATGAAATTTTCACGGGTTTATCGACGAATTGTGTTGTAGGAACACCATACTTCGACGGCTGCCTCCGCCGTCTTCCTCATGTGTGTAATTTCGTGTGTTTACAATGAAATCCGGAAATACAACCTATGAGGACTTCACTGCAATCATTCGCCAAGAAAGTCTCCTTTCTTACTAAAAAATAATAATTTCCACTCTAAAAACGTCGTTACGCCACATAAGTAAATCTGAAATACTTGACAGTTTACGTGTTGGTGAGTAGTTTCTTTTAATAACATTGAATCAAATGTAATATCAATCAAGAAATCAGGAGATATAATAAGGAATTACGCAAAAAAAGGGGCAAAGTCTCGTGCTTGTGCAGTGACAAAAAGTGATGAGATCTTGTTCTGAGCCAGGTCTACACTTTACAGAGTATATTCACTTCACTTTGTGAAGTGGAATGCTTTTCTCGGTGTTATGGAACGTTTATTTATATTAAAAAAAAATACTCTGGTAACTTGGCCACTAAGCAAACCATATTATTAAACTTATTTGATGTATTGTAAGGCGCATATTATGATCTAAGACTCAATATTTTCCATTTTTATTATTTATTTACAAATTGGTTTAGATTAAAAAACAAAAATGTGAAACCTCGAAATACACTTTAAGGCACGCTAAAAAGTTTTAATGTCATTTTGCCAATCCAAATATTGTTAACTGTTAATGTTTATCATTTAACATTAAAAATTATTTATTAATTTAATTATTATTTAATTTATTGACGTTTTAAGTAACTATGTTTTAAATATACGCGTTAAAAAAACTGTTTGTACCAATCCCGCACGGATCCCGCGGGATTGGCGCAAATCCCGCGCGGATCCCGCGGGATTGAAAACACTGCAGGATTGCAATCCTTAGTTGCAATCCAGCAAAGCGGGATCCCGCAATCCCGCGGGACAGTCTGGCGGGTGCCGCACAAAATTAAGCGGATCGCAATCCGCAAAATGTGGCGAAAACGTATGTCGGTCTGCCCCACACGGTCTCTATCGGATATATTGCACTGTTCGCCTGTACCCTTACAGTTGGAATTTGAATCGTGTGAACAAACGATTGTTTTTGTTAACCTTCGTCATTTGTAAGTAAATAGATCCAATTTTACGTATTCATTAAAACTTACGTTTATTTTGAGCACACATTTCTATAATTTGAATTAATTTGCGTGCATAGCACGGTTTTATAATATAATAAAGATCTTTTATAAGTCGCACACGTCATCTGAACTACACAGTTAAAGCTTTATATCCACTGTTTCATTATTCCCATTTCCTGTATTTGCAGAAAAAGTAATTGTGACAACTTCCTGTATTTGCGGCTGAAAATACGAAACTAATGTTATCCTAATTTTAACGATCGCGTACCGATTTATTTAGCAGCTATCAACAGGTAATTGTATATCCTTTGACTTATTGCTGTCTCGACCACCGCCTCAACTCGTTTGAAACACATGTTCTTTGACGTAAGCCACCTGCTTACATGTGGCACTCTGCTTTCAATTAATCCCTTTTGGGATGATTTGGTCAATCGGCACAATAGATTATTTTTGAGTGAATAGCATGCGTCCTTTCAATTCCTTTATTATTTCGACTAAAGGCAAAAAAAAGTTATAATGAAGTCTTCATGGGTGTATCGCCGAATTGTGTTTTAAAAACACCATAGTTCGACGGCTAAATCCACCATCTTCCTCATGTGCCAAATTTCGTGTTTTTACAACGAAATCCGGCGATACGTCTGTGCAATCATACGCCAAGAATATCTCCTCTCTTACTTAAAAAAATATATATATTTACATTCTAAAAAAGTCGTTATGACACTTATAGTAAATCTGAAATACTTGACAGTTTACTTCTTGATGAGTAGTTTCCTTTAATAACAGTGAATCAACTATAAGATCAATCAAGGAATCAGGAGACATAATAATGAATCCAACAAAAACAATTCTTGTAAAAATAGGCCAAGACTCGTACTAGTGCAGTGATCAAAAGTTATTAGATTTTGTTCTGAGTCAAGTATAGACTCTACAGAGTATATTCACTTTGTGAAAGAGAATTTTTTCTCCCAGTGTTATGAAACTTTATTTAGATTAAAAAAAACTGGTGACTTGGCCATTATGCATACCGTGTTTTTAAACTGATGTAATGTATTGTTAGGTACATAATATGACCTAAGACTGAATATTTTACATTTTTTATTATTTATTTAAAAAATTGGTTTAGATTTAAAAACAAAAATGTAAAACCTCGAAATATTCTTAAGATATGCTATAAAAATTTAATGTCATTTTGCCAATTAAATTTTGTTAACTGTTAATTTTTATCATTTAACATTAACATTGATTTATTAATTTAATTAACAGACTTTTATTATTTAATTTATTAACACTTTAAATAACTATGTTTTAAATATGTGAGTCGAAAATCTGTTGGCGCCAATCCCGCGGGATTGGTGCAAATCTCGCAAAAATCCTTCGGGATTGAAAACACTGCGGGATTGCAATTCTTAATTACAACACCTTCTTTACTATTTGTATATTGCAAAGTACGACTTCATCATTATAATAGTCATTGTCGTCATCAGACAATTCGGCCACAATGATTTGACCTCATAGAGTAGTAAGCATAGAAAAAACTTCAACAACTAGTATTGGGCTATTCTCTGGAAGTTAACTCCAGAGAAATTGTGTTTTTCCCATCGTCTAATGGTCTGCTTACACACCACACCATCATAATACTGTATTTTTCCATTTGTATCCGAGCAACATGACCGGCCACTGACATTTCAAGGTGCCTGTTTTGTACAAGACGTCCTTAACCTTCGTACCTTGTCTAATGTCAGTTACCTGTTCCCTTTTTTTTTCCTTGAGAAATGCGAAATAATGAAACAGTTATTCTTACTCTCATTTGTATCGTAAAGATAAAAATGAATATTGGACAGATAAAATTTCCAAATTTTCCTCATGTGCTTGTAATACAATATCACTTCTCATTAGTAGTTCACTAATTGAATGCGTTTTGGTAGATAAAGATTCACCATGAAATAATTTATTTTAAATTCACTTACCTGGCTGCTACCACCACTTTATACTTTCTTAATAGTTGGGCATAGGTATAAGGAAAATAGAAGCCAGGCGAAATTTTTTTTTTTTTTCATATGGCTTTATGACTAATCGAAGTCATTAGTGGATTTGGGACAGTGAACATGAACTTATGCGGCCATTGTCTCTTGTCTCATCTCGGCATTCACCAGGAGTGATTTCCAGAAACATCGAAAGCTGAAATCTAGATGACGGTCCGGAATTTGAACCCACATGACAGCCCCCGTACGTTACTGTTCCCCCAAATAGCTTTGTCCTAAAAACTGAACAAGCTAAATTGTTAATAAACAAAATCATATTGTTATTAACGTTGAATTTGACTTGAATAGCACATTATGTTTCTGGTAAATAAGACTGAATATTACATTAAGTTGTAACGTTACTATTAAATCAGTCTGAAATTTCTTATTTTTCGGTGCTGGGCTGCAACAAACTTTTCTGCTCCAAACGATATAATACATATTCTCGTCGTCTGAGCTATCTCTAATAGTCGCCGAATTACGTGCTAACAGGATATCAAATATTGGTGGCATAATCAGAAAAACTTTCCTTACGAACCAAGGTAGCGATCAAATAACATGGTTGGTTGACGGAAGAGTACAGCAAATATTAGAACCGAATAAAAAAAAAGTTAACAAAAGTATCAAAAATTTTCCTTGACTAAAATAATTGATCTTAAATGGGAATATAATTATTTAATAACCAGTACGGTTTGGCTAACAAATAACTCGTCCTTAAAAGTCAACCAGAAAATTCTTATTTTTACGCAGGCATGCTTTTAACTTCATAAATGTAAAATAGGGATCTTGTTAAATAACTACAGACGACGTATTCATTACTAAGAAACTCCAAAACTATTTTTTTGCAGAAGAATAGAAAATTTTGTTAAAAGGGGAAAAAAAACTAAAAACAATGTTTATATCTACCAAAACTCAAAAACTTCGTCTTGTGCTGTTACGGACAGCTATAGGACAAAATACCTGATAGGGATGTGGGCTACCATCTGAAATACGTTGTCAGCATTGTTGAAACAGTAATGGGACATATGACATGCCGTAAGCATTCAGTAGTCTACATATAGTAATGAATGTAACACCAGTTTACTACAATATTCATCCAGATGATCGTTTCCTCGCTCACAGATGTTGCTGCCATAATTTTGCGTACAGCAAAACATTGGCAGCCTGCCTCATATATCTTGCTGCCTGTTTAATGGTTTCATGAACCTAGTATCCATCACTTCTGAATAATTTAACCAACATCGAACATAAATAAAAGACCGGGAACGGAGCCAGGAATCGAACAGGCGACCTGCTTTTATTGTGAGCCACTCGTGAACAAAGCGTGCAGGCTACACAGAGGTTGACTTCGCGAAACTACAAGTGTACTTGGCTTCCGTCAGCTAGCAGTTGAAGAGCTTGCAGTCTATTCTAGGACTCTATCAAGTTGAGGAAGGTAGCGTAAAGCCTTCAACGGAAATTTCTTTTAAATCCTCCATGGCTGTTCTCCGCCTTGTCTGTCTTTCTCTCTCTATCTCTCTCTCTCTCTGTGTGTGTATGTGTGTGTGTGTGTGTTTCATACACATAATTGTGTGTTTATACATGTCTGAGAAGTCGAGATTCAAATGAAAAACTTTTCCGCCATCTCCAATCGCAGCTGTAGAATTTCAGATTCATTCAGGTGTAAAAATTTAGAGTGTGTGCACCAGGATTTCGGCTGTAGAATCATCAACAAATCTTGTGCAAGATGCAATGAAAGTACCCTGGAGTGACGTAAGCTATAAGCAAAGCTCTTTTCTTCTCTTTCGTGTTTTATGACTCGTCGAGTGATTAGAGGCGGGAAAGGATGGAAGGCAAGTAACGGGAAAGAATTCGGTGATAGCCTTTTGCAGGAACTATCGTAGGATTTACCTGCAATTATTTCTGGAAACGATGGATGACCGGATCGGAATTTGTACCAGCGTCCTTCAAAGCAACAATACATATTGTACAGGATGTCAGTTAGAATCGACGCAACTGACAACTGCGAACAGAGCATCTCATGCCGAAGGCAAAATATACCAGCTAAAGAATGCTACAGGAAATGTGCTAAACAAAATATGTATTTACGAACAAACGGCTGTCAGATTTTTTCATTAGTAAATGCATGTGGAATAAATCAATGTTTCACTGGAATTTTGTCTTCCCACAGCGTATCGTAACAGAAAATACGGCTTTTATAACAACCAGCATTGTCAAGTGCGAATTATTCTCAGCCGTCAAGGTATTATGTATTAAATGAAATTCAATTACAACAAATATAATCAAACGCGAATTTATCTCATGCGCTAAGGGTTCCGTACGCAGATTGAATCAGAAATTTAATTCTGTAAAAAAAAAAAAAAAAAAAAAAAGTAATTTTTAAATAAAGTTACAATACATTTTCCAAAATAGTCTTTCAAATGATATAAATAACTCTAATACAAAATATAAAATTATTAGAAATATTTCCAAATTTAAAAAAATGCATTTTCACCTCATATCTATCATCTATTCATGAAATTCTCCTTCAAATAAAATATTATTTGCTGTTGAAAAAATTTAGCAGCTGAAGTATCAAATATGTTAAAATCAATCGTTAATCTGTTTTGCGAAAGCTATAATCACCAGAAAGATTGCTATAGCGTTCCTGTAGACGGGCTACATATCACTATGAATTTTGAAAGAATTTTCATATCGACAATTTTGGGAATACAAGGGTAGAGATATATTTTTTTATTACTATTTACAAAAATCTTACACAAGTCGTGGAATAAAACGAGAGATCCAAACATTTGGCGAGTCGACGAGTTGCCAGATTTCAATTGATAACATGAAGATTAACTAAAGGAAATCGTTTATTCAGTCCACAATGAAAACCCCAATAATTATTTTCACCCTCTCCCCTCACCTCTTTTTCCAAAGTTTATGTTATAATCGTGTTAAGGCTTGTAACGATTAAGGCAGTGCGCAATTATAAATTTCTATGCTAAAGGGTTCAGACGTTATCAATATCTGACGTAATGAATATATACCGGAATTCATAAGGGTTTAGTGTTTTACTCAGAAGGTATGAAACCCTAAAAAAAAAAAGGAGAAAAATATAGAGGAAAGGAGACAAATACGGGATAGAGGTACAAATATGGAATAGGTCGGTTTCCCCTCTCCTATGTGCTGCACCTTAGCGGAAATTAGATTAAATGTTTTGTTTTGATCCGCCATTACGTCAGTCTTGTCTATGCGCCCATAGGCTTCACACCGCTTTCAGGACGAGTTCTTTTTCATTTTTTGGACGGAGAAAACTTTGGTAAGTCATATTTGCCTAATTATTTTTATATTTAACCTATATTTCTTGGTTTTTCTTAATAATGTGGGCTAATAGAGCACAATTTGTAGATTATTTGAGCATAAATGTGATTCATGTTTTATTTGATGGGACCATTGTTATAACCTTCCAAAGTGCATGTCCAGAGGGCGAAAATTATGGAATACTAGAGGGGCGATAATTATGGAATACTAGTCCATATTTGTATACCATTTTCTAAAATGTAATTTTTATTTTTAGGAATGGAGAGAGAAAAGTTCAAGAAAAATAAAAGACAGACGTGGGATGAGGAAAAAATGAATAAGGCGGTAGAGTATGTGAAAGAAAAAAAATTGGAGATATTTACAGGCGTCTAAACAGTTTGATGTTCCGCGAACCACCTTATTCAGAATGTGTCCAAAAAAAAAAAGACATGACTACATACAAACCTCGATTAGAACTGAAAACAAAATTAACAGATTATCTAGAAAAGTCTTTAGTAGAATATTGTTTAACAATGGAAAACAAATTATTTGGCCTCACTAGGTAAGATTTACGAAACGTGGCTTAACAGCTAGAAAAAAAAAAAAATCCCAAATCCATTAGAAACCCTGGGAACCGCAGGAAAAGGGTGGTTGAAACTCTTTTTAAGACGTCAAAAGAATGTCATTTCTTTTAGAAAACCGGAACTTCTGTAGCAAGAGCGAAAGGCTTCACTAAGAATTATGTGAAAATGTTTTTTAACCTTCTCGAGGAGCAAATGGAACTGAAAATTTTTTCACCAGAAATTATCTATAATGTGGACGAGACAGGGTTATCTGTTGTACAAAACACCTCAAGTGATTGCTTCAAGAGGGAAGCGTCAAGTAGGAACATTGACGTCAGTTGAACGAGGATCCCTTATCATAGCTGTTTTATGTTTTAGTGCAGGTGGAACTTATATCCCTCCTTTAATTAATTTTCCTAGGAAAAACTTTAGCCCACTCTTGGCCAAAAGAGATCCACCTGGAACTATTTTTGCTTGCCATCCTTCGGGATGGATCAAAACCCATTTATTTACATTGTGGTTTAAACATTTTCTTGAGAAAGCGAAACCCCCAGAAGAAAATCCCGCTTTATTAATTTTGGATGGGCACCATACGCATACAAAAAATATTGAGGCCATCGACTTAGCCCGCCAGAACCACGTAAAAATATTTTCCCTACCTCCACAGTCCACCCACAAAATACAGCCCCTAGACAAAACACTGACGGGTGCTCTAAAAAGCCAATACAGCGAAGAAATACGGCTGTGGCTTAGGACTAATGCTAGAGCCTTATCACATTTCGAGCTTTGCCAAGTTTTCGGTAAGGCTTACCTAAACGTTCAAACTGGAGCGAATGCTGTAAACGGCTTTAAAAAAACTGGAATTTATCCTTTAAACACGAATATTTTTTAAGGTTACAAATTTGCTGCAGATTCAGATGAGGAGATATAAGACTCCATGGAGTGTGTTACTCCGAAATCAAGTGAGGAACGTCTGGAGAAACAATCTTACTCAACTGCTAACCCTCTGGAATTGAGCGATTCCACATTCCAAGCTGTACCTTCTGACCAGTCTTCAACGTCAGCTGCATTAATTGTGAGTTATCAAGACATATCCCCCATACCAATAATTAAAACAAAAAACTTTAACAGAGGAAGAAAAAAAGAAAAGGCAACGGTGGTCACATCTTCGCCACATAAGCTTCAATTAGAAAACAAAAAATTAACAACCAATAAGGACAAGTTTGAAAAAAAAAATAAGAAACAAAAAAAGTAAAACATTTACCAAAAAAAAACATAATTGAAAAGAAACTTTGTAGAGAAGAATCTTTCAAAGAAGCTGAGAGCGATTTCAGTGTTCAAGATAAATCGGACACAATAAGCATCAGATACAGCGTATTGTATTTTTTCTGAGGGAAACTTTCTGGAAGACACGAGGGGAGAAAAGTGGGTACACTGCTTGTTATGCAGTGAATGGGCTCATACCGAATGTGCTGGGTATTCCAGTGGAAGCTGTGTCTGTGACTTTTGTAAGGATTAGACTGATGGAAGACCAATCATCTGAACCATTCTAATTGATAATATAACTTATTATAATATAATGAATTGTCTTCTTGTTATTGTTTTTAGTTTTTTGACAGTTCCTATTAATTTTTTTTTTTTTTTTTAGTGTTCCATATTTGTCACACTTTTGAGAATTTATAACTTATCCCCTTTTTTATTTATTTAAATTTGGAGTTTGTTTCTCTTTAATTTAGATAGAAAATGTTTCATATTTTGTTAGAAAACAGTAATTGGAAAAATTTAGAAATAAAACATTTTTTAAAAAAGCACTAGTTGCTTTTTTTTCTTTTTTCTTTTTTCTTTTTTCTTTTTTGCAAAATGATAATGGTGTTCCATATTTGTCTCCTGTCCTCTACATCTGGCACACAGCGTCTGACGTCTGATGTCTGACATGAGAACGGGTTTCAGTAAACATAAAATTAAAATAAGTTCTACACAGAAACTAGAACCTTCTACTAAAGGAAGTGAATAAATTTGAAGTAATAATTAACAACTAAGTATTTTATTTATCAATAATTTTGCTTTGTGGACCTACCAAATCTTTTATGATTTGATACCATTTAACATAAAATTGATAAAAAATTATCAATAGTTTTTTATGTTTACGACCAGTCATGTTGTCTGTTATGGTGACCAGTGTATTCGATATGTAGTGTCGGACCACATCATTACTAAGGCTATGAGACTCTGTGGGATGCTGGCATCCAGTCTTGGCACGGCATATACTTTCCGCCGCGCGAATTCCGCTCTGGCCATTAATTATCCTTTTTCCTGCTCCAAGTTGTCTGAAGACTTCCCATGCATTCCAGCTTAGTCTGCGACGTAGTGAGTCCGTGTACTGACGTAGATCTTCAAGAATCGGGCATCAATAATTTTCATTCCGCGTTGCAATTATATTGTCTCCAAAGAAACATATAATTTTTTTTGTTCCGACTTTACGGCTTGTCGACGTCGAGGTCATTAGAACCGGGAGAGCATCAAGGCAAGGAACGTGAAGAAATTCGATCATGGCCTTTATAAAGAACCATCCCGGCTTGTTCCTGGAAAATCGCCATCAGGATTTAAACCAGCGTTTTCCTGAAGCCAGGCGCGAGTTTTACTACTCACCCAACATGATAGGTCGCAAGTGCACAGACTGTCAGTGCTAATTAATAGCTTTGCAATACACGATGTATGTACCTTTAAGAAACACTGTGGATATGGAGAAAAATAAACAATCCTCGGTTTTCCTGTATTATAGCCGCTGGTCTTTGAAGTCACTCAAGAAACAAAATGATCCATCCATATACTGAATCACCTTTATGAATGTCCACCATACACAGCAGTTAACAAGAACTTGATAAGTTAATTTAGTCTTATATATGTTGTCTTTTACACTTAAAAAAGTACATGTGTTTGTCGTATATACATTAAATGTAATTCATGGTGTTTCAGGTGTTTGAATCCAGTGGGTTAATGGAACTACATCAACAAATCTACCTGCTCTTCTTTGCATTTCTCTCAGCTCCTGTATATGATGCCCACAAAATGGATTCCACACTACCCCAACAAACTGAAGCAAGGGAGTTATCAAAGCAAGAACGTTGCGATATATTCAACGGTGTGTTCAGTTTAGAAGTGCAAAAATGGATACAATTGATAAAATAATATTCCCGGAGCAGAAAATATAAATCAGTGCATAACCTTAAAAAATATCAAAGTCGTATGTTTACGTTAAATGTTGGCATTATTTTAAATTTTTTAAGTTCAATTACATAGCGAATGGAATATTAAAAAAATATTGCTCATTCACATGAATTAATAATAAAAATGTATATAGTTCATTACCAATTTATACCAATAAAAATAATGGATTCTCATTAATACGAGCCATCTTTCATTTTTCTGCAACGATTTATAGATTCTATATTACATACAGATCGTCCATTTTTATATATACGGAGGTATAATAATAATTCCGTGTGGTCGTAATGACCTGGTGACACATTCTGCCCCTGTCGTAAACTCCTTAATTAACCAGGTAGTCCTGCCGCACAGAGCGGACCTACATTTTTACGTGGAATCCAAACCACGAAAGGCATACTTAACATCACACAAGCAAGCTGTAGCAGAGGTGAAGGTCGGGTTAAAATTCCCACTGATTCAGGGATTCGAACCGAGGAGCTTCCGGTCCCCAGTTAGACACCTTTGCCACTGAGCCACCACAGACGGAGGAGAATACATATATATAGGCATGACAACGTCTGCTGAGTTTTGCTAGTATAGAATAATACCGGTCGATGAGACGACAAAAAAAAAGTGTGAATAACTGTTTTTGTTCATTAGTTTTGAGATCCGTCTTACATTCTCGTAAATTTCAGAGGAAGATCGGAAGAAGCCGTCTACTGATGGGAAATTATAGGTACATATTTGTTTTCTCATTTTCCGCTACCTTAGTAATGCGCGAGTGAGTCCACTTCAAGAAGTGTTATTGTAATAGAGTGGATAGTAACAGTATTCTAGAGGTTATAAAGCACTAGTAGTTTTATAAGTAGTACTAGTATCGTCACGAGTCTAGAATTGTTCCAGTTTTTACGATGAAAGATTATGACAGGTTGATCTGATCTGGCCAAATATAAGCTTGACCCGTGTTTCACCCTTAGGATGAAGAACTCAATAGAGGTAGGAATTAAACACGGACAGTAACGACGAGCTATCGTATAACTGTTTCGAACTTGCTTAAATACGAACTTGACTCTTAAAAGCTCACTCTGCAAAATTATTGTAAAAAAATCCTGTTTGCTTCGAAAGCATCACGTTGCTTATTATTGAGACTGGGCAAACACACATAACGTAGACATTGGTTATCTGTGACAGCCAGAGAACTTAATACATGTTCCATATTATGAAACAGTCGAGCAACTCCGCAGAAATAAGTTGCCAGAATAGTCGATTCGGTGACACATTTGGTCTGATTTCCACTTAAAATAACCTAATAACTCACATACAATGAACATGAATAAAGACCAATAACGAAAGTGGTCAGAAAAATGCCTAAAAAGCAAATAAACCGTAATGCATCAATTTTGGTCAAGCAACAACATTCATGAAATTAAAATTAAACTGAAATTTATCCTAAGCCGAAATGACAATTGGCATTCGTGATTACAGCAGAGACTATGAGTAATTTAATTTTTTAAAAGTTTTTACAATTGCTTTAATTAGTAACATGTTAATGAAAAGCAGATTCACGTTTTTTTTAGCCGCAAAATTTATCAAAATTTTGTAACTATAAAATGCTATGAAAAGCAAGCTTAGTGTATGTATTATGCCTTATTTTGGTATCAGTTGCTTGTTATTAAATTGTAGACATAACCACGAATTCCTTCTAATGGTATCTCTGGTCGCTGTTTTGTGAACGAAGGCTGACACGTGACACCGTTCTCCAGCCAATAACTATCGAGGTGAGTTGGTGGCCTTACGAGATTATATAGTAGATGTTTCTAAAATAGCCATGAAGATCGTTTAGGCGCTAAATGAAAGCCTGCACTAGGTGTAGCTGATCGAAACGAATATAAAATGTTATATGTCTGACGGGAGGGCAGTAAACAAGGTCCGAACATATTATAATGAGTTCAAGCGCGATGTAACTAGCTCCTCGTTAAATAGAATACGAACCAAAAACTGTTAGTGTACAGGTGAATTAATTACACACAAAGGGGATTCAGCTGCAAGCGTCATTAATTGTACCGTCACTAATGAACATGTCGGCACCAGTTACAAATAGAATTGCGAGATGGACACACTACGCAATCAACAAACGACGATGACATGAACCATCAAATCAATGGAGACTTTTCGTAAAAGTGAAAGTATATAGTCAGACAGGCTTGTCGGAGAGTAATTGGATTTCAACGAAAAGCTAACCTCGAAATTAATTTGGTGCAGCAGTGAATGTAGATGTTACGTATTGCCAGTCACGTCACCCCTTTGTGTACGAATAGACAGGCATTGTCGAGGTGGTATCGGTGCGACTATATGAACCGGAGCGCTGTTTTATTGTTTTTCACAGAAAAGTATCAAATAGCTGGTTCACATCCTGTTCACTCCGAACTGGCGGCCCAAGGTCATGATTCCCTGGCCCCACTCCTCACCTGACCGCCCCCTTCCTTCCTACATCACCCAGCTTTCGCTGTGGTCCTGCTGACGAGTGGCAAATTTACCCCTCGAATATAGAGGTAAAGGCAGAGGAGTAGGAGCAGAGCTGACTGACCTTGAGTCGCCTTTGTTAATACAGGGTGTCCAGAAAAGGACTCCCTGATTTCAAAATTAAATATCTCGAAAACAAAGATCAATAGAGGAATGCAGTAAACGGTATGTTTATCGTGACAGCTGTAAGAAGTGTATACAGCAGTTTGAGGAATACTTCGGGAATCGAGTCATTGCTTTGGGATATACCGAATTTACTGGTGCAGGCATGGATTGGCCCCCATATTCGCCGGATGTGACTCCCTGTGACTTTTATTTGTGGGGCACAGTGAAAGACATGGTCTACCCGAAGCATCCCGCCACGCTGGACGAGCTGGAATCGGCGATCTCTGCGGCATGTGAATCCATTTCGGTCCAGACACTACGAAATGTGATGGCGAATTTCATTCTTCGTTTGCGCCACCTCTGTAGTGCCAATGGTGAACATTTTGAAAACATTGTGATGTGATTGTTTGCAAAGATTGTTTTCATACGATTATTTCACTTATGTATGCTGATATGAGCTGTACAGCGTACATCTGTTAGCAGCTTTTGTAACTATTATTTCACACTGCTGTATACACTTCTTACAGCTGTCACAATAAACATACCGTTTACTGCATTCCTCTATCGATCTTTGTTTTCGAGATATTTAATTTTGAAATCAAGGAGTCCTTTTCTGGACACCCTGTATAACGGGCTTTAGTATCCAGTGTGATCGGCAGGAAATAGGCCCAGAAATCATTGATGATGTTAGTAGCAACTGAAAAAATGTAACCATGCCTGTTGCACAATATCTTTGTTGCAATTAACAATACTTTTGGATAATATCTCTGGTTTAACGCCGAAGGAAACATTGTTCCTGATAAAGCTCAAACGTTTTTTTCGCAACACCGTGTTTGTTCACACTTGGTGCCAAGAGATTCGTCACTGCCTTTTCATTTTAAAGTAGATCTGGGTGAAGAGTGTTTATAAAACGAGGACGTAGGGAAAACTAATAGCTGCCGAAACAAAACGCAGGTTGATATAAATTAAGTATAACTAGTGGCGCAGAGCTGAAGCATCTATGCATAAAACAAGATTATTTGGACACGAAATGTCGAATACCAGTACTAAAAACTCTATTTCAAGTGCTTCTTTAAGACTGGCAATAAAACTCAAGAATCGAATTTCTTACTTGCCGTTCAACTGCCGAAGCAAGATTTCGTTTGTAACTTGAGAGGTAGGCTGATTTTCTTATTTACAGCTGTTTGTTGGTTTGGAAGGTAAAGATTGTTACCATACTGGCTACTCATACCATTACGGTGCAACTTGGGATGGTAAGGCATTCTATACCCTTCGCATGACCAGGCACTCAGTCCGGATGTGACGTAGTCACCGCTACACTCCAGCCATTCCCAGTACTCATTTGAAAACAGTTTGTGTAGATCTCTACAGCCATTACGGACACTAAGCCCTAAGAAAAAAAACCGCAGATACATAGAAATTTGAACCACCGCTGCCCAGCTTCGTTCTGCTAACTAAAATACGCAGACGCATTTTGGTTTAATTAAATCAAAAAGTAAGTTCCTAGAACCATTCCTCAAAAAAAAAATTCTTAGAATATTTTTTCGTACAAATATAACTAATAAATTACTGTTGTTGAAATAATGTTAAAAATTCAAGTAAATACTCCACGAAAGTAGAAATTATGTTCACGGTCTGAATTACTTGAGTAGTTTGAATAAAAATAACCACCCACATCCTAAATGAATATATCAGCATACGACCACCGTTGCCATCCACCACCTCTCTTTTAACCACAAGCAATGAATAAAACCTGTTTTATGCTCACATTATTTTCAATTCTTTTTAAAAGAAACTTATCTTCATACTATCAATTGCTTTCGGAGAACAAACTGATGTAAACTGCTGAAAATATTTTTATTCGTTCTTATTTACTTATTATTTGATAACTGATGCACAAAGTTACGAAAAACAAATCATATGTTCAAAAGCGCATACTATCGGTGAACATACAAGGCGTATGGAGTCATTAGTATGTTACATTAGTACATTTGTACGTTAATAGTGAGACGCCCTATTTAGTTTCTAAGTTTGTACCTTAGAGCAGGCCATCTTGTATGAGGCACTGTTGATTCCGTGATAAGGTCTCTATCTATATCGGAATCGAATGCCTTATTGGGGTTGACTGGTTGGGATTTTCAAAGCCCTAACCCACCCTACACGTCTGGAGAAACTAGTTTTAATATATGTGAAGTAAACTAGAACGCTTCCGTGATTCGTATTCTGCATCCATACCGATACGATACCATGTAAGGCAAGGCGTCTACAACCGCGCAGATTGTGCTACAGGCTGAAACTAAGTTACTAGAACTTTAAGACCACAGGAATTTATTATTTTATTACAGAATATATTTGTTAAATGACTTACATTTTGCGGTGAATTCTAACAGATTGGATCCTCGCTCTTTTCGTTATCCAAATTCAAAATTGCCTCCAATATTTCAGTTATTCTTCCACCCTACCAGTTACAAAAGTATTCGGGCAGATTAAATATTATAATAGCTAAATACCGAACGTGATGGGAAGGGGTAACGTTCTGGCCTGGCATTCCGGAGGATGTCGTTTCGAATCCCCGACCGACCCAGACAAATTTTGATTTTCCATGGTTCCCATAAAACATTCCAAGCGAATACCGGGACGGTTCCTTCATGGACATGTCCGAATTTCTTCCCGTTCCTTGCCCTCGACGTCGATGAGTCCTAAAACCCTATCCAAAAAACAGTTTCCCACATTGCAAGCACTCTGTTGTTAATAATCAATCATTTGCCATAAAATTACTGTTAACGAGGTGCTGACTCATACCTGAGCTCAAACCAAGCAGAAACTTTAGTTGGAGGATTATCTTTTGCACATCAGATGGCTCTATTTTATTTTTTACCTTACTATCGGTTTAGTAATACTGGTATCATCGTTTAATCTTACCTGATATGGAGCCATAAACCACCAACAATCTCAAAGACAGGAACAAGGACGCTGATCTCCTGCGTTCTCTCTAATCTGCCTGTCAAATCGTGTTGCATAATTTCGCAATACTGAATCTATTTGTTGCTTTTGCCTCACGAAATCCTTTAATCCTGTGATTACATTTTATTGCTTCTTTTTTTTTCCTTAATGTCTCCGAGATGACTACAGCTAATCGGTCAATGGCAACCGTCATCTGAGTAGTTAGAATCGTTGGATTTTCACCAAACACACGTGCTTGGACAGATAAAGTTGCGATAGGCGCGGATCAGAAAATATAATCACCGGAAGATCTCCTTATCATTCTGATGAAGGTAACTGTTGTTTGTATAGTTTTAAATTAAAACCTAATTAACTGAGAATACGTTTAAAAAAAAAAATATTATAAACGCGTTGTAAAGTTTTACGTCTGTCGTTAGTCTTATCATTTCTTTTAAATCTGCGGCATTCACAGTAAATGAAAGGACAAAACGTTATCGATGTTTACGTTCTACAAAGAATTTTTTATCTTTCCAAAGATTTGGTACGTCCAATCTGTCGATATCAAATGTTATCACAGTTATTGGTGCTGTAACATAGATTCCGAAGCAAATAAAAGAAATGTAAGTATGTATCTGCGAGAGTGAAAATTATGATCATCATCCGTTCAGAAGAGCAAGCCAGTAAGTAGGGACAGAGTCAGGTAGGTGATCGATAAAGCTCGGGCCTGGCATTCAGGAGCACACAGGTTCAAATCCCTGTCCAGCCATCGAAGTTTCGGTTTTCCATGATTTTCCAAAATCTCTCCAGGCGGATACTATTATGATTCCTTCAAAAGGTCATGGCCGAATTCCTTTGCTGCTTTGTGTAAACGATATACAAGTTAAAACGTAAAGTTTAAATTTATAATTACAACTATTTGATTATACAAAAGCGTAGAATCTAAACTTTTCTTGTATTGCAATATAAAGGTCTACTCTGTACAAACTATTCATGCGACAAAAATGTCCAAAAACAATAACTGTCATTTTCAAATGCA
Organism: Vandiemenella viatica; assembly: GCA_031002005.1. Taxonomy (NCBI): domain Eukaryota; kingdom Metazoa; phylum Arthropoda; class Insecta; order Orthoptera; family Morabidae; genus Vandiemenella; species Vandiemenella viatica. The sequence continues at coordinate 146,851,709 of JARYHS010008074.1, read as the reverse complement.
CTGTCGTCTTAACTACGTAGCCACAATATAGTGAAACAGAAGCTGAAACCACACAGGACTTACGTATGTTCTATATTATCACTCAATCTCATCTGCTATTTATACGCCAATGTTAAATTTCATGTAAATCCCAATTATGATTAGGAACGAATTTTTTGCTTTACGCCTTGTCGACGTCCTGCTCAGAGGCGGGGGAATACTGTGGCAAGGAACTGGAAGGAATTCGGGTCATGGCCTTTTGAAAGAATCATCCTGATATTCGACTGGACTGATTTGGGAAAACCATTGAAAAACCTAATCTGGATGGCCGGACGGTGATTCGAATCCAAAATTCTCAGTCCGAGCATTACCGCTCATCCGCCATGCTCGATCACGTAAGTAATACGAAATGTGCCGCAGAGAACTTTTGTGTTTCCCTTTGTAGAGCACTGTTGTGTTGCAAGATTCATTAAGAAAGTACACAGAAAAGCCGTGTTTTTATGACCACTTGCCCCAGCCCTTACCGAAGTGCCTCAGACTTAGTATAGAGATTGTGCTAGGTTGTCTGCCAGACAGACACGTAGTTGCTGCTAGAATTTACAGACTAGCATTCTAGCTTCATTTGCCGTTGCATGGAAGTACTTTCCTCACTAACGTATTTTTAGGTCGGTATGAGAGGGCAGATAATACTGGGGAAATAAGACATTGTACCGACACTTATGTTTTGGTGAAAATCGCTCTCTGTCATCCATAGTTTTGAGCGTGTTACGTAGTATAGGAGCAAAAAAATGACAGCTAAAAATTAACTGCTTGGAATCCTTACTTAATTCTGCTTCGGGTGTTTTGCTAACATTTTTATATGATATGCACTAAGTTTTTAAACATTCTAGTACCTAGCAAAATCGATGTTCTTAATTTCTAATAGAAAATAAACTTTTCTGGTCCTTCAACGTCGAAAGAGGATTGGTAATAATGCTAGAAAAATATCCAGCCATGGTCTTTTTAAGGAACCATCCCAACATTCATCCGCAGGTATTTCAGTAAGCCATGTGAAACCGAAATCTGGATCCGGAATGCAGGCCTGAACTTTAAGGGCTCCCGCCACAAAGTTACATTAGAAACATTCGGTAAGCAACTAAAACCAATAAACGCAATCTATGCTAAAGGAACAGGGTGTACTTTGAGCTTGCGACTGATGTTCGCAGTACCATTTTTTTTTTTTTTTTTTTTTTTTTTTTTTGTAAAACAAATGTTTTTGAGACTTAAATGGGAATCGAGCATTCGTCCCAATCATTACTGAGAACTGCCTATAATCGTAATTGTTATGGCTCGTATCCCGACAGCAATATTTGACCGTACAAGACGTACTCCACAATTCTACAACCCAGTCGATCAAACATGGTATGCGATATTTCTGGAAGGGCGAAACATTAGTGTTGTAATCTGTCTGTAAACCGTACAAGCATGTACTGATACTTTCTGATGTGTGGACTTTTCAACCAACCATGCGGAAAATAGAAGCGAATTATTGTTCAACTGATATTCCTTGCTTAGGAGTCCACTGGGAGTTTATTCTTAGCTCCCTTAAAGACTAAGTATAGCTAACATGATCAGTACCTCAGTATTAAATTGCTTGGAAATGAAAAATCGAACCTGCTTGAAGAACGATAATACACTGACATGTTATCCGCGAGAACCAAATTCATATTTTATGCCTTCTATCTACATTTCTGTTGTCAATTGTTTTCCGAAATCAACCTAGCTACTTTTTTTTATGGCTTGACTGCCACTATAGGCTAGAAAGGACTGGGGACAAAGAGTGGGATGTAATTCGGTCATTTTTTTTTTTTTTTTTTTTTGCTTATGGCTTTACACCTCGTTGACGTCGAGGTCATTAGAGGCGGGAAAAGACGGAAGAGGAAGGATTTCGGCAATGACCTTATTGATGGAATCATTCCGGTATCCGCGTGGTGTGATTTGTGGAAACAATGGAAAACCAAAATCTGGATGGCCGGTCGTGGATATGAATATGAATATGAGACCAGAACGATTCAGCCATAGCCTTTTGAATAAACCATCCCGGCATTCGCCTGAAGTGATTCTGAGAAACTTTGCAAAACCAAAATCTGGATGGCCGGAGGAGATTCGACCCGGCGTCTACCTGGATTGCTAGGTTGTTGTTATTCTCTTAAGCAAAAGCGATGACCATCCGTGAAGCATATAGGTCAAAGTAGGAAAAGTGTGGGGCTCCGCAGTTGTAATATTAACTGAAATCTAAATCCCTTATTGTGATTAAATGCCCCGTGACTGTTGATCGTAGCGCGTAAACAAGAAAACAGTCAAATTCGTTGGCCAATTACTAGACATGGCACAAACAAGATTAAATATCGTATTTGTTTAGGCTATGTGTAATACCGATTGCGAACGTCCTTGCGAAAGTAAGTTCTTTTCCATCAAACACTTGTTAGGCTAAACTGTGAGCCTTCTGATTTCAAACGCATCCTTTTTCATCGGTTGGTAAGTTGTTAATGTCTTAGATAATTTGTTCAGACATAACAGTTGGAGAAGTGGAGGCAAGGAATGGGAAGGAGTACGACCATGCGCTTTTGAATGAAACAACGCCACATTCGCTTGGAGTGATTTTTGGAAACTATAGAAAACAAATATCTAGATCGCCGGGCCGAGGATCGAACCCTCACCTCCAAAATGCCAGGCACGAACCTTACGTGCTCAGCCATTAGACTTGATGTAAATGAAGAATTTGAAAAGGATGACCTGCAGATCGAAGTATATATCCTTATATTACAACGCGTTCTGCCTGGCAACTGGACGTTACTTCTATAACTCGGCAACCTTCAGCTAGTCGATAGTGCCAGAAGAGTTAGTTAAACTGACCATCACCACAGCTCTGCTCGGCTAACGCTTCTGATTATGAATTTACTAACACTACGGAAATTTCTGATTATCTATTTACTAACAGTACGGAAATTTCAAATAAATTTCTTACCATGTTCCGATTGCGAAAAAATCTTAACTTAATACTTCGAAAATCTCATCAGAGAAAGTTTACTCACATAATAAAAAAATCTATAAAAATATTATTTATTCGTTATACTTTTTTAATAAACAGAGAGCAGAAACTAAAAAGATTGTAATACGAGGACAAGATGCGATATTCATTTTCTCGAGTCTTGTTGAGTCATTGTGTATCATTTCAACAACTCGGCTAGTGGAGAAGCTCCTTAAATAAATAGCTTCACTGTATGGATAACAGCTGTTTTAGTCTACGTATAACTTATGAAAGAGGTTATCCGTTTGATGTTTAAAAATTTGTCATCAGGTACGCACGCTGTCCGTATAATGAGACAATCTTACGTAGAACCAAACCAGAAATGAGTAGCAGTTGATCTGGGCTCGTATGCTAGATAATGTGTTGCCCCTCCAGTTGATAAAGATGAGTGGAATAACCAAAGAGGAGTGAAATTCCTGTCCGTATCACAAGCATGTCATCTTCTATCTGTGGTAAGCGGGTCATCATCAACAATTTCCAGAAATTTGTCGACACGGTACACCACATTCTTTGAAGAACGGTTTTGAACTGTTATCTACTGGCTTGACTCTGAACAGTCTATTACACGCAACTTTCACAGTTATTACTGTTTTCCCTCAAGAGTCTTATTCCGAAAAATTTGTTCTTAATTTATAATGTTACTTAAATGGAGACCTTAATCTTGAAAGTGATACCTTATTTATCGATTTCGGTTAGATACCAAGGAAGATAAACACCTCGTGTCAAAAAATATATTATGTACTAATGATACTTTTGCCCTTTAATAATCGAATCCGAAAAATTCTTTTCTTAAAATATGATATGACCAAAGTGGAAACCTTAATCTTTAAAATGATACCTCATTTATCTATATCGGCTAGGTATCCAGGGAGATGAATGGTTCGTGACACAAAAAGTCTCATTTTAGAAATATTGTCATTTTTGCCCTTTAAGGAACGAATTTGGAAAAATTACTTCTTTTAAATATTATGACTAAAACGGATACTTCAATCTTTAAAATGATATCTCATTTATAGATTTTGGTTTGGCATGACGGGAATAATGGCTTGTGACAAAATACACCTTATAGAAATAATATATATGATCGTTGTTAATCATTCGAACAACTACTCAACTGAAACTTAATTCGAAACTACCTTTGCCACACTTTCAATTACAAGTAAAGTATTTCTGGGAATAGCTATTTAGATTTCACTCATGTTTTACAGTTTCTTTTTGGATCCTATTTGTTTGGTTTCCAGAGAGTTTGTCAATTGTTTCCCCTTCCTTTTTGTTAATTAAGATTTATCCTACTTACAGTCTGCTTCAAACATAAGACTACAGTGCAGTCCGTTCTTCTTCCCAGAATTCTTCATGCATTTCTACTACGTTTTTCGTGGGTTTTTTTGAATTTCAGAAACCTCTTTTGTCAAATATTTTCTTGGTCACTATATAGCTTTCCATCATGTATATGGTAAGTGTGTGGAAGTTTTATGTTTCATCTACGTTATCTTTGTTCTTTTGTAATCCTGAAATTTTCTTAGCTATTTTCCTTTCTTTCGTCTGCAGTCTTTCCTCTAGCCCTTTTTATTTCATTCTCATCCATATAGTGCCATATGCTGTCGCATAATGTCTGATTTTTATCGGAAATTATACTGTTTGTTTAATCGATTTTGCTTGAGTGTATAAGCCGATTCCATCTTCCTCAATTTCACTTTGCTGTTTGTATTACGCAGTCCGTTTGATTTTATCCATTCCTGGAAATAATTAAATTCATCAATCCGTCCGATCTTTCCCTGTTTCTATACGTTTTTGTTTCTATGCGCAATGTATTTAGTTTTATCGCATGAGATTTTAGTCCGGTATAGGAATAATTTCGGGAAGAGTTTTTGTTATTATTTCAGCAAATATTTCGTTTATGAAAATTAATGTAACATCAACCGCTAAAGCGACACGTTTTTCATCCTTGTCACAGATGGATTCCATCGATGTTCGTCTCTGTAAGACTTAAGTTTTTTCTCCCTTTCGCGTATGATCTTATCTAATACGAAATTCAAAATGATCACCTTGAAGGACTCGTTAACTCTGAAGAGATAATAAATTTCACCAAAGAAGTATAAGCAAAAAATAAGGCCTACCTCCATCGTTCCAAGTAACTTAACAGCTAAGAAGAACACAGGTAGGAGCTCATAAATCATTGCTTTACATTATTTTACTAAATTAGTTTAGGCAGCTGGCCAGACCATTCTTTAGTAAAAGTAATCTGCTACTTATTTTCTTAATATTTCTCTCTAACATGTCCAGCCAAATTCGCAAGAATTAAGAACCAGAGCCCGTAACAATCATCGACAGTGGTTGTTCGCTCTAAGACAAATACGCTGCACGCTAAAGAAATAGATTAAAGTCACGTTAAAGCTGTTTGTGAGCTGTAACATCAAACATTACTTTGGAACGTTGCCACTACCTTGTATTTGTATTTAGATACGGTGATAACTTTCAAGGACGCAAGACAGATCTGACTTCTTCCAAAGTTTTTTAACGAGAAAAAACTAGGCTTCCAAGATTCAGAGGAGGTTAAAGAATAAAACAGCATTATCAAATGCTAGCTATTCTCGCGTATTGAGGATTCCGAACACTAATTTTGCACTTAAAAAATCAGTAACAAATTATGTTACCCGCCAGTGTGGCTCAGTGCGTTAAGGGAGGTACAACGGGACCGGGTTCGAGTCTTGGTGCCCGCGTACCGGCCGTCCTGATCGCGATGTTTAGGTAGTTTTCCGCCATCACCAAGGTGAAAGGTGGGATGGTCCCAATCTGCACCTCATAAACTACTTATTTCAGAAACAAAAATATTTTTTTTTTAAACAGTTTAACGTCCCTTTTTAACAACGTGGTCTTTAGAGACGGGAAAGGATGGGGGGCAAGGAATGGGAAGGAATTCGGCCATGGCCTTTTGAAGGAAGCATTCCGGCATTCACCTGGAGTGATTTGGGAGAAACAAAAATACACTTCGCACACAGATCATAGTTACACATTTCGCAGACAGATGGCAACACCACTGTGTGGGGGCGTCTCGCTCAGCAACAAGGTGGCCAATCCCAATACGTCGCTTCCTGAATTAGTGGGATAAGTATAAAGAAGGAAAAAAGTTATATAAAAATCAAGCTAAATGTAATCAGTTTTTAAAAAAATACAAAAAATGATCAAAAATGTAATTTCTCGAGCTATTTATCATTTGATTGATGACACAACAATCTAATAATTCATACAAAGCTCTATGGAAAAATTATTTGTTGAGGTAACAAATGTGTCAAAATCACTCATTTAATCACTTTTCAATAATAGTCCAGTCAAATAGTGTTTTTACCAGGAAAGTTGTGGGGAAGTTTTGATTTCTGCCATTCTATATGTTTCTTGGGGTGCTCAATCCGAATCTGAGGTTTACAAACAAAATTTCGTGACGGAACATTGAAAAAAATGAAAAAAAGGCCACAAATCTCATTTTTGGCGGTTTTTTCCCTTATAATTCTAAATCTATCAACTTTCCGTAAACAACCTCCATATTCAAAATTAAAGTACATAAAATTTACTACAAATTTCACCATTAAAGTTTTTTTCGGAAGAAGCGTTCGGGTTCAAACGGCAGTTAAAAATTGGCGTATTTTGCTTATCTCCGCAAAAATTCACTTATTCCACTCCAGAATTCAAATTTATTTTTAAAAAACGCTCATACTAAACTGCCAGGTTTTGGAAGGGTCTTCGGCCTGGTTCGTGGCGGGCGCCGTATGCGGCTGTTCCCCGTGGGCACCCTTTATGGTTGGCGAAACGCGCCTTTCGTCACCTCCCCTGCTGTAATGGCGGGTGATTCTGAAGGGTCCTATTCCGCGGCGGGGGCGTAGTGAAGTAGCTGGATATCCGCAGTATGGTTTCTTGAGGGGGTAGTGAGTTTCTCTGGTACCACGATGACGGAGCCTAGCGCTGATGAAGCGACTGTTTGTGATGCGTCTGCCGATCCTATGAGCGGCAATGTTATCCAGGTGTCTCGATGTCTTGACTGTGTCTTTTTCGTTATAATGTTGGTAGCTTCAAACTTGGAATAAAAATATGTAACAGCATATATATAAACACTATGCTATTAACATGTTGGTGATTTTTACAAATAATCAATTTATCCTACAATAAAATGAAGATGTACTCCTAAAATCATTACCTATATTAATCATCATTAGTAAAGATTGTGATTGCCAATGTGTCGTTCAAAAACAACAGTTATGACTTGGCAAGGTAAATATTCTATCAGAGTCAAAATAGTGATTGACAAATAACCAATAGAACAAGCCTCAAGTTTTATCTACCTCGGTTGTGAACTGTCTTTTTATGAAGATAACAAATTGAAGAAGAAACTTCACCAATTTCAATACGTGTGTGGAACAATTCGATAATCATTTAAACATAAATCCCGAGACGATACTAAACTCAAATTTTATAAAACAATGGCAGTACTAATATATCGCAGAAACTTGAGTAGGCCCTACATAAAATAACTTTTAATCATCCGAAATCAAGTTCCTAAGATCAGTAAAAGATATTCCCTTAATGATAGAGGAAGGAATGAAGAAAAAAGGAATCAAATGAATATTTCCTCTCTGAATGATCGAACATCAACAAAAAAAAAGGGAAGAGAGTTGAAGAAACCGTGTACTAAGGATGGATGATGAGAGATTTCTGAAGCTTGCCCTACGCTACCATCCTACAGGAAGAAATGATATTAGTAGACCCAAGAAGAGATGGTTAGAAAACTGAGTTCGGAACATGCTTTCGGCCTATCCACGAAGAAGAATTAAGTAAGTAATGTTGGTAACCCTGGATATATAGCAAACGATCTCTGCATTTCTTCTTGGTTGCTAAGAGGGCACGTGATCTCGCTAATACCCGACCAGAGCGGCACTTAGCGTTGATCCGTTTATAATGTGCGCCGAATCCGCGTCTAGCTGTACCAGACGACAAGCAGTCTGCCAGCTTATCAGATGCATTCGTGTCAGCTGGCACACTCGGTATATCAGCGAGTAAACATGTTGGCCATGTGTCATTCCGCAAACAGCAACACCAGACGGAATGCACACGTTTCCCTACTGAGCTCTCGATAATGTGTAGACAAGTTCTGTTGCTTTCCGTATGTTAGGAAATAATACTGTACATTTACAACTGGATATAAGATTTTATAATAATTTTTTTGCACTTTGCGCAGGCAAGAATAAATTTTTCCAATGTTCTTATATTTTTGAAGCGAATTCAAAATAGGCATTCGAAACTAAAAAGATATTTTCTTCAACTTTTTTACTTCTACGAAACAGGGACGACAAGAAATAACTGCATGCCCCCTTATATTTTCGTAGCTTCCAATATTTCTTTATCCCTTCCCTCTATTTTTTCTGTCCAAATTGGTTTTACTTCTCTTCTGTATCTACTCTTAGAAACTCTCAAAACTCGTCGATTTTTATTCACTTGTGACCCTGTTAAATATTTCATGTAACCAACGAATTTTCGTTTTTTTATTTGTAATAAAATAATCTTTTTCTTACTCTTGGTTAATGCGTAACAGGTGTCCATAAAAAGCAATTGTTCTTTTCCTCATAATATCTAAAAGTTCTTCTTTCTTAAAAAAAAAAAATAAAAAAATAAAAACCCTCATTTTTAATTTAGCTGGGTTATCGCCATTTTTATTATTATCCTGGTGTTTAAAATTTGTGAACACTTCTTCTCATGTTCCAGTTTTTTTCCATTTCCAATGGTATTATTCTTTATGACACTTACACTCTAGAACTTTGATCTGCACTTCGTAGTTGTCTAATGGTGATTACAACGGACATCTTCCGTACGTAAAAGTTTATACTGTTTCCTTTCAATCTGTTTAACTGTAACATAGATCATTAGACATGGCTTCGTTTAAATTTCAATCCAGGCTTTAGGGATATTCTCATTACGATTTCAGCTGGATTTTCGTAGATGCATAATAAGTTTTCCCACACTTTTCATCTTACAACTAAAAATTGTTTAAACAGAATACAAGTTACGTTTCTCCATCACTTCCACGATTCACAGACACTACGCAATACTCATAACACAGATTTCCCTGAGGGACCTCCATCTTCGGTCCTGTTATTCAGACGGACGTTCAATTCAAGTTCCGGACATCATGATTTTGATTATTCATTGCCACCCGAAATCACTCTATTTTCTTCACAGAGGGCTGCCTAATGTCTTTCCTGTAATTATCTCGTAATGATCTGCCGACTCTAATGGTTCGTAAAGACTTAATTTTTTTTAAAGGAAGCAAAGCTACAGAAATAAATTAGAACGGAATGAAGCCACACATGCTCAAAGCTTGGTTCTAACGTCCGGCCTATTCTCAAAGTTATGACAGTTTACAAGATTAATTTAAAATCCTGTCAGAAGATACTACTGCCATTTTACAATATGTAATGACGATCCAGATTAATTATCGCCGTCAAAGAAATCGTTGGACACTGGTGAAATACGCAGGCGTCTGATTTTGTGATCACGTCCTGGGTATTGTCCAAAAACTGACTTACCAATACGCACGACGGAGCATGGTTATGTTATCAACATGACCTTGCTGACAACACCAGTTGTTTCTATGACCTAAAAACACGCCTAGTCCGGTATAAACAGGCCTAACTGTGTGCAGAAAATTGATGTTTCTGGAATGAAAGATTTGTGGAAAAACTGTCCCTGTGAAAGTTTTGCAATATAAGCAAGTGAGCGACTACAGACGAGCAGAGGTAGGTGATCGGGGGAGAAAGTGGAATGGGAGACAGGATGCCTCAGTTCGCTTTCCAGTGTGGTAGAGGTTCCACTGAGGTGACGATCTGACCGTATGAACAGAGACGGGTAGTATCTCAGACTCGAGGGGTCATACTTAGAACAGCAGAGTTGAGTGGGAAAGGTCTGCTCCATGCGCCAGATTCTGGAGGCTTAAACAAATCTCTGATTTTCGTAAGTTACTCCAGTATAAGATAGTATAATTTCTACTAAAACGCCAAGTGGTGGGAGATATGATTTTCCAACGTGTACTACGGAAAAATGGTGAAAGTATAGACTGAATGCTTGAGCGAATCATAAAATTGTTATTACAACAAACTAATTTTACAATATTTATTTCCCATTCCCGCCAATCGCATCGAGGGGGAAAAGATACGCGGTACCTCGTTTGCTGTGCTACATTCCATGGTGAAGAATGGCTGCAAACTCGATTTCTGAAGGAGCAGAGAAGTAAAGTCGTGTGTACTGGGTGCCGTGTTCTGAGAGGAGGTAGACGTCAGACGCTAGCAGGGAGCTTTATAGTTGGCATCAGTATTTATAGACATTATTGTAAATTGAGCGTTCTGACTCATTTTCCTAAGTGCTAGCAGATGATTTGTCAGCTTGGTAGAAACAGATGGTGGGTGTCTGATACAAATGCGAGTTGCAGTTATTGCTGACGGAATTGTTGGACATAGGTAAACAATTGTATATTGAACTGTCACTGCCCTGGATAACTTTCATTTCACTGACAAATTAACGATACTGGGGAATCGAGTCCTAAGGTAAAAGTCAATGCATGTAAAACGCTCTAATGAGTTATGCTGAAACTATAATACAATTTTTATCTTTCAATGTCGTTTCCTATAACATATCTCGCAAACCATTGTAACATTGTACATTTTGTTTTGTAATACTGACCAAAATGACAATTTCTTCATGTCATATATTTATGCTGTAGTTCAATGTACGGTTTTTAACTTGCTAAAAAAAATTTGTTGTCATATTACGTTAAAAGTAAAGCATTCAAGTTCTTTCAAATGTTTGCGAATGAGCGATCAATTTGTTATTTTACGTACTCAGGCGTTACATTAATTTCAAGGGACCATTTTAATTTCAATAAAAAAAATTGATTAATAAAATAATTAATCTTCATAAATAAATGGAGCTCATAAACGTAAGTTTAAAAGTTACAACCAGTCCTTTCTTCATAAAAACTATGCAATATGTAAGACGCCCCATAAAAGCTTTCATACGTAAACAATATACACCCGCTTCAGAAAAAGAACAACAATTCCAGTCGACCAGCACGATAATACGATTTACCTTCAGACGGTTTTGGTTGCTCAATAGAGATCAATTGTACTTGTGTGTTTAGCTTCCGAAAATCTTATCTGACTTTCCTCTTTGAAGTACCGTAACCTTCTAGAGATAACACGAGTTTCACAAATAATACTTAACCTGATACAAATATAAATAATTCTCGAATTACCGTTTCTAAAATATTCATGTCATAGTATTATATTAACAATATAAATTTGAAAGAATCTGTCATGTTTCATGGAAATTTTATTAAAAAAATACAGTTCATTCAATTATTGGCCACAGTGTGACATCTTAACTCTGTTTTTTATGGCTCTATGTAATTAGGTTCGGGGGGAATTTGGGATAAGGAACTGGAAGGAATTCAATCATACCTATTCGAAGGAATAACCCCGCCATTCACTTGGGATGGTGTCACAAAACAACGGTAAACCCAATAGGTTCGCTGTCACGGTGCTATTTGTAGGATAAAAAATATATATCAAAATTCATATCTTACTGCAGAGATGATAAGAGTATATTTTCAGTAGATCGAACAAGAGAAATAACTACAGTCAGTCTGTTGGCAGGAGACTAATTGTCACCGAGACCAGTAACTCTTTTAATCTGTTTCATTACGTACATAATACGACTCATCAGCACGTGGTATTCATTACTACATACAGGCTTAATTATAACCGCTCAAAGCCTTGCCGCTTTTAAACCCAGTACCTTTGCACCAAGAGCACAGCGCGATCACCACTAAGCTGTCGTGTTTTGTTTACAATAATTTTACGAGTTTCCTGTTCTCCGTTCGGTTCAAGATTTTCATACAGTTAGAGAAACGGGCAGTGTGGCACGAGACACCACTACAAGAGATATCCACACCATGATCCTGCTTGAATTAACTACATATTTCGAACTCCCGTTTCTGCATCAGATTCAAGTGCAGCATTTCGAGTTATGTGCTCAGTCATGTGATACACTTATACTGTTAGAGTTGCCTATTATTTCGGTATTCTTCTTATAATTTCAGCTGACAGCTGTTGCATCGATTTCAGATAACACGCGACTATTACGAAGTATCTTATGGACTTATTACTTCGAAGTAGATAACATCAAGTCATCGGAATTTCTGTTTCGATCATTTCCTCGAAATCACTGTTCTGCTCCGTGAATCAGCTCCGTAGAATGTCCCGTACTCCCAGACTCGTATATTATCAAGGATCTGCCAAATTCAATTCCGCATTCGCTTGGCGTGACCAAATATCGATTTAAAAAATGTAATTTTTAATTTGTGTCAGTAATTAAAGTATACGTGCATCTATACTTTTAAATATAAATATAATATTACATACAAAATGCAAGTTTTATTTGTATTTGATGTTTCTGACACGAATAAATACCTACAATACTGCAGTGGCAGAACGGTCGGTTCTCATTCGTTTGCAATGAACTCAGCTTTCAGGAGCCGTACAACCCAAGGCAAGAAAGATGATTTCATGGGGACCAAATAAACGAAACATACAGTCTGGTAGCTCAGTGCTTGCTTTTAAAAAGTTCGCCGCTCCAGTGCCCGCTTTAAATCCCCGTGGGCGCAGGAACTTTTAAGAGTTGTGTTTGATGATATGAGCTACGCCAAGTAGTTCCGTGGTTCGGATTCCATGTTACACTGTAGGTCCCAGAGGAAAGGAATTGGCCGTTCCACCTCTGACACAGTGGCTTAAGTATGCCTCCTTGGGGGGATCCAACCAAACTTCTCGGGTTGTGAACTGAAGGGGGAGGGGCGTATTTTTTATGTATATATGTGTATTATTAGGGCTTTATGGCTCACCAACGTTGAGGTCAATGGAAAGGATGGCCTTTCAAAGGAATCATCGCAGAAATTATTTCGAAAAAAACATAGGAATCGAATTCTGGATGGCTGTGCCTGTTATCGAAACCGCGTCTGCCTGAGTATTAACAATTCACCCAACAGACCCCGGTTCAAACATGTAGAAGACCGCAGGAATTCTACAGGTGTATCAGAGCCTTGATATGGAGCGACGAGCTGTAACTATACAAAATCATGCCATAAAAAGCAATCACTAGAAGGCAGAGGTTTACCATTTCTGCCCTTAGAGAAGGAGTTGGCTTTTCACATTTCATTTCAAAGCGCCGGCTATATAATCGAAAGAGCCGGCAAGGTCAGTTGCAGTAATTCAACAGAACCTACGTCGTTCATGCTTTACCTCATTAACACAGAGCTGAGAGGTACTATCACTACACTGTGCTGGTGGCAGTGAGCTGCGTACTCACAGGAAGTTGTTGGAGTCGATGTTGTGGACATCTGCGAAGGTGACGCTGCGGGCCATATCGCGTGGAGACCGTCACCAGTCGACTGACGGTCGACCTTAGGAGCGAAGCTTATCTCCCGATCAAGCACCACTGCCGTCTACATAGAACTGACCCAATACTCCCTCCCACAAGATGACACACGGCACGCCCACTGTCGAACCAAAACGGAGCTAACAGTACACAAGTAGGATGATGGAAGGACGGAAACGTCCGACCTGAAACTCTAGAGATCGCAGGTTCAGATCTTACCATCAATATTAACGTTTTCTGTTGCATTCTGGGACAGATTGTTGAGACCTACCAGTTCCAAGTCAGTAATCATCACGCGAAAGACTAAATAACCAAAATCAACATCAGAAGATGGGTCACAATGATATTGGGTGAAACAGCATAAACGGACAGATATTTCATAAAAATGTATTTGGATTTTTATGCTCGTCGTTAGCACCATCATTAAACGATCCGTTGAAATATAATGGAATTAAAATGTACCTGGGACGTACTGAAGCAACCATTGCATAATTCATGTGGATTGATTAAGAAAAACTTCGAAAACTGAAATACGGAACTCCGGACCAGAAATTGATCCCAGGTTCTCCAGAATGATATGATGTAACCGCTCATCCAGTAAATTCAGCGAAAAACTTTCGAATTTGCATGCAGAGAGGCAAATTACAACTTTATTTTTTTGCCGGCAGTCGGTCCATAGCGGGTAACTGTTGGGCAGTGGAATGGAGGTGTTGTGTTCAGCACAACCCGACAGTTTTGCAACCCAAATAAACCGTAAAGCCAAGTTTTTTAGTAGTCCTTTATTTCCGTTCCGTGTGTGTAGTCTCAAGAATAATTTACAAACCTCCGAGAGATTTGAACATCTCTCTTGATGCTCGTGGACAGCACGGGATCGACTACGACCAGGAAAATATTGTTTAGTGGGTGCGCAGACTTCCGCGGTCGTTGTCAATGTAATCTTGGTTGTCCGGGTTGAACCGCGTCAATTTGTCGGAACCTAACGTTTCGGCCATCATTTTGTGACCTTCTTCAGAGTACTGTCACGGCTAGAACTGCTTCCGCCTATATATATATATATATATATATATCACTCCAAACGGTTAGCGCGTTCTTCGGGAGCTATATATAGGCGGCAGCAGTTCCAGTCGTGACAGTACTCTGAAGAAGGCCACAAAATGATGGTCGAAACGTTATGTTTCGACAAATTGACGCGGTTCAACCCGGACAACCAAGATTACAAATATTGGATAGTCAAAATCTCTGTAGCGAATGTATTCTAAATAAGTGACGATTAAGAGGAATACACGTTGTTGAAATGTATAATATTGAGATCCGTCTTTCTAACATTATACACTGCAGAAAATACCATTTCACTTGCCATGAATCAGTGGAACGTGTCTCCTTTTATGACACTTTGTGGAATCTATTGTAATTTTCGTCGCTATTTTAATATCGGTTGTGATATGAACGTTTGAAATCGCAACACTTTGACTAAATCCTTCCAACGAGAATAATCTTAAGAAAAGAACCACCATGCACCGTTCCTGATCAGCTGACACCAGAGAACATTGACGGAATGAGAGAGGTGATACTGAGGAACTCAAGTCAATCAGCTCACAAGCTTGCTGTTGTATGAAGATCAGAAACGCAGATTTTACGTTTTAAGTGAGACCACTGCCCACACGGCAAAGATCACAATGGGTGTTATTTTAGATATTTTCCATCAACGACTCATTTCACGACAATTCAATATACCTTGTCCACCTCATACTCCCGATATGTCAACGAATGACTTTTTCAATCCGGGAACGTACTTAAAGTCCCGTTTCTCCCTAAAGAGGGTGCAAAGATTTTAAGAGCTAGAGGACACCATCTGCATGAAATACAGGAAGGATGTCGATTATGAAATCTGAAACTAGAGATCGCACTCGTCATGCATGTTAGCCATCCCCTGCTCTTGAACTCTAACACATTTGTACTAAAAAAAGCTACTCGGCCAGAGGAACCACTGCGACGTACATTATTAATAAACACAACACATAAATCACAAACGCGTATCGTAAACGCATAAATACCATTACAGACATCTCCATGAGTTGACGAAGGTGGATGTTTAACACTCTTTGTAACATTAGACTTTTTTGTAGCTAATTACTTATATAAACGTCTTGTAAGTCACTTTTTTTAATGTCTTACGAGCAAATAACGTCGTGTTTCTTTGCAGCTATCTGATGCCAGTTTTCGGAGTGCTTTACTGCCAATCCCTGATTAATTTCTACATCGCCATGAATTGACTACATCTTACATTCTCAATGACTGACTCATATTTTCCAGCATTTGTATTTTCAGTTTCTACCATTCCTGCAATCTCTGTTAACAAATTCAAACAAACCGATACGTGATGCATTATCCTCGCTCTTCCTGACTAAATATTCTTCCAAACACTCTTTTCATGATCTCTCTTTTAAGACGTGTTCGTTTCATAATTTATTTGTGTACTTAATTTAATTTTTTTGTGTTGCAGCTTCTTGTTGTAATGACGCTCTGGCCTCGCATTCGAAAGGACATGGGTTCGAATCTGCATCCATCCAGATTCGGTTTTCCTTGGTTTCCCGAAATCACTCCAGGTGATTTCATCCCTTCAAAAGACCATGGGCGAATTCCTTTCAGTTCCTTTTCCCAGTCCTTTCCCACCTCTAATAACCTCGAGTGGGCAAGGCAAAAAACCATAAGCAAAAAAAAAAAAAAAAAAATCTTTTCTGTTGTTAGTCTTTTTTTACCATCTCAATGGTCAAACTTCGCTTTCATAAATATGTATTGTTACTTAAAGAAAAAGCGTCATATTTTTTATGCTTTTTTTTTCAAAAATTACTAACCTCATTTTGGTATCGCGGTTGCTTCACCCAACTGTTTTAATTTTACTTCATAAATATCAAAATCCTGCAAATGCTTCTTCTATTGTCCCCTTGTTTATAACAGGTTGTGATTCGTATCTTAACATTTAGTCAATTCCGTTAAGTAATTTCTCTCTGTCTCCACCCTTGAGCTAACAGGACATCATCAGCAAGTCGTGACATTCTTTCTTCTTGAATCGTTATTTTACACCAAATTATTTTTTAACTATCGTGATTGCTTCCTCTACGTAGAGGTTCATACCTAATTCACTTTTTAATCTACTTTCGTAATTACATACGTGATATTTACATTAGTTACGGATCTTGTATCAGGCTAATATCCTTTAAAATTTAACCGAAGTGCCATTTTCAACACTGTCAATGTTTTTTAAAAAGTTTTTAAACAGCGGAAACGTAACTTTGGCTACCTTGATCTTCCTTTGTAATATTAATATTAATATTAATGCAAATGGTATTCTTCTTACTTATGAATAATAACCATTCGGTTCCATCAGTAAGCAACACAAAAATATAAACAATTGTATACACAGCAAGTAACGATAATAAATTCTGTGTCTATATTGTAAGAAGCGTGAAAATTTGCGTAGTAATAATGAAATACTTACAACGCTAAATCAACTATTTCTGCTAAATGGTGGAGTTCCATTCCGGTAACAGGACACGTTAAGCTGAATAAATAAAAGAGTGCTTAATTATTTGTGTTAAAAATAGTAGCCGGATTCCATATTTCATACCGCCTCACTTACTAAAGCTCTTAAATAATTTCACCGTTTCAATCTCCATTTGTTTTATTACTCGAAAAGTATACCTTTAAATTGCTACTCACAATGTTAATAGCAAAGAAATTGCTCAGTGTAATATCCTTCTTACTGCCGTCCTTGAAAACTTGTAAAAGCGTGATTATTCTACACGGTTCTCCTTTTAATACTTCCCTGCAATTCGTAAAGAATCATTATTAGTATTTGTGCAGTAATTAACTCATAAGAAAATTAATGTCTCCTCACAATGAATATCAAGATTATCATTTTTGAGCGGTTTTCTGTGATGTGGGTGAAAAAATAAGTTTGTTGTTTCCACGTCACTAGGATCCATTTTACAAAAAGAACAACTTGTCAAATGGTAGAATAATATTACAGACAGCGGGCGACGTATCATATCCGCCTAACGCGGTATAAAAAAAAGTCTCAGACGTGTAGAAAAGTGTTTAAAAGTACAAATGCAGGTATTCCCCGGAAATACTTTTTATATTTTTTAACGATATGATCGACTAGATTCGCTGAAGAGTCCATATCATAACATTTTCCGTATATATGCTTCTTCGTTACGTCCTCGTTACGTCCTAAGAGACTAACCGATTAGATGTATAGTAAGCAGTTTAAAAAAAAATCAAATTATGTTGAATGTTGTGTAGACTACGTATGTTTCTTGGTTTTCGTGAACAAGAAATCAGCTTCGAAGTGTCAGGATTAAGCCTTGTCGACCAGTTACAGAGACTCCTATTACACACATGAAGCAGGTAGGTAATGTTTTATTTTAATGTGGTTCGTATTACTCGGTTTGTGACTTCTGTGTTTTAAGACACAAATTGGTATTCATTCTAATATACCCGAAACATTACAGAAAACCACCTAAAGGTATAATTCAGGATAAGTGGTAGCCTGAGGGGACATAAAGAACCTCATAGGTCGTTCCTACCCAAGAATGGTATAATGGCGCGCTACTCCCACACTGAAATTTATGTATAGATTCTGTGACATCATCAGCAATACAATTGCCGACGAGATGAATCTGGTTCTATCCGGTACCCATAATCTATAAGCTGAGGTACCAAAACAACCTGACATCGGATTATCAGTCTTCACTGGATGCTGTGGAAAGGATTAGGTGGCTATCGACTCTAATGTCAGCTTTTTTTTTTAAAATATCTTTTTCGTTAATTAGTGTTTTTTGAACAAAATCTTCCATTTTCTCCCTGATCTGTTAAATCTGCAGCCTTCCTACATAAAGTTTTAATAGTAAATATCAATACGTTTATTTCCATACATTTCTGAGCAAGCGTTTTTATAAGCCACTTACGCCGTTAATTAACGGATTTTATTTAAAATGAAGTAATTTTAGGGGACATATTAGGGCATTTTTAGGAATTAAATACAATACTGTTTAGCCTGTACCATAAGTGAGCAGATAAACAAGTATATAGTTCCTCAACATTTGACAGTGTGGAGAAATTTCAAAAGTCGAAAAAAAATTCATTACAAAATTACATATCCATGATAAATCGAGAGTCAAGCGACTTGTTTACTTATGTAAGACGAACAACGGTATTTATAGCCGGCAATCAAAGGTCGTGTTTCTTTACTTTGTAATGATAGGACAGTGTACTTAAAACGGAAACAGTATCACACTACAGAGAGACAGACAGACAACATTGCATCAGCGATAAAAATTATTCATGACCCTTAGTTAAATATAAAATTCAGGTACTGGAGGTCCAGAAACAACAGTGCATATCTGGTCCGTGTATTATCGTAAATAGAAAGCAATCTCGCTAACCATTATTCCTAAACACCAGGGAATCATCACTATGGATACAGTCCCATTTTGACTTTTTTGTTGTGATCTCCGTTTTCGTCGCCATAAAGGTAATAAATTCGTAGTTTAATTGTATTGCGATGGAAAGTATGTTCCGGGTGTAACTTCCCTAGTCATCTAATTACCACGCTCTTATTTTTTTTTATTATCATTTATAGTTTGAGTTTTAAATTCCTCCACCCATCTACTTATGCAATTTTTGGTAAATTATTCATCACTTTCCTTGGTAATGTATTCCAATCCCTGACTCCCTTACACACAAAATAAATTTTTTCTACTCTCTTATGTATGAAATCAAGTGCCAGCTCCTGCCTATGTACTATTCCTAATACTCTGACCAATATCCCTCCCAGCCCTATAACCAATATACGCCTTGTACACTCCCAGCACTCTCTGCACCCTACTCCTGTCTTCCAATGGATTTGAGAGGACGCGGTTTCGAATCCCCGTCCGGACATCCAGATTTGGTTTTTCCATTTTTTCCCCACATTCCTCCAGCCGAATGCCGGGATGCTTCCTTCAAAAGACCGTGGATAAATTCCTTCCCATTCCTTGTCCAAAATCCTATTCCACCTCTAATGACGTCGACGGCGACGAGACGTAAAGCCATAAGTAAAATAATAAAGTCTTCCAATTACTCCCAATCCACCTCCTTTATCACATGTTACTGAATGCTTCCTGCAGTAATTTCCATAAACAAATCTAGCTACTCTCCTTTGTACTCCATCCGGCTCTTGTATTTGATAACCAAATTAGGGTCCCAAACTACACCAACATATTCAAGCAATGGTCTGACCAATCCTATCTTGGTTCGATGTCTCGATGGCAATGATAAATCCTTTTATTTATTGATATTTTGTATGTAACTCTGATAATATCTTTAACTTAAGTTGGCAATCACAAAGAAAGAGGTTTTACAAAATTAAATAGATAAACTTAGGTTTCACTGCAAACATAGTAATACTCGTACTAATAGTAATAGTAATAATAATATTTGATCAGGGACAGCGAACGCAACAACTACAATATCATCGCTAAATTTCATATTTATTTCTGATATACGTGACAGCTGAGTTTTCTCAAATTTTGTTGTTCAATAGTTAGTGATAGTCTTAAAACTTCGCTATGTTTAGTAAACCTACGACGAATACAGGAAGCGTCCTGGCGTACTTCGCGGTAAACTGTGCCAGAGGTGAAGGGTCTTTGAAAATCCCAGCCGAAATCGGGATTCGAACCGGACACCTTTGATCTTCTGTCACACGCCTTAAACAGTTAGCTACCAGACCGCTTTTCTAAATCTCAAATTCTATTTTTGTGGTTTCGTTTTATAAGGTAAATAAAATAGAAATTTTTTCTTGGATTTTATCCTTTAAAATAAAGTCTCGGTTCATATGAACATTTTTATAGCTTCCCCCAATAGCTTTATGCTGGATTTATGTCATAAGTAATATTGTATCCAAGAATTCGTCTGGAAATACCAGTAGTATTTTCACCATGGAACCGAACAGACGGGACCCGCAGTGGGAAAGCGTACAAGACTTAATGTGCATAGGGAATTTGTTTCTTCCAACAGAGACTTTCAATCACCGGCAGTTCTGGACGAACGAAAAATATTGACTTTATTCTAAATGTCGGAATCTACGCATTCTTCATCTCTATTTAAAGTTTCTCTGTTCAGCTCACATCCGTTAAAAAACTTACTTTTCAGAACTCGATCCTTACAATTTTTGGTTACACCCCAAGCTGAAAAAGGTTTTTTTTTTTACAGAAGATTAGAGTTTGAAACCTTCAGTTATCTTGCCTCGAAAAAAATGAACAGACACTGTGTGACAGCGAACTGTGCATCCTAATTTTAATTTTAATTCATGGACATTTGAAACATATACACTGAATTTCACAATGGAAGCTATTTCTGGAATTATCTGCAGCGGCCATATTTTACGCAGCTATTCGTTGATACTCTACGGACGGAAACAGTCAGAAATAATGACCATCTTACAGTTATCTAATCAAGTGTGAATGTCACGTGTGATCTTTCACTGCATTGACGGGTGATTATTTGTACTATATTTACGCTGATCAGTAGATATGCAGTGATATTTATACACTTGACCATTAGGAAATGATTTGCATCATTGTGTTTACCGTAAAATTGTATGAGAAGCTCGTAACCTACAATATAGATAAATTTTTCCAGAATTTCACAAGAAATCTGTATTTGTTCGGAGATAGTAATATTCACCCGGGCTTTGTAGTTTACCGATAACATTTCCATGTGAGATTTAGGCCAAATACTTTTCAGACAATATTTATATGATTATTTGTTCTTTCTTAATCCATCAGATTTAATCAACGTTTCGACTTATTCTTGCACAGGCCTGAACCCGTAAGATACAGTCAGTTACTTTCGTCCGTGTGTGTGTGTGTGTGTGTGTGTGTGTGTGTGTGTGTGTTTATGACTTTGGTAGCTGTTCTAACCGCAGTAAAAGAAAGAGGATGGCCAAAATTACACTATAACTAGCATTTTCCCCCTGCCTCGCGCTTGCTGACCCTGATGTATGTGGAATTGCTTTATCCTCTTTACTCAAGTACCAAATATTAATGTAGAGAAGCAAAAAATGAAAACATCACCTAAAAACCTCCTCTTCTTTTAGTTATTACCTAAAATTCGGTTTTCATACTAATGTCCGAAACTTTTGGTTTTTTTATTTCACTTAATTTTAACGTAATATAATATATTAAATATAAGAAATTAAAGCTAACTGAAAAATTATCCGTATTAATACATACAGATGATTAGTGTGTATTAGTATTATTCTAACTCACAAAGAATTATAGACTTACTTTTGTGGTCACAACGAAAAATATTTCCGTAACAGTTAACTAAAAATGCTGATACAGAATAAAAAAGCAAATTATGGAAGTGTTGATGTATGGTGTAGTGGTTTTATAAGGATAACGCATAGGTTATAATATCAAAATTAGGTACAAAGATGTTTTCCTCAAATTAAATATTTTAATTCCGTTACGCTTGTTGAAGTGCTAAACTATGATGCAATGTTTTGATTAACGTATTCCTTTAATTTACTACAGTCCAGAAAAATGAGAAGAAAGAAATAACCGAAGTTAAAAAATAATACAAAAACCACATTAGTAGTCTTAGGTGAGTATCTGATTAAATACAAAGCTTTTTACAGTAAATTAAATATTATTAAATATATATTTATTAAGTTTAATTCGCGTATTTCGCTTATTTTAATGTATCATATTTCAGAAAACATAATAAATAAATAACAGAATTAAAAAATAAAGAAAAATAGAGTCGAAAGAGTAGTGATGTGATCTTTTGTTGGTACTTCCCATCACAGAATATTTGTCCCATCTCGAATTGATTACAATTTCATCCTCCGCTTAATGGTCATATAGTCATAAGATATTTTAGCAGATTTTAAGATCTGAAAATTTGAAAATACCATCCAAAGTGCTGCAGCAGTTTTTTTATACGATGCCATTTCAAACCCAGAGATACATGCAGTTCGTTTGCAGATTTACAATGCTGCGTTGCGATCACTCGACTCTACAAGTGATACTCATAACAAGATTTATTCAAAAATTTATATTTTTGATCACTAAGTATTTTAAAATTTTGAAATAATACGTAATTATATACCTCTTGGTAGCCCTTATCTCATGTAATCTCCAGTTATCTTAACGGTATTTCAAATAAATATTATTACATAACAATATAACGACCAATTTGGATGAATCTCGTTTTGCTTGGGCACAATAAATTATACATTTTAGACGATAACTCTCAGATCATAAATTTACAACTGTCTATTGCCTAAAGCAGTGGTGTGGTTGAGAACTTAAATAAAATTACTGCCTGACTACTATTTTCTGCACAATTGCTGTGAGGCAATTGGCTTGCCTTGCCACACAATTTATTCTCATATTTTTTATTTATTTTTAATCCTGCAGTATTCAGAGGTTTTCAAAACGTATAGCGTCAAGCGGTGAATTGTTAAACAAATTAATAATGGGACATGGTTTCCAATGGAGCGTAGGATATAACAGTTGACATTACAGAGGTGAAGTGTTTGAGAGAATTGCGATAACAGTAGCTGAGTATTTTCACGGATAGTAAAAAGATTGTAGGAAATATCCTGTTTAATAAATTTTATTAGTTTACTTAATTTGTGTACCGTAATTTATTTTAAGTACTGAATTTATAACGAGAAGATTACAAGGTTAAAAAATATAGTTAAAAAACTTAAAAACATCATTTGTATCAAAATGAACTGAAAAGTTAAAAACAAAATCTTTTTAAAAATATTTTTGTTCAATAGCGATAGGATGTCCCACCCTTTAGTGTATCTTAATTTTTTAATAAGATTAAAATAAGAATATGGCGGCCCGTAGCTCAGACTGCGGCCCGGCCAACCGGGATTCAATTCCCGACGAAGCAGAGGATCTTTCCTAGAAGCTGAACATCAGAAACGGCTCCCCAGGCTCACTCAGCCTGCTATCCAATGAGTGACATTCATAAATATGAATATTGGAAATTTACTAAAAACCTGAAGAGTTGTGGATAATTTAACTACTAGTGATCACAACGTAATACTGTTTGAGTTGACAAGAAATGGTGGGGAAGATGAAAGTAGTAGTCTAAAAGGAAGCAGGTATAATTTAAAACAGGCGTCATGGCCCGAGTTAGAGAGGAGTTTATTGTGCCGGAGGGGCTGTTAGAAGTGGATAATATAGATTACATTACAAATGAAATAACTAGATCGATTCAAATCGATATGAGGAAAACTATACCAATAGGTAGAAGAAAGGGTGTAACAGATGTCCCATGGAAAGGTTCAGAGCTAGCGAGGAGGGTTTATCAAAGAAGTCTAGTGGCTGCAAATAGGCAAGTTCTTCTCGAAAGATATAGGGAGCATAAGGCTGCATTTAAACAACTTTTGTTGAAGACAAGGACTAACAGTTGGGAAGCTTATGAGAAGCAAAATCTCAGATCAGAACCCTGGGGAATCCTGTATAAAATTGCAAAATTAGGCCTCCAATAATATTATTAACGGTGAGGCGGGCAGATGGCTCAATGACAAGTGAATGGAAAACTACAGCTGAGGAGTTGCTGAGAGAGTTGCTACCAGACGATACAGTAGAAAATGAGACAGAATTCCATCAAAGGTTAGAGATTCATATTTATACCGCAGATGCTGAAGAAGAGATAAGGGTAGAGGAAGTTGTAAGAGCAATTAACAAAATGTCAAAGAACAAGGATACTGGGCCAGACGAAATCGCAGCAGAGGTTTTGCAGGCGCTGTTTGTTCAACTGGCGTCACCTCTCTGCAAATTATTCAATAAATGTCTTCAGCAGCGCTGTTTTCCAAATTTATGGAAGCAAAGCGAAGTAGTAATTCTCAAAAAGGGAGGAGACAGGGATCTGTCTAATCCTAAGTGCTATATGCCAATCTGCCTGCTAAATGTATTAGGTAAGGTCCAAGAAAAAGTGTTAGTTAGTAGACTGCAGAAAGTTGGAGAGGTAGACGGAGTGAGTAATAAGCAGTATGAATTAAGAGCAGGCAGATCGGCCGAAGACGCGGTAAATAAGGTAATAGAATTAGTTAATAACAGTAAAGCAAACTATATAATTGCCTTACTTGTGGACATCTCAAGGGCCTTTGACAACCTGTGGTGGCCGGCGTTGTTTACAAGAAATAAACTGTCCTAGCAACTTGTATAATGTGTTAAAGGATTATTGCACAAATAGGTATGCCACCCTGAGATGTCCACAAGAGGCTAGAGAGAAGAAGATAACTAAAGAGTGTCCTCAAGGTCAGATTGTGGCACTGTCTTCTGGGACACCAAATTTGATATGGCAATTAACGGGATGGTAAACTTTGAGGATCTTCTTGGGCCTGTCACCTACGTAGATGATCTACTAGTTTTAATAGAGGATAGAACAAGACAGATAACTGAACACAGAGGAAAAGCTCCCATGGAAGAACTACAGAAGTGATGGGAAGAAATTAAATTGCAGATTTCACCTAATAAAACACATATGATGGTGCTTCGAGGGAAGCTGGAAAGGGATCCGATTGTTAAGGTGATGAATAAGTCAACTAGAAGATCGAAGGTCAACAGGTACCTCGGCGTCATGCTTGATGAGCTCTTAAATTTTACTGCACATATAGAAGACATATGCGACAGGGCAAAAGTGGTAATGAATAAACTAATCATTATTGGTAAGAAGAGGTTTTACCTCCCGAATAATATAATAAGAGCCTACCATGACACAATATTAACGTGACTGGTGGGATATGCTGCAAGTGCGTGGGCACATAAGCTTCGTCTGGTAAAACCAGGAGAGACCCTAAGAAGACTGAAACGCGGTATATCAATCTACTTGACTGGTGCATACAGAACTGTTTCGACGAATGCGTTCCCAGTGGTTGTCGGGGTATGGCCTTTAGACTAGAAATTCGTAGAAGAGACGCGCTGTATTGGCTTCGGTCTGACAACCAAGCTAAAATTGTTGAAATACTGGCGACAGAAGCTGGAATCTTGACAAGAATCAAGCAGATACTGCTCGATGTGTGGCAAACTCAATGGGACGGCCTAATAACCGGAAGAAGGACATATGAAATCTTCCACCGTATTCAAGAAAGACTTAAGATGACATACCTTCAACGGGATTGGTGCACTTTATAACTGGTCATGGCCCATATAATTGTACCCGGCATAGACTTGGTTTAAAGGATACTGCGGAATGCGAGTGTGGAATTGAAGATACACCTGAACATGTACTATGGGAGTGTCTAATAACAGCGCAAGTTAGATCGGTGGATACAACTGTGATTCAAGGTATGATGACTAGGTACATTATCAAAGATGAAAATAAATGGAAAATATTAGATACATTAGCCAACAAAGTATCACAATTGCAAAAAGAAATTTAAATTGAAAGAGCAAGGGTCATGCGAGGGCAGCAGGGCCGGGGATGAAATCCCTGATGTGGATTAGACAAATTGTAAACTGTAAATGGTAAATTGCAAGCTGTAAATTATGAATTGTAAACTGGAAATTGCAAATTGTAAAGCCCAGTGAAGGAGAACAAAATTTAAATGTTAAGTTACAATAATATGATTGTAGTTTAAGAGTAGAATTAGAAATAATTTCAATTATAGTAATTGAAATTTGTAAATGTCTTTGTGTTTGATAAATCGTAAATCGTAAATTGTAAATTGTAATGAAGGAGTACAAAAATGTTAATAGTCATAGTTATAAACAGGTAGTTTTTAGAGTAGAAGTAGAAATAATTTGAATTATACTGTTGCTATTTTGAAATGTCGTATGATAGTTTTTTTTATTTATTTCTTGTTGTTGTGTCCTATAAATTGTAAGCTGTAATCTCTGAGTATTTGGAAAGTGGTAAAGCCAATGTATATGGAATTCTGTAAATGTTAGTTAATGCTTACAATACATGTTATTATAAAACAGTGGACTTGCTAGATAGTGGGCCTAACCCGCCTCCTCGTTGGCAGGGATGGGAACCTGTGACGCTGTCACAGAGCTAACTGATCAGATTTAATTGTTAACTAAGGATAGCTGATGTAAGTTGGAATTGTGTAAGGAAGAACATTAATTGTGCCTAGCAAAATTTTCCTCTGTTTTATCTTTTGTTTCTGTTAAAATAAGTAATTTTTGTAATAAGATACACTATATAAATGAGTTAAATTGTGTAATAGGGCGTAATTTTGTATTTCTAGATGTTAGGCTAATTTTTTTGTAGCATAATAAAAGACATATCCAGTGAGTACCGTGGAGGAAACTCCGTGGGGAGGTAAAGAACGGCCGGGCCTTGGCGCTGACCCCGTCACATCCCTTCTAGAGCCAACGGTTGTACAGGGAGTGCGGACCTCTACCTCCGTGAATCCTACGGGATGCGGCAGGATCCGTCGGAACCCCGTGACCTTTACCTTACTTGAAATAAGAATGAAGTGATTGACCAAAAAATTAATTTTATGTAAAAAAGTAGGGTTAATAAGTTAATTTTTTACCGCTAGCTATTATGAAAAGTAAAGTAGCGTGCATCCCAGGCTTTTTTATGTAACTTAACATTTTAACCAATGAATTTATTCCGATTTTCTCCCTATTAAAAAAATTAAGTTATACTGTATAGTGGGCATCCTATCACTGTCGAACAAAATCTTTATATTTAAACATTATTTTTGAGTTTGTAGATAACCTTTCAATAAAATAGTGTATTTTTACCTTTTTACAAAAAAAAAAAAAAAAAAAAAAAAAAAAAAAAAAAAAAAAAACCTGAAGTTTTATTTTTAACTTTTCAATTCACATTGCTACAAAACCATGGTTTTTAGTTTTTAAAACTATAATTTGCTACCAAAGTGTGATGTTTTTAGTTTTTTATACTGTAATTTCGTTGTTAGACAAAATGAAAATGAATATAAGTAATGAGGACACTCGAGGCATTTCGTTTGTGACAGTGAATTTATAATTATTTCATTCATTTTCGCGTAACCTAGCCATTACATCTAGTGGATCAACAATACATGGAATTCACCCTGTTATCTTGGAGCATTCAAGTTGTTCTATTAGGATACCATTCTGCGACTTAACGCGACTGAGAGCTACATAAACCGGCTAATTGTTCGGGATCAAAGCAGACTTTATTCAACACAGAAACCTGTTTTGAATTTCATGTTTCCATTCAGTGGAGAGCTGCTGACTGAAAATCGTGCTGAGGGGTACGCCTGTGTGTTTGCAACCTGCTCAACATTGGTATCCGCTTAATTGCATAGCACAAAGGTGAGTACTTGCTGCGTTAAGATTTCTTCTTTTTTTTTCACTGTCAAAGTGATGAGAGTGCCATGACTTAGCTATGAAATTATTGCATTGCCATCAGTTCTTAATACGTCTGTAAATTTTTAAGTAATTCTGACTTTTGTAAGTGAATGACATTTAAAGGAATCCCTTACATTCACACTAACATGCAGTCAAGCTTATAAAAGCATGTTAAAAAAAAAACTATGAGTCTTCTTAGAGCCTTACTTCCAGTTTCACTTCTCCAAAAGGAATTAGGTTGGAAGGAACAAAATTCAGCCTATTATCTTTAATATTCCCTGTCCAAATGCACAACGGGTGTACACTAAATATTGTAAATGAGGCAGTATTCAAACGGTGCCTGCAAGTCTGATTCAAATGTTCAAGCATACTTCGTTTCAGTCTTTCCAGCAGATGTTTTTGCAATGAGAAATATATTAATGTTCACGAACTGCATTTATAAGTATTTATATGAAAAAATTCATTTTTACTAAATCAGCATTCTTTGACACAATACTACTAGCGATAACAACGAAACGTTTGCATTCATATAACTTATTTTAATTATTTTTTCTCAATTTGGATATGATGAATACATGATTATTTACTCAAAGTAATGCGAAATGTTTCTAAATCAGTAAACATTCATAATTGAAATCCTAGTCACGTTCGAAATTCACAAATCTTATAAGCAGCAAACCCAAATGAGTAACCGCCAATGCTAAATGTATAAAAGTTTTTACGCAACAGTATCAATTCAAATGACTACTTTACCACTTTACTACTACATCAACTTATCTTGCTTAGTGAGACGATTATTCCATCTGTTCAGGCCAGTAAATTTATTGCATCAATGCTCGGCAATGGAGTCTCTGTAACGTATGTTAATTAATTTCTGCTGGAATGGCACCTTCAAAGGCCATGGCCGAATTCCTTTCCGTTCCATTGTCCCAGTCCGTTTCCTCCTCTAATGACCTCGACGTTGACAAGGCGTCAATCCATAAGACAAAAAGAAACATTAACTTCTACTGGGATATTTTTATATAACTCTAAATCTGGATGGCAGGGACAACAACCGTTCAGCATGTTCCCGTGAGAACTGAACATTTGTAAACGGTATTCACAGCTTGGTATTTAGTTCTAAACCAATCTCATCACGATTCCATATCTTCCTCTTCGATCAATC
Source organism: Vandiemenella viatica (assembly GCA_031002005.1). NCBI lineage: Eukaryota > Metazoa > Arthropoda > Insecta > Orthoptera > Morabidae > Vandiemenella > Vandiemenella viatica. Next base: position 146,822,665 of record JARYHS010008074.1, on the reverse strand, counting down.
GAACGATAAGCATTGTAATTTGGTAAGCACATCCCGATTTCCAGTATTTATCTAATTTGTTTTCAAGTTCAAAAGTAAAAAATGAAACTAGATTCACCAGATTCAGGCATGTGACACTCCTAAATGTAGTCATTCTAAACCTGGGTAGAAAGGTAGTGTGGAGGTTCCATATATGAATGTTCTTGTTTCGTATGTAGATTTCTCTGCTAAGTGTTGTTTAGTTTGTTCTTTTACTGTATATTGACTCTGTAGAATTTTTAGCAAAACTACCATTACTACTGAGATTCGTACTTCAAGTGATTACCGTCGTTTAGATAACAACTGTAATCAATACTGGAAAGACACATTCTTCTGAGAATATAAAGTAATATTCTCCTATTGGTAACTGAATGCATTGGATCAGCCTTTCTTAACCTTTTTATCACAAGGACCAGAATAACGTTAAAAATAATCCTTCAGACCACTAACTCATAGGACTTAACTTTTAACTATGTATATATTATTATCTAAAAGCATGTTTTGAATTCCTACAGATCCAATGGTACGAAATTTGAAGTGAAATATTATATATTGAACACTCTTAATATTTATTAACCAAATCAATAATAATGTTATGAAAATAGAAAGGGAGGGATTAAACTACTGAAACGAAAGACTAATAATTTTATGTTATTAATCATTGTTAATTAATTTTTGTTATGATTGATTGATTCAATTGGAATTACATTTTTAATATTCTGCCTACGGACCACCTTCTCATCTTCGCTGATCACACTGCGTTAGAGGATTGTTGAGTCTGAATACCTACGATCATATATGACTTGTCAGGGTTGCGTACTGTTCGTGTGTTTTACCTTCCTCGAAGTTCTGTCTTTCGCGATCCAATATAATAATCGTCAGGTAAGGCTGAACAGAAAGTGGCAATCCATGAATCAACCGAAAGAGAAACTGAAATATTTGTTTGTTTATTTAGCTAAATGGCTGCAGTAGTATTGATGTCTAGTCTGTCCTTTTTGACGTTAACAACGTATACCATAGTTTGATTTACAGTCCACAATTTAGTATTTATAAATTTCAAACTAACAAAAATGTAATATTTTACTTAACTAAAATCCACATCATCGCTAAAGTAATATTTCACTATCTACCCCATTGTCATGACGAATCTTTAGTAAGAATAATTCCGCCAACAAAAAGGCTCTCTTTAATTATAAAGAAAAATACTTTGAAGCGGATGTGTTTAAACAACAAATTACCACGTTTTAACACAAATTAAAAACAGATACTAGCAAAAAGCAGATTTTGTTTTCATTTAGTCATTTAAAAATTACAGGGGAACGTTTACTAAAGTGATACTGTACAACTACCGCAGATTCAACTTTTTACGTAAGGGGGTTTTTGCCAGATTTCCTGTGTCAATATCTCCGATAATTCCTGCACCACGAGATAGTCACGAAAAAAGTATAGAAGCGTAAAGATGACAACAGATTTGTTGGACGACATTTGTGCGGAAAAAAATCAAGACTGCAAGATACTATACTGTCAGATTTTTTTTTAATTTGGCGAATCACACAGATAATATTTAAAATTTCAGTGAATATCTTTAAAAAAAATTCACACTATTACTTTGATCAAAGTGAGAGGCACAAAACGAATACAGCGCTCCGTAAAACGCCCAACTCGCGAGGCATAAAAACAGAAAAATACAGGAATGTGTGTAGCCACATAACGCCGATAAAAAATAGGAGCGGATAAAAAATAATACTGAAATTTAACAGTCTGTTCAACTGGTTCTGTCACTTTTGTGTATTCCTGAGTGCTGCTCTCATGGCGTTGGTCGCTAAAACACTTCGCTTGTCCCTCGATCCGGGGACTAAATAATTTTTGAGCAGGAGTCTCGGAGAGATTATACAATTTGTAATCACCGGTTGGTATACAAAAGGTATAGGTTGAATAACATACTACTCTGCAGTTCGAATTGGCTAACGGACTGGACACTGTTGATGGCCATCGTTACAACAGCCAAGGCATCAGGTCTTACGGTTGTTTATCAGAAGATTTAGTCAATAATAGATATCTTAGTCCCCCTTCCCTCTTTCTCATACGTAACAAGAAGAAAATTTTACACTTAGCTCACATTCATGTACAAAATAATACCAGTATCACTAGTACTCAAAGGAAAGACTGTGGAAAACTCACAACCCTCCGACCATTATTATTATTATTACTATTCCGTTTTTATTTGATTCATTATAAGTATAAGTATAAATCCACCGACAAAGCGGCTCTCTTTAATTTTAAAGAAAAATATTTTGAAGTGTATGTGTTTAAACAACAAATTACAAAGTTTTAACACAAATTAAAAACAGATACTAGCAAAAAGCAGATATTGTTTTCATTTAGTCATTTAAAAATTACAGGGAAACGTTTACTAAAGTGGTACTGTACAACTACCGCAGATTCAATTTTTTACGTAAGGGTTTTTTTGCCAGATCTCCTATGTCAACATCTCCCATAATTCCTGCCCTACGAGAGTAACGACATACGTATAGAAGCGTAAAGAAGACAACAAATTTGTTTGGACGACCTAAGTACGGAAAAAAAATCAAGACTGCAAGAGACTATACTGTCAGATTTTTTTGACATTTCACCAACCACACTATTACTATCGAAAATTTCAGTGAATATCTTTACAATTTTTGCACTCTATTACTTTGATCAAACGAATACAGCGCTCCGTAAAACGCCCAACTCACGAAGCGTAAACTATAAGTGTTATGATTAATTTATTAACATTTGTAAATTGATTTGTGTTTTTGTAGGTTTTCACAAGCCGTAGTTAGTGTGGTCTTTGCGTTGTGTAAGTTGAATATCGTTAGCTGAAATTGTAAGAATCTTTGGCTTAGCCAGTAACAGCTGAGCAGTCACGTTTTATGTTCGGCACCAAATCTGTAAATATCGTATTGCGCGGGTTTGAGCTTTACGGTATGGAACTGTGTCGGAGCCTGTTAAAAAACACTACGAGTATCACGAACAGTGCTAAATAAATTAAGTGATAATTCGTTCGGAACAGAGATTATCATTTCTACAGCTAACTTGGGCGTTTATTTAAAACAAAATTGAGCGTTCAGCAGGCTTGTGTGCGAGACGAGAGTGGGATTTTCTCGTCCATAACACGCTATTACCCCAATTGGTGTGGTTATGCTAATAATTTACGTAATTCTTCAGGGGCTGTCTGGTAACTGTCGGCAGCTAATTAACCCACACTTATTGAATAGAAAGTTCATAATACATACGCCACCCTAATCCTGGGGATTTTTCGCAAGTTAGAGTCTAATCTTTTGTCATTGCCTTGTCAGGATGTGAGTTAGCTGTTGCTGTTGCGGTATCACATGCGGGTTCAGTACTCACAGGAAGGTGTCCCGGAAGGTGACCCGTCGCGTCATGCTGGGCTGTCGTCGAGTGCGTTGTCAGACGAGTGAACCCCTCGTCTCGGCCGTCATCCTCGCTCGTCGCGAGTCGAAATGCCGCCGGTTGGAGAGTTCAGGGTCTGCGGAGGCGCCACAGTAGGAAGTCGACCATTACAGACGCTCAAATTACTGTTCTGCAGGCCAGGCCTGGCCGAGCCGGCGCAGCCAATTACAAGTCACGTGTCCAGCACGGCGAGGGGTCGGATCACAGTGAGGTATCTTCCACTTTCGTCACAATCCCATACGAAGGCGAAGCGAACTGCAACAAATAAAACAATGATAGCTGCAATTAGGCCAACACATAACTTTCTATTATTACTAATACCATAAGGGGGCATCCATAAATTACGTGAGGTGTTTTTCCGGATTTTCGGAACCCGCCCTCCTCTGGTAAGGCTTGGTGAGATCTGGTCTGACCTCCCCCCGCCCCTCTGGTGAGATCTGGGTCCCGTGAGACCTCCCCCCCCCCCCCCCCAGTGATTGCCCTCGCAACTTTTTGATAACTTTTTCTTTTAGGTCTCATGCTCCCAAAGCCGGTTTACACCCACACTTTTCGACGAAATACCCCCCCTAAAATGTACTTTCGCGTCATTTGTAGACTTTTTTTATTTTTAGCTCTACAGTCCAAAAAAATTTCCAATATCTCACGTAAGATTTCCGTTGATCCCCCCCTCCCCCTTGGTGAGATTTCGCTGGACCCCCCCCCCCCTATTTCAACTCAAGTAATTTGTGGACGCCCCCTAAGTTTGTAGAGAGACGTATCAATGCAATGATTCCCTCCGTGCCTGATATTGCTTAGACGTTATAAGGGTGTGTATGCTCGGATATATATTAGCTCTTTCAGATCCATTGAGGTGGAAATATTTTTTAATATACGGAATATATCCAACAGGATAGGACACGGGGTGGCATACATTTCGAATTGCCAAAGAATATATCAGACGCCGAAATATCTTTAGGCCCGCGCCGTTGGGTCAGTTGGTTGCGGCACCGGGATGGTGGTGGGCGTTGACGCAGGGTTGGTGGTTCGAATCCCCGTGGTGGAAGGAGAGGGTAGGAGAGGTGCTGTCGCAAAATTTCTAGTAATCAATAATCATATTTCCCGCAAAAGTCCTGGGTTAAATCCCAAACCTCTCCGTAGTGAGTATGGAGTGACGGTATACGACACTTTTGATGGTGATTCGTCCGTCGGGTGGGGACGTTAATCCTGGCAGCCCCCTGAAGTAAGACTGAATGGGCCGGCACCGATTTTCACCCTCTCTCTTCTTTCATCTCTCATCCACAAAACAAACAACATTCTACATTAAACACACACTCTATCACAGTCATCAACACCTACAACACCAGTTACGAACACCATCACACTGGGGAAATAGAAGACACTCCATTTCATATTCCCAATCGTTGTCGTGGAAGCGCAAACCTTCTCACCTGTTACTAGAAACATTTGATTCCGGCCGTTATTTCTATTGCCAGTTTTTGGGACTGTGCACAGACAATCCCAGGATCGAGGAATAATCCCGAGATTTCGGATGGCATGCAAAAACATAGGCGCCGGGAGGGGGGTGCGAGAGGGTGCACTGGCACCCCCCTGCCATGAAAGAAAATACACAGAAAAATATTAAGAAAAAAAATTCTATTATTAAATTCACTCTTTGAATAATAACTTAAGGCGCCTAGGTTGCTGTCCAAATTTGTTCAACACTTGTTAATAAATTCAGTATCATTAGTTAATAGGTAAGAAGTCTTATATATAATGTACTTAAAAAAAGCAGATGCATCCCCCTTTAAGTAATCCTGCAGGCGCCTATGAACAAAAATATGTAAGAATCAGTTTTTATCGTAATTTTAGTAACAACTTTTAGTAACATATGTTCCTACACAATAGTTATTTATTACTAATCAGACTTTTTCAAAACAATAATTAACTGTTCTATTAATTATAGCAGGCAATTGACTTCTGCATTATAATAAGTCACGCAATAACAAAAAAATTCACATATTAAAATATGAATCGGTCAAATTCACTTTTCGTATAGTCAACGACTCAATCTTTTAAATTTAGTTTCCCTCCGAATTGAGAAAATACGATAGAAGAAATGAAAAAGCGTTCAATGGTTGATCACTCTTCCTGTTTGATGCTGCTGCCAAAAAAGCGTTCGGGCCAGACAGAAGTTGAATGGATTGTTAATAAGTACAATACTTATAAGCTCGTTCTAGATTATACCCCCGACAGGAGATTGAGGCTTCAAAAAGATTCATTGCCTTCTTAACGATTTTGGAAAAAGTTTATTCTCTGTGTGATTATGGAGACAATATTTTCACGCTGTTATCTATATCGGCATAAAATTTTTCTTTGAGACTTAAATCATTTTTCTTTCCAATTGTGAGTAGCTTTGTTTTATTTGCATGTCATGGTCTGACAAGCTTCTCTTGATGTTAGTCCCTCCTTTAGCGAAATTAACTGATTTTTATAAGAATCTTGGTGGGAAAATTTCGTATTTCATCGTCCACTATTCACCCATATTCATAAAATGATTTTCAAACTTTATACATAGCCATTGTTGTAGGTAGTTTTTGCTAATTAACCAAAAATAATACATAATTCAACTTTTGCGTTGCCAAGTGCAAGTTTTAAGACACTTTTTCACATACAACTTCTTTGTTTTCCGGCGCTACTAAAAGCAGCTGTTAAAATAAGACGATGGACTAGAAAGTCAAAATGACAGTGGCAGATAAAATGTGTTTTGTTCGAAATTTTTACGTTTCATGATGTAGGTTTCCTACTTTTTTCAATCTAGAAAAAACTCGGGATCGAGAAATTTAATCCCGAAAAATTCGAAAATGTATCGCTAGATCCAGAAACTGGGGAACTCCGGGATCGAAACCTCTAATTGTAGCCTTCCTACGCCCGGACACGGGCGAGGCGATGATAAAAAAAAAAAGAAAACCTCCCTACAGCTAGCACTAAATTGGGGAATGCCGGCCTAATCGGTATCTTTCGAAAGTGTTGTATCGGGTTTCAATGTATCCCTACTTGCAGCAAATATCCAGAACATAAACAAATCGAGCGTGGTGGGTGAACTATTAACGTTCTGGCCTCGCGTTCGGGAGGACGCAGGTTCGAATCCCCGTCCGGGTATCCAGATTTTGGTTTTCATGGTTTCCCAAAACCACTCCAGGCGAATGTCGCGATGCTTCCTTCAAAATGGCCATGACCAAATTCCTTGCCGTTCCTTGTCTCCAGGTCCATCCCGCCTCTAATGACCTCGACGTCTTACACCATGAGTAAAAAAAAAAAGGTTATATATCATACCAAAGAACAGAGAAACCGTCTACGTTGTGTAAGGAACGGTATTGACATAAGATGTCCCCAGAAAGTGACATAATCTTAAAACAAAAATCTGCCAGAGATACTGTGGTAGGTAGTCTGCTATAGTTAACCCATCCCTTTAGTTTCGTACTATTTTTTAAATATGTTGCAAATTGGTTCTCATCGTGGCACAGGTTCAATGGTAGAATGGTATGGCGATAGCTCTCCAGTTACATAATGCTGACTTCACGCTTTTTGGGATACCTTTCAAGTAACTCACAGCTTTCTGTATCCAAAACCAGGAAAAAAATTCTAAGTTCACGCGTACAAAGACGCGGCTACCAGCTAGTACACCGTACTTCGGCCATTACAGTGTAGATGAATACAGCCTCCACGTGAAGTGCTGCCATTTAACCGATTGAGCTCAATGCCGGTAGCCTTCAGCGCGGTCTGTCGGCTTTAAGCGTGGACGTTGACCGAGCAATGTGGTCTCTAGTCATCAGCTGGACGGCCGCCACAGCTGACTGTGAAGCTCAGACTACCCAGGAACGAAAACAAAAAGACGCTCTCTGTTCTTATCAATGGGGACAATAGCAAGCCTGCGTCACGTTCGGACGTTGCGGACAACAGATATATTTATTTTTAAATTCTTAGCCTAACCATTCCGCTAGAGCTGTAAAAGTAACGATGTATTCTTTACTGAGTAACGAATACATCGCCTGACTTGAAGTACCGAATCGTTATTCATAAATTCATTTCGTTACTGGCATTTGTCGTATAGATGGCAGTTTGATTCGATAAACGTATGCACACGACGTATCATGCGTCACGCGGGAGCTGGAACGGTTCGCCCAGCGATTGAATGAGCAGATGTTTGTTTTGAAATTAGTTGATTAAAGTGTGCTGCGATTGTGATATCAGGTATTATTATTATTATTATTATTATTATTATTACTCCTCGATTCACTAAAAGTGTGTGGCGGAGGGATTATTATGAAATATGTAATTTTCAGTGCAGTAAATCAAATGTACGAACCATTTACCTAAATTTACTATAATCAATGAATAATTTACTTGAACTTTACAAAGTACTAACGAAGTCATTCATGCGATGCTTCATACTAGTGCTCAATTGTATCAGAAGTAATGTGACATAGCAATCAATGAACTTTAATTACCGTAAGATCCATGTAATCAATGTGGTAGTGGATTTGATGTTGAATGTTTGTTGTAACCGCGACGCAACCACAATTACGAATCTCATGTTTGTCCTGTACCTTTGTTATTGATTTAAATGTTTTGAATATTGATATTTTTAAAATGAAACAATTACTGATAACCACCCTGGAGGCCCGATTTGATTGTATGTCCACATTTATTTTAACAAATCTATACAAAAAGATGAAGAATTTACAAAAATAAATGAAAACAGTAAAGGAAGACAGTGGTGAAACCTCCTATTTAAACGAAATACTTTGATGAGATTATAATATTAGTTAAATAAATGTACCATTATCATATCAGGTTTCTACGCAGTGTTTTGAGTACGATACTTTAAAAATAACCATCACTGTTTATTATGTCACAGTCAGGTGAAAGGTCAGTTATTTTCTGTGTATGCAAACAGGTGTTTTTTTTGAAATTAGATTATTCTTTCGTATATAATAATCATTACAGTAAATCAAGTGTAAATTCAGAGGTTTTCCGTAATTATTCGGAAAGTTACTCAAACAAATTTTGAACAATTTTGCCCCGATGATATGGCGCACTGTCGTTGTGACAAAGTCTATCGTTGTACGGGAACACGAAGGCCATGAATGGCTGCAAATGATCTCCAAGTTGCTGGACATAATCATTTCCACTCAATAGTCGGTTCAGTTTGGTCGGAGGTCCGGAGCTCCCATTCAATGTCATGTAATCACAACGCATACCAGGATGGAACTTGCACCGAAATTTCCTCTCAACCTAGGGCAGTCATGGGCAAACTTTTTAAGGGGAGGGGCAGATAAAGTAAAAAATTATCAAGGCGGGCCGAAAAAAATTAAACAAAACAAATTTTTATAAGTGATAAAGTTTATTTTTACATCACACACAACTTATATTATATGATACAATGGTAAAAAAGAAAAAAAACTTAGAAAAAAGTTACAAAAATTGATTATTCTTTAGAAAGTATGAAGGCACATGTTACAGATGAAATTGTGACTGAGCTTTTAAAAGTTGTTCATAATCTGGTAGAAACGGGGATGAGCTGATTCGCAGTAATTTAGCTAGATGGTGGTCAGTCAATCGGTTTTGTAACGCTATTTTTACGAAACTTCATTGTAAGAAAACACATTTTCACACGTGTTCACTGATGTAGGAAGATGCAAACATCGTAATTATCTTCTGAGCGTGAGATTTCAGGTTTGGGAAACTTGATTTTTACAGGGGACGTTCCGAACTTAGCCAAAAAACACACGGACTGTACTCCACATCACCATGCTACCGATCTATAGACATATACTACAACAGTACACAAACTCAGTTAATATTAGATGCGATAATAATGTACTTAAAATGCAATGAGAAGGAAACCGTTACTCCATTCTAGCTACGCAGAAAATACATTTTGTCCTATGTGTAATTGCAAGGGTTACTCAAAACTATGTCGCAGGCCGGATTGACTAGCCCGAAGGGCCGCACTTGGCCCGCGGATCGTACTTTCCCCGTGACTGACCTAGGGGGTCTGTGCCACACTAAAACCCTGCCATCAGCTCTTACCAACTGGAATCGTGAGGCAGCCTTTTTCCAGTTAGTAGGGAGCATGTGATATGTTTTCGAGACCAGGGGAAACGCTTCGGCTGATGGCGTTTTGTTAGTAGAGGAACTCGCGTCTGTCTTATGCTGTTATGTCCCCTATGCTCGCCATATTTCTATGCCCTGAATGCATCGACACGTCTTTCATACGTCCCACACAGAGTGTTGTTGTTCTTTGATGAAATGTTGCTGTTCTGTCTGTCAACACTGACACCTCGTCGCAGACGTCGCTAATGTTGGTCATTAAGTACATGTGGTAGGCCTCTGCGTTGCCCATGGCAGGAGTTAATAGCAAATATTACATATGCATGGCACACAATTGACGCTACGGATCGAAGAATGTTGAATTCACGAACAATTTCCGAAATGAAATGCCCCCTGCGTCTAGCTCCAACTTGGTTTATACTTTCAAAGTCTGTTAATTTAGCCTATGTGATGCAGCCATAATCACGTCAGAAAACCTTTCACACGAGATACAAATGAAAGCCCCCATTCTGCACTGCACATTTATACATTTATACATTAAGTCACATGTTATTACCTATGTGACTTAATAAACTACGTTTTTGTGAATAAATGTTTAAAATTAATACAGAAGCAGTTTCATTAGAATAGCCTTATATTCCTCAGAACTTACGAGTATTAAGACCTTTGTTTATTGTTTAGCGGTTTCATTTATTAAAGTAATATAGCAACATTTTTAATAAATGTTAATGTTTGTTTCATTTATTGAAATTTGCTATCGAAAACCATTAATTGGTGAAACTGAAAACATATTTTGAATTAATTAAGAAATTATACACCAATTTTGATCATTTAGAGGTATTATTCCGGTACTATATCTGAATATGTTGATGGATGTTACCTGCACGAATGGAGACTATTTGGTAATCTTAATTATCTCTTAGTAAATCTATTCTTCGATAGTCTTAAATCATTAATAATTACATTGTTTCCGGTAATTTTATCCTTTACCGTAAAAGAGGAAAAGAATTGCGTATAAACTCATACGTCTGACCTGTTTTTTTTAAAATTTATAACCTAATAAATAAATAAATTCAACTGTTAAAGGTGGATTTATCAACACAATTTCTTAAAAACGTGACAAAATTCAAGTTACCCTTACTGAGTTTGCTACTACGGTCGGTGCGTGGTAATGGACTGTTACCCAATGTACCGTGAATACATCCATCAGTTAAGGAAGTAAGAACTGCTGGGCACAGACCCGTCGACAGAGGCTAATAACATCACGTCTCATGTTGCTGCCGCGCCCACTTCATCTCGCGTGACACCCAGATAAACCAGGAAACAATATCCCTCACCAAAGGCAGAACGCGAAAATGGAGTTCCAGGGACGTTTCAAACATGTTCGTGTTGGTGACTAACCTGCAATTTCCCGAGAAGTCGCCTTAATTTATATACTTATACAAAAACCTGCAACCATTAAAAAGTCTGTACATTTAAGATATATCAAAATATTAATTGAGGGTACTATTAATAAGCTACAGAGAACGAATATTTTTTTTTTAAATTGTTTCTGTTTGTTTCGCTGTTTGCATGTTGGGATAAATAGGATTCGCGCAAAAACTACTGTTAGTAATTTGATAGCATTTCATTTAATGTACAGTCCATGATCTCTTGGGGCAAAAAAGGCTACTTGATGTGATATCGTAAAATGATAATTTTAAAATAATTCTAAAAATTCTGCTATGATTTTAATGGGGATTCGATTATGTATAGTCCGTGGTCCCACGGATAAAATAGGGAATGTCAAAAAGCTGAGAAATTTAAGATTACACTCAAAAACTATTTGGTGGCTTTTTGATGAAGTTCTGCTTAATTTACAGACTGAGGTACCGCGGGTAAAATGTGGCATGTTCACTTTTCATGTGACTTTGTAATGCTGAGAAATTTAAGATTTTTGTGCTGAATGCGATCCTAGCAATATCTGTTGGTGACATTTTAATTGGATTCGAACGGCACATTTTCCCAGGTGTAGAATAAGGTAGTTTTATTTTGATGTGACGTCGAAAATCTGAGAGGTTGAAAGTGTACACAGGGTAGTATCCATTTAAGGGTAAGTTACTCCTCACACTAATAGTGGTGAGTGAGGGGTAGCGCACTGGCCTCACATTCGGGAGAAGACTGGTTTGAATCCCCGTCCGGTCATCCAGATATGGTTTTTTCATGTTTTCCCCAAATCATTTCAGGTGAATGCCAGAATGATTTCTTCAAAACACCATGGCCTAATTCCTTTCTATTCCTTGCGCTCAGTTCTTTCCTGACTTTAATGACCTCGACGTCAACGAGGTAGTTCTCGGTTCGGAGTCCATGATCTTCCTAATTATAGTGTCATGGAGTCAGCATCAGGAGCTAAACTGTACACAAAACACAAAACTTTGAAAAATCTTGTAATGTTCATTATTAATAGATTTTCTAGGTATGCCGCGTTGTTTATTTCATAAACTGAGCTTTCGGTTGGTATCCTACAGCCTTCGTCATGAGATAGTGTACACGCATAGGTCACCACTGGTCTTCTCTCCATAGCAGTCTCGTGTCTTGAAATTTTATTTCATGCCCGGAGTTAATGACATGGCGAACTATGGCGGATTTGTCGCTGGTGTTATATTTATGGTGGCGGATATGTTCCTTAAGTCTCTACGCCACAATGCGGCCTTTCTCGCTGATATAAACACTGCCACAGCTGCAGGGGATTTCATAAACACCCGTAAGCTGGTGTGGGTGTAATCTGTCTTTTGCTGAGGCTAATGACAGGCCAAGTTTGCAGAGTCTTATGCACTATTCGTACCTCCACCCGCTTTAACAATTTCCCAATCCGGTCAGTGATATCATGTATGTATGGGAGACAGATGAATTTTCTTTGCACATTTGTATCATGTGATAACGTGACATCTTCTATGGGTTTTTTATGTATAAAACGCTTCTGATGTCGAATTCACTATAGGCATTGGCTCAGAATATTTCTGTGTCTCCATTCCTTCTTTCAGACTTTCCGAGTCACATACTGTCCACCTCTTAAGTTCAGTGATGTTAGTACGCCCATCTTCGTTGCCGGATGATGGTGTGTCATGGCGTGCAGATATCTATTAGTGTAGGTCGCCTTGCGGTACAAAGTATGACCCAAACGTCCATCGCCGCGCTTATGAACCAGGATATTGAGAAATGGCAGTTGTCCATTTTCTTCCACTTCCATGGTGAATTGGATTCTTGGGTGGGCACTACTCAGGTGGTGTAAAAACTCCTGCAAATTCTTCTTACCGTGAAGCCATATGACAAAGGTGTCATCAGAGTACCTGATCCACTTTGTAGGTTTTAGGAGCGCGTTGCTAAGCATCTCCGTTTCGAATGCTTCCATAAATATGTTGGTGGCTACAGGTGAAAGTGGCGAGCCCATGGCCGCACCTTCAACTTGAGCATATAGTTGGCCACCGTATTGGAACACAGTTGACTTAAGGCAGAACTCTGTCAGGTCAACCCACTCAGTAGTCAGTGCAAGAAGTTGAGCACATACTACAGCAACTGCTTCGTCTACCGGCTCGTTAGTGAATAATGATACAACATCAAAACTCACCATGACATCAGACTTCTCTAGCGTCAGATCATCAATAATTTGTATAAAGTGAGCTGAGTTCCTTACAGCTGATCTGATATCTCCTGTAAGGTGTTTCAGTTTATCGGCAACATACCGCTCAAGTGGATGTTTAGGTGAGTTGACCACGTTCACTATCTGAAGTAATGGAACTTCTGTTTTGTGCACTTTGGGCAATACATAGAACCTAGGCATCATACAATTGCACTTTTTTAGGTTTTTCTTGTCCTCCTGCTCAGTCGCTTTGGAGGTGTTAACTCTTCGAGCCACCTCTGTCCTAATCTTCTGTAATGCTTAACGGTGTATAAGTATTCTCTGCCAACAAGTTCGTAATTTTAGTTTGGTAGTCCTGGGCTTTCATTACTACGGTCGCACACCCCTTGCCAGTTGGGAGAACCACGGTATCATCACGTTGCCATAACACCCGCAAGGCTGATCTTTCTTCCCTAGACAGATTGCTGCGTGGTAGTTTTGGGTGGGCAAGAATGAGGGCTGTCTCTTGGCGGATGTTATTTGCCTGATCGCATTCTAACCCCACAATGGCACTCTCAACGCCCGCGATGATTTTTAAAATTGGCAAATGTGTGGGAACAGGGGCAAAATTAAGACCTTTCGTTAGCAAAGAAATAGTTGCTTTATCTAGTTCCTCGTCCGTGAGATTGACCACTGTATTGGCAAGTTGCGGAATGTATGTTCGTTGTTATTCTTCCTTGATTTTTTCTTTTAGTGTTCGGAAACAGAAAAAAACATAGTAACTTCATTTAAATCAGATCGCCCTCAATAACGTAACGTAAAAACACCGCTAACTAAGTAAAAAACCGAGCGTGGTCGGTGAACGGTTAACGTTCTGACCTCACATTCAGGAGCACGCCGGTTCGAATCCCCGTCTGGGCATCCAGATTTGGGTTTTCAATGGTTTCCCCAAATCACTCCAGGTGAATGCCGCGATGCTCCCTTCAAAATGCCATGGCCGAATTCCTTCCCGTTCCTTGTCCTCATTCCCATCCCGCCTCTAATGACTTCGACTTCGACGAGGCGTAAAGTCATAAGCAAATATATATAAAAAAATTCAAAGCTAATTTTCACAAAGATTAATACGTTAGATTAAAATATCAGCACATTGCTTCAACCGTGTAAATGAAAGACAGCTTATACATGAAGTTATTTGTTATAACTATTATTTTGTACAGTCATTGCAGAGTTTTAATAGAAATCCCGCAACGGATCACTTGCAATGGAATCTCTTTCATGATACATTTCTGTCCACTCTCCACTCTGTTAAATACAGTAACATAGAACCATTGTAGGTAGGTTTTGATCTTAATACGTGGCCAAAACAAATTACAGCAGATCAAGAAATACGAAGGATCAGATTTTTTTCTCTGATAAAAACAGTACCACAAAAACTTTTAAAATGCCCGTATTCAACAGTGTAACCCGCCAGTTGAGGACGAACATAGTATAATGTAACCAAATGTTCTCAGTCCTGAACTGATTCACTCTAACTATGAATTACTTTCCGAAGTAACATAGTTCGAGCATACAACAAACACCATCAGTGTCAGTAATAATCACATATCATCGATAGTTTAATAGAAGCAGCATGACCCGTTTTCAAAAGAAGAAACATGCGACGTCATTTTCTCCAAGGAAATTAGATTTACGACGAAAGTGGCTGTACCGACGTTTCACCAGGTTAAAGAAAGTTACTGCAATGGTATTGCAAATGAGAATAAATACATCCAACTTCCCAAACAAACTGTATGAAAGAGATATACTGAGCACATATTCTTGAATATTATAAAATATGGCGTAAGCACACAACAAATTAAAGACTAACTCAACATTCAAATACTGACTAATAGAGTTGGTGTAATATCTATAGAATTCAAGAAACTGTTTCTGCACCCATTAAGATATTCCTTCTGTCACAATTTTCTACCCCGAGGAACAAAAGCAGTTAATATCGGCATTGTGTACCGAGAGGATGATGTAAGTATTTGTCTCTTGTAGGACGTAAGCCATTTTACAGTTGGTGACCCTGCCAGAATTGATGTAACGACAGTATGTGAAAACTGGATGATTCTGAGAATACAAGCAAGTGAGGAGATGTTGCCAAGGAATTACGAAGTGCTGAAGATAGCAGTTACGGAGTACGGCATTATATCAGCAGGGCATGAGGCGACCCACATCGTGGAGGATTTAACACACGACTGGATGTCGCCTTGACCTAACGCTAAGTCGCATATGCCGCCGGGTAGACTACGGCACATAGCGTTTTGTTTTCTTCTATCATCAGTATCTCCACTGGTTTGATGCAATCCTCCACCTCTTCCTATCTGCAGCTAACCTCTTCGCCTCAACACACACACATTTTAACTTGCGTCTACAATTATCTGCTTCATATATTTTATTCTTTGTCTTCCTCTTCAGTTCTTTCCTTCAGCTGTTCCCTCCACTAAAGAATTTAATGAATCCCTCATATCTTAAAATGTGAGCCACCATCCTCTCTCTTCCTTTTGTTATACTCTTTCACAAACTTCATTTCTCAACTAAAATTTGCAAATTACGTCCATTTAGTACTTTATCTGACCATTTAATATCCTACATTCTTCACAAGACCACATTTCAAAACCTTTAAATTTAATTATTCCTGGTATTCCTAAAGTCTAAGCTCCACATCAGTAAAGAACAGTTTTAGAAAATTCTTTCTGAGTGTTAAGTCAATATTTGAGGGTAAAAGATTTCTGCTTTTTGAGAAGGATTTCTTCCTAGTGTTACTCGGATTTTGCCATCAGTTGTAATTTCAATTCGTAAATAACAAAATTCACTTACCTCTTCTATTTCACCTGATACTGTTTTTACATTTTTACGTTTATTCTTCTGTTATTGCTACCATTTCTGCTATCTTTTTTACTTTTATGTTGCTTCTCCTAGGATTTTAATCGAACCACTCAGAAATTTCTCAATGTTCCCACTGTTTCAGCAAACAGGACGTCATCAGCATATTGTAGCATATTTATTGTTCCTCCTGTAACGCTTATGCCACTATAATATGTTTCATTTTCTTACTTGATACATACAAGTTAAATAAAATGGTTATAGACTAGAATCTTATGTCACACTTTACTAACCGATGCATGTATGTCGCGATTCTTTACTTTTATTAGTAACCTGATTACTATACAGATAACAAATTATTCTTTTATCGCTCCTATACCAGCTCAAGAATACCTCACACGTTTATGAAGGAACTACGAGAAAATCGAGTGGAGCACATTAAATAGTCGCAAAGCCCATGTCATTAAAGAAATAATTATAAAATAACGACTTTTTCTGTAAACCTTGGTGCTGTTTATGTTATAATGACACCATGAATGTTTAATGCTGTACCCGAGTTGCGAAATTGTGTAACTAATAAGCTGACTGCATTGAGGCTCCTATACACAATCAAGTAAGATTGACAAGGATTTCAGCATTAAAGTTCAAGTAAGTGCGACAAACGAGCAGAGGAATCTTATTTCGACTGTAGTGTAATGCTCAACATGAATCTTTGTTGGGAGTATAGGACAGCCTCTTCCAACCAAATGTCAACCTCTCCACGTGGTGCACCCTGTTTGCACGGACGAGACTTTGGCGTTTGAAAGATCCCCGGTGTAAGAAGTCACCCACTGCTTGATAACAGCCTCCTGAAAAGAGGGTGTTCCAGGGCACTCTCTTGCCCTTTGGGTTGTAAACAGCCACTAAATGAGGATGAATCAGAAATTATCAATGGCATAGTGATGCAGAATCCACGAGCTGCACTGAAGATTTTAAAGCCGTGTAGTGGTGTCAAATTAAAAATACAGTTATGGCTCCTTCCTGGGTAAAATATTCCGAAAGTGAAGTGGTCCCCAAATCGAATCTCCGGATTATTATTTGCTTATTTTTTTACGCCTCGTCGAAATCGATGAGATTAGAGGCGGGATGATATTTGGACCCATTGTCAAACTGACGTGATAACAAAGAGTTTGAATAGCTAGCGGTCATCTGGAACGGAATAAGTCAGCGCTGTGATCTCACCGTGGATACCTGAACATAGTAAAGGTTAAGGCTCGTCTGATTATAATGAACTGGTAACACGGTTTTTATTGGCTGTGCAGTCTGCCCCAGTCATGACCTAAAACTAACCCGGTAATCCTACCGGGTATAGCGGACCTAAATGTTAATTCAAATTTCATGAGTCAAAGTGAAATGCGCGGTAGAGTACATAACGATAAAAATGCTGTGTTGAAAACTGGATTTCCGAGGGCACAGAGTTCTTTTTTCCGCGTGAGCGCAAAATATCGTCAGTTTTTGCAGTTACTCGTACAAACAACTTGGAAAAACGTGTGTAATTTGGTGGAGAGTACTTGGAGCTGGATTATTGTTTTACTAAAGACTTACATTAATTTAAAGTAATTGTTCTGTTTCAGCCAGTAATCATATATTGTTCAAACAACTTTGTTTTGCTGTTACAAAATTTGATTCTTAGCTGAAAAGACAGTGTTCTTGAAGAAATATAATTAACATAATGCACTGTATTTCCTGCTGCGGCAGTTCCGGTTTCTCAGACGTTAGAACCGAGCGTGGTGGTGTAACGGATAGCGTTCTGGCCTCGCATTCGGGAGGACGGCGGTTCGAATCCCCGTCCGGGCATCCAGATTTGGGTTTTCCATGGTTTCCCCAAATCACTCCAGGTGAATGCCGGGATGCTTCCTTCAAAAGGCCATGGCCGAATTCCTTCCCCCCATCCTTTCCCGTCTCTAAAGACCACGTTGTTAAAAAGGGACGTTAAACTGTAAAAAAAAAAAAAAAAAAAAAAAAAAAAAATCGACGTTAGAACGACTGACTACTGATTGAGCTATCACAAAATCAATCCCCGAAACATAAAAAGGATTTTTCTTCTAAGATTAAAGTGAGGAACAGTTCTTGAAGCCTGTCCTCACTTTCTGTGTTCGGGGGAGTCCATAAACCACGTAGCTCCATTTTGGCCTCCTGTGACACCCCCTCCCCCCATGTAGCCCTGTGTGGCTTTTGCCTCTAACCCACTACTCCCCCCCCCCCCCCAAGTACAGGTGGTTAACATCTGAAATTATCAAAACGGCTTCAGAGAACCTCAAAACCGAAAGAGCTGGAAAATCTAAAAAATTGCGCCATTTGTAATGAACATACTTTATAACTGGCAGAAAATCCGACGATGATTGCGTATTTATTGTAGTACCATGAAAATGATGTAGTTAATTAGTTAATAGCACATTGTATGTAAGGGAAGTTACCAAGTTTAAAGGAATGATGAGAGTGGGGAACGACCAACAGTAAAGAGGATCTACGACATGTGAATAATGTGAAGAACAGCAGAAGTAAATGGCTCAAAAAGAAAAGTCTTGAAAAAAGTTGATTGTTAAACTTTTTGTATTAAAATATAACTAGAGCGAAATATTGTACTCGGCTGTGACAGAGATTTACTATAAACTGTTGTCATTGAAAAGTATATGGCTTACGAATTTAGACATAAATAAGGTGTTAAAAGCGGATCAAGGCATAAGCACTGTGACTTTTTATCTTTTGCGGGGAGTATGTAGACTCATTGTCGCGATGAACGTGCTGTGTTGCGGGTTAGTATGTTCTGCGTCTTTTGCTTCCGTCTGATACGGGGTTCTCAGACTCATGATGCAAAACACTGCCCACTGTGGACATGAATCCGAACAAGCTAGCAGCTCTCACCACTACACACTTGTTTTTCTGTTCGTTTCGGGGGTTGTTTTTAAATTATTTTTTCAATATTTACTTTTGCAATACTAATTACAATGGAGTGCATGAGCCCGTGGGAATTTCCCTAGTCTCATATTTCCCCTTTTTATTATTATTGTTACTTAACTTTAAATCCTTTGGATGTAAATTCACTATCTACCTTTGTCCTTTAAGGATTTTAATTTTAAATTCTATCAGCGTTTTTTGTAAACTATGTATCACTTTTCCTAGTTATGTATTACAACCTCTGACTTCTTTACCTACAAAAGAAATTTTTTACATTCACCTATGCATGAAATTGAAAGCCAGTTTGTGATCATGGTCACTTTTTTCCTTCCACGCACTACTCTTAATTCTACCACCAATGTCTTTCCAAGTTTCATTACCAATCTACACCTTGTCCACTCGCTTCTTCATATCAGAGAAGAATTCTCATAGTTGTTTGTGGTATGTGTCCATCACGGACTATAAAAATTTCAAAGTAATGTGCAAAAGATTGACGGAATTGATTGGTGAATCATTAATCTAGTTTGGCTGTTTAAAGTCATAATTTATTTATTATCATATTGACTGTTTTTAAATTGGCAATTTAATACAAAAAATATGTACACCGTGGAGTAAATTGAAAAAAATACCTCGTACATTGAAAGGACTTTTTCGGAGCGATCACAGAAATATGAAAAGTGAAACCTCTCCAGTAAAGTTTAGTTGATTCGGCTATAAACCTTTGTTGCTTTTGCTGCCTGTGGTGGAAAAAAGAGGAAGCAGGAACCCTGATAAATAAAATTCAAAGAAACACCAAGCAAATTAAGTAATTTATTTAAAATTAAAATAAAATTTTGTATATTCCTACTTTTAATCACCTACATTTAAAAATTAATAGTAAAGTAGTACTATTTCCACTATGGCAGTTATTTGCCTAATGTGCTTAATGTGAAAAGCAATACAAAAATGAATATAGTTTCGTAATTATTTGACAATACTAGTCTTTTCCAACCAAATGTCAACCTCTCATTCACGTGGTGCACCCTGTTTGCACGGACGAGGCTCTGGCGACTGAAAGATTCCCGGTATAAGGAGTCACCCACTGCTTGCCAACGGCCTCCGAAAGGAGGGCGGAAGAGCGGGGAGTGGTTCAGGGCACCCTCTTGCCCTTGGGGTTGGAAACGGCCCCTAAAGGCGGATGAATCAGAAATGATCAACGGCATGGGGATGCAGAAGGCAACGGGAAACCACTGCATTAAAGACCCAAAGGGTATCCCGAGGACATGTAATCCTCTCAAATTACATATATCATGATGGCTTCTTCCTGGGTAAAATATTCCGGAGGTAAAATAGTCCCCCAATCGGATCTCCGGGTGGGGACTGCTCAGGGAGGAGTCATCAGAATAGATAGAAACATTCTACGAGTCGGAGCGTGGAATGTTAGAAGTCTGAATAGGGCAGGTAGGTTAGAAAACTTAAAAAGGGAGATGGAACAACTTAAGTTAGATGTTGTTGGGATTAGTGAGATTAAATGGAAGGACGCACAGGATTTCTGGTCTGGGGAACACAGGATAATGAGCACACAAGCTGTCAATGGAGTCACTGGTGTAGGATTTGTAATGAACAAGAAAGTAGGGAAACGGGTGAGTTATTATGAACAGTTTAGTGACAGGATTATTTTGATGAGGTTAGAAACTAAGCCCGTCCCAACCGCATTAGTACAAGTATATATGCCAACGTCACAGGAAGATGACGAAGAAATAAAAAAAATATACGCTGAAACTGAAGAATTAATCCAATATGTGAAAGGGGAGGAAAATCTAATAATCATGGGTGATTGGAATGCAATAGTGGGAGAAGGAAAAGAGGGGAATACTATAGGAAGTTTTGGTCTAGGAGAAAGAAATGAGCGAGGAAGCAGGTTGCTAGAATTTTGTGAAAGATATAAGCTAGTAGTGGCTAACACACTGTTTAAGAACCATGCTAGAAGAACATACACCTGGAAACGTCCTGGGGATACAGGCAGATATCAGCTAGATTTTATCATGGTCAAACAGAGATTCAGGAATCAAGTTCTAGACTGTAAAGCGTACCCAGGAGCAGACATAGACTCGGACCATAATTTGATAGTAATGAAGTGCAGGCTGAAATTCAAGCGAATAAGGAAGCAGCATAAGCAGAACAGACTGGCAGTGAATAAGCTGAAACAATCTAGCACAAGAGAAAAATTTGCAGAAATGGCAGACTTACGTCTAAGAAGTAACTGTGAAAGGAGCTCAACCGAGGACGAATGGAATGCATTAAGGACCGAAATAATGAAAGCTGGCAAAGAAACATTAGGCTTTAGGGAACAAACTGCCCGAAAACCTTGGATCACAGAAGACATTTTGGAGCTGATGGATCAGAGGAGAAGGTACAAAAATGCTCAGGATGAAGCAAGAAGAGAGCAGTACAGGCAATTTAGAAATCAAATAAATAGGAAATGCAAAATAGCAAAAGAAAAATGGCTACAAGTAAAGTGTAAAGAAGTAGAAAAGGAAATGGTCGTAGGAAAACTAGATGTTGCATATAGAAAGATCAAACAGAATTTTGGAGAAATGAAGAAAAGAGGTATGAACATTAAAGCTGCCGATGGGAAACCTCTTTTAAGCTCAGAAGATAGAGCTAATCGATGGAAGGAATACATTGAGAAACTGTATGATGGGGACGACTTGAACAATAGTGTATTGGAAAAGGAAGGCGATATTAGTCTAACATCACATGCTTCAAAATTACTAACCAGAATAATATACAGAAGGATGGAAAGGGTAGTAGAAGAGATAGTAGGTGAAGATCAGTTTGGGTTTAGGAAAAATCGCGGTACAAGGGAAGCAATTCTGTCTTTAAGATTAATACTTGAAGGGCGGATCAAGAAAAACAAAGATACTTTTATGGCATTTGTTGATTTAGAAAAAGCTGTTGTTAATGTTAGGTGGGACAAGATGTTCAAAATTTTAAAGAAGTCAGGTCTAAAGTATCGAGATAGAAGAATACTGTATAAACTATATAAGAATCAAGTGGCTGTAATAATAGTAGAGAATCACGAGAGACATGAATCGGTTAAAAAGGGTGTGAGACAAGGTTGTAGTCTATCCCCGTTAATATTCAACTTGTATGTAGAAGAAGCAATGAAGAAAGTCAAAGAAAAATTTCCATGTGGCATAAGTTTTCAGGGAGAAAAAATCAGTATGCTACGATTTGCTGATGACATTGTCTTGTTAGCAGAGAGGGCTGAGGATATTGAGAAGTTATTGAATGGCATGAACAATATACTGAAGGAAGATTTTGGACTGAATATAAATCAAAGTAAGACAAAAGTGATGAAATGTAGCAGAAATGATACCAATAGTAGCAGATTAAATATAAAAATAGGATCGGATGCTATAGGAGAAGTGAGTGAGTTCTGTTACTTGGGAAGCAAAATTACAACCGATGGCCGAAGTAGGAAGGATGTTAAAAGCAGAATAGCACTAGCTAAAAGAGCCTTCATGAAAAAGAGAAACCTTTTAGTTTCAAATATTGATTTAGGAATTAGAAAGAACTTCTTAAAACTCTATGTGTGGAGCACAGCACTTTACGGTAGCGAAACATGGACTTTAGGAATACCGGAAAGAAAGAAACTTGAAGCATTTGAAATGTGGTGCTACAGAAGAATGCTAAAAATTAGGTGGACAGAAAAAGTAAGAAATGAACGAGTTTTGGAGATAATTGGTGAGAAAAGAAGTTTATGGAAGAAGCTTACAGGAAGAAGAGACAGGCTGGTAGGTCATATTTTGAGACATGCTGGATTGGTTAATTTGTTAGTGAAGGGAACAGTCGAAGGTAAGAACTGTAGAGGTAGACAGAGATTAGAATATATGAAGCAGATATATGAGGACGTGGGTTGTAAGGGGTATGTAGAAACGAAAAGGGTAGCACAGGATAGAAAGGGATGGAGGATTGCATCAAACCAGTCTAAAGACTGACGACAGCAAACAAAAAAAAATTATTTACAGCTGTCTTGTATTAAATGAATTATAAATGTTGCTGCTACTATAATCCTATCGGAACCTTCTGCATCCACAGAGTTAGGAGGATACATGTTTAATCGAAAATATATTTCCATTTTTAACGCGTTAAAAAATTATTCGCGCAACCAATTAATTTTCTTAGTTACAATCTCTCTTTGTCGTTTTTTATTGCGTTTACTGATGTTATTAATAATTCAAAAAAAGAGCTAGGGAAATTCCTGAGAAAGCAGCTTCCTTCGTCATCTTTCGCCAAGAACTGAACTGCAGCGTCAATCTTGATGTGGACACGGGATAGAATCCGGACAATCTACGCAGCGCGGAACATTCTGAATCTAAACATAAGTCGATTCAAGACGTCGCTATGCGTACAAGGACAAGCTACTAAAGGAAACGAAAGGATAAGTTTTTTTTAAGTCGTTCTGAAAGACACTAAGAAAGCAAAATATGCTCGCTGACTTTATGCCAAATACGGTAACAAAACTTAAATATATTTATGTTGGAGGTCAATTTTCGAATAGATGATGCAAAATTATAACGAAGGAGAATCTTATACATTACCTACTCTTTCATACGGAATAACGTAAAAATAATTTAGTTGGGTATCTTAAATAATAGATTTATTCATAAATTTAAACAGAATCAAATTATTATTCTCTTGATTATTACAGTTCATCAGACGTTGTTAAACCTTCAAAGCTGTACGTCAAGTAGAAAAAAAAAAAAAACAATAAACGTGTGTTCTTCCCTAATTTCAGAAATAATACTCATCATAAATGTATAAAATAATTCCTTCCGGTATTATTGTCAAGAGGAGTCCTAACGCTGTTAAATCTCCTAATGGAAGAGACGAGGCTTAACCTAATCCTATAATCCTACGGGGCAGAGAGGTATCTACAGCTTTAGTGCTAATCCGATCCATGGCTCTTCGTAGCGTACTTCGCAAACAGAAAGCAAGCTTTACCACAAATAAAAGGGAAGTCACTGGCTTGAAAGTGCTGGAAAAATTTCAACAAAGAGTACCTGTTAGTGGAGGTTTGAGAATAAAATAGATACTTAAAGTATTTACACAAATTTGTTGATTGTGTACGCAGATAAAGACCACATTCAATTGCAATTAAGAATAGTTTCTCAGAAAAATTTGGTTGTGCTGGATTCTATGAAGAATAACACTTATAGTAACTATTTCGAAACAAAGCTCTTATACACATTACTTTTTTTCCATGACCTGTTATGATGTATCTTTCCGATAAAATATTTTATAAGCTCGTTGGCTATTCAAATAATAACAATAATTTAAAAAAAACCTCGCTGTAAGAATTACGAGCTGAAACGCCGTGCAGAAGCCTATAGTTCCAATGTCATCACAGCATATATATACACTCTCTTATGTCTTTTGTGGTTCGTTTCAATTCAATAAACGCAATATAGTGCCATAAGATTGCAAATAAGTGTTGCACCGACAGAAAATACGAGAAAAGTAAAAAGTAGTCAATGTGCTCTCAAAGGAAGTTAAAAATATTTTTTCAAAACTCTAATAGGTTTGACCCCATAGCTGAACAAATTTCTGTTTCATGTCTCACTATTTTACGTAAAAGAAATTTCTTTATGAATTTTTGGAACTAAACTTTGAAGATAGTACATGTGTTGTATAGGAAATGAGATTGCAAAATCTTTTACAATAACCAATTTGGTGTACAGAGAAGATTATAAGTGATACAGAACAAAATTCTTAGAAGTTGTGAAAAGAAAAATGCAGTGATTTTGTTTATCTATCCATCGATCTACATCTATAAAACGAAAACCGGATATATTGGTCTTATAAAAACTTGAAAACTACGGAGCAATTTCCTAAGGGGTTTTCACCGTTTTGAACCTTAGAATATCAGTTCAGTTGTTTTGTATGTCTTGGATGTTTCAACGTCAAATAACGCAGGAGCATTAAATTAAATTCTGAATGTATGACGACAAATCCCAAAGCTCTATGGATTAGATGTTGCATACTTCGCACTAAACACACAACTACAGAGTCTCTGTTTCAAAGAAATATATTTTGCACACTAAACAAAACTTGAAATATTCTTTCCTTTAATTCGGGATATTCAATTTTTAAACGCCAATGATTGTCGAAAAAACATCAGAGATTTTCTTTAAGCACGATCGAGGACAATGCCTTTGGCCATCAGCATTAGTCTTCTGTTTACGATAATACTTTTGATATTTGTATAAAAGACTGGATCTGCGAAGTTAAAGTATCTGGTGTTTCGAACAAAATGTATAACCATTCACTTCGCAGTGGAATCAAATGTGAGTTTCTAACATAATCTAGCGTTATTCAGTAACGTAGTAATGCAATTTGTTAACCAAATTAACGAAGATTGATACACATGAATCTTTTTGGACGAATGAAAACAGTGTGCGTGCAAATAAACTTCAACCCACCTGTTTCTTGGTAGGGGGCGGGTTAGTATAGGTATGCTTTAATTCCGAAAAACGTTTGCGCGAATTTTATTAAACTTTGTACAAATGTTTCTCATTGCAGTAATAAAAACAGGGTACGGGTAAATCTACGCCAACTATATCGGGCAACGCCGGGAATTCCGCTAGTATCATCTAAATAGGCCCTATATGTAAGTTATAAACTAGGCAATTTTCATTTAGCTATAATTATAATATAATATAATTAAAATATGCTTCCAATAGCAATCATTTTAAGAATAATGTAAGAAATCATCAGTTGACACATCTGAAAGCACGACAACGACGTAAGATGATGAGTTTTACTCAAGAATAATAGATGGAATACTTCCTTCATATTAGTATTATCAGTTTTCGGAATAATATCACGCACTCTTCCTCCTCCCCGAGAACACTGTCACATTAGATCGAAGTCTATTTTATTCTGTTCAGAAGAGTGCTGCGTTGTGAAATATCCAGGACACATAGTTAAAAAATCAGGCAGAAAGTAAGACTACTAGAAATCCATTCGCAGCACTGGAGATATTATACTTGACAGGTGGAAAACTACACAGGAAAATGCAGTAGGTGAAAATTTAAAATGTGAGTTTGGGCTAATAATGTCATCGTTTAAGCACAAGGCAGCGAAAAAGAAATGATTTTGGGTTAAGTGCATAGTTTTAGACATATATATGGCAACTAGAAAGCTATACTCAGCTTACAAAAATATTAATTAAAACTTTCGTGAAAATAGAAGCAACTAATTAAAAGTTGATAACTTAGATGGATTGTCAGTATTATTCAAAACAAAGGCCGAAAGATGAAAGTAGCTCGTAGAATAAAGGAAAGGAAGAGGGTGATGAAGTAATCGGAAGAAAATATTAAGGAACAAAATAATTATTGAATTTTAAGTGCGCGATTCAATCGGGTACTGAAAAGTATCAGTCGAAACAGGACACTGGAAATTAATGCTATTCCTTCGGAATTATTGTATAGCCTGGACAGAACGTTGAATACATTATTCGTTTTTAATTTAATGAGACATGTGAAATATTTTCTGGCTTAAAGGTAAGAACTATTATTACAGGATTAAATAAAGTAAGGATAAAAAGATGTGAAATGCAAACGAACAACAAACAATTGACGCTTGCGAGATTGTAACTGTTAACGCTCAGGCTAGGCATTCGGAAGGATACGGGTTCAAATACCCATCCAACCATGCAGGTTTTGGTTTTCCATTGTTTCCGAAACCATGCCACGCGAATGCCGGGATGATTCCATGGCCATTCCTACCCGTTCCTTGCTGCTAATCCTTTTCAGACTCTAATGATGCCATCGACGACGACGGAGCTTAAAGCCCGAAGGAGAAAAAAGTTGGTAACAAATATTTTTCAGAACAGTATGACGAAACATTAAATCAGGATTGCAAGAAATGAATTTAACATTTCTATAACACACGTTTGTTGCATGTGATCATCTTGAAACAGTATTCCAGAACCTAAACTGGC
This sequence comes from Vandiemenella viatica, assembly GCA_031002005.1. Taxonomy (NCBI): domain Eukaryota; kingdom Metazoa; phylum Arthropoda; class Insecta; order Orthoptera; family Morabidae; genus Vandiemenella; species Vandiemenella viatica. The sequence goes on along the minus strand of JARYHS010008074.1, from coordinate 146,795,705 downwards.
CCACGAGATTTAGGGTTCTTAAAATACCTGTCATAACATCACCGAACGCAAAGAAATGCATAAATTGTACAAAAATGAAACTACACTGATCAAAAGAAAACATAAAACAAAAAGCAGTGAGGCTGTTTTATTAGTCTATCCCATATTTTATCCAGACTTTGTACATAATTGACGAAACAACAGTAAACTTTGGAAAAACGGTCTTATATAAAGAGGAAGAAATAGGACTTTAAGGTTTGTTAATGACACTGTAATTTTAACTGAGTCAGCAAAAGGTTTGGAAGATTCGTTGGATGGCCTGAGTATCTTTAAAAGGGAATATAAAATGACCATAAACAGAACCAAACCAAGAATAATAGAGCCTAATATTTGATTAATGTGTAGCTACAAAACGAGAATAAGTTTAGGGAATGTAGATGAATTTAGTGCAGTGTACACGTTCGAGGGGTTTTAAAGCGCAATATATAACCATGAAGATAAAAGCTAGCACTGTGTAAAATTTAAAATAGTTTAACCAGTCTAATTAATGAAGACGCAGAATTGAGTTTCTCAGATTCATAGAATGATTATATTAAAAATATACTGTTACAAACCTAATAACAGATGCACCTTGCCCTGATTTCGTGAAGTTTTTATTGGTAACAAGTTTCTGTATCTTATATGAATATCAGATACATAATAATTCGATTAGACTAACTAAATTAATAAGAATACCTCGAGTGGAGAATACATGAAGATATTTTATATTGGAAATCTGAGATTACATTCATTAAAATAAACTGATTATAGTTTAGACATTTTATCATAAGAATGGTAAGAAATAGCGTCAACTGTTCGGTGAAGTTTGTCAATTTAGTTAATTACATCAGACATGAATTGGCAGTTTGTTTCTTACATAACGGTTCAATTCAATACAGGAATTAAGAAAAGAAGCAAGGAAAGGGCGATAATAGTGATACTTTAATACAGAAACACAGATACCAATCCAATCATATAGAGGAACCATACTTCTGCAGCTAAATTGGGAATTCTTGTAACTGTGCATGCTATTATTCACGTTGTAACAATATTAACGTGCAGTAGATATCCAGAGACAACGGGCAGCATGCCAATACAGCGGGGAAAAAAGAGGAACGCGGACACGTGTGGATCCGCTGAAACGTAACAAATTTATATTCTGCCAATAAAGTTGCAAGCAATATACCCAAGCGACAGTGGACGAGCTGCACGCGATGAACCGATCTCGCTATACGGCACTGCACACACTGAGCAGATAGACAGACAGTGGGCGGCTGGCTCCCCCACCCCGCTACACCTCCCCCACCCAACACAGATTATCAGGCGAGTCGCCGACCTCCCGTATTGACACTCGCATCAAAAGACGAGGACACCTCAGCGCCCAGGAGAGGCCAATTTAGTTAACGATCAACTAGTCTCGCTCCTTCACTAATGAATTCAAACTTCTCATTTTATGGTTTTACGCCTCATCGAAATCGCGGTCATAAGAGAAGGGAAGGAATTCGGCCACGGTTTTCTGAAGGTACCTTCCCAGCGTTTATCTAGGGTGATTTTGGGAATCCCCCTAATGTGAAGCACTGACTATACCGCTCGCGGTACACTTTCGGTTGAATTCAAACGTTTTATTCACATTAGTACTGACAAAACGCAGAAATAGAGTGGCTTATTATTAGTGCATAAGAACGAAACGAAAGGAAGTGATATAGGCCGTCTCGGCCGTACGTGGAAGAAACAAGTCCTCTTACAATTGTCCAGTCGCCTGGAGCGGTCTGGGAACTCAGGGGTTACGGCGTATGATTGGAGATCAAAAGGTTCCCAGTTCGAATCCCGGTCTCAGCTGGGGCTCTTAACTCGCCAGTCACCTCTGGCACGACACTTCCGTTGATAGGACTCCACATTGAGCTGGAGGTCCTCTCCACCCGATAGCATTATCTGATGAGATTAGCTATCCACGACAGGAGGCGCAATGCACGGCGAAACGAATACTCTGTCATTTAGCAGCAGAACCATCCTTTGGGATTTCCCACCGAACAATGACATACGATAATTTGATTTTTTTCCTTTCGTTTCCCTTCAGAGATTTTTAATTGTTACTGTGATACATCCATTTGGAGGTTTGTGACCTGTTATATTATTTGATGAATATCTCTCTGTTCTTTCGGGAATAGAGCTTTAAATCAACATCGTCACACCTATCAACTTCAGGTTGCTCGTCCACTGGAAATGAATACTAACCGAATCTTATTCGTCGGAGTAACGTTCGATTTTACGGCCGACTAGTTCGTCCGATTAACCTCGTCCATAGTAGCCGAATTACATCCTACACGTATTGCCGAACCGTCATTGTAGCTTCAACACCAAGTGAACGGGGTGTTTTGTAAAATGTATAGTGACTTCTATTCCGTAAAAACAGACTTTTTTTTCCTTGTCCTCGCAAATATTACAATGGTCAGGATGTGTAGACGCTTGGGTTGAACCTATGATGCGCGCCCTCCCCCCAAATATTTTGAAATTTAAACATCGCATTTTATGGGAATTCTATATTCAAAGACCGAAAATAAACATTTGAAATTTATTATTAAATTGTAGATTGTTGACATAAAAATGAAAACAATTGAAAATCGTTAAGGAATTCAATACAATTTATTACCATCACTCTGAACAATTATAGAAGAAAAAGGATGCAAAGTTAAGATCCATTTCCATGTTACGAATTTTGAAAAAATCGATATTTCAATTTTAAAAATAAACAAACATATTAGAAAAAAAAAATACAAGATACAAAAATAAGGAATAGAAGAAACAAGCAAATGCTGCGGGTTCATAGGCCGCAGCCTGTTTAGTCTGTGCCTAAATACGGTCCTCACAAGAGTGGATATCTCATAATCCTTTGAGAATATTCCAGTTCGAAATTCAAATAATTTCCTTTACTATATTGATTTTTATAAAATAATTATTATAACTGCATATACACATTTGCAGTAATTGTTCTTTCTGTAGAAATTTTTATTAAAATATTTACAGTAACTATGTACCACCACAGTGTATATGATAGTGTTTGAAAAAATATAAATCAAGATCAAATAAAAGATAAAACTGAAGTTTTGTTTATTATGAGAGCAACATGTGTTTGCCATTCGGCCGAATACGTCAGACTGGTCGCATTTGATTGGAATTGGTCCGTCACTCCGCCGTATACGTCCGAGTAGGTCGTGTCCAGTGGACGCGTAACAATGCCTTTACCTGCCTCGGGATTAATCGGTCATATTTGGCCGAATAGCGGCCGAACAGTTGGTCGGACGAATTCGGTGCCAGTGGACGACAGGCTTCATTATCAATAATTTCTTTTTTGAGAGACAAGTGAATGTTTTTTCTTTTCTTTATTTTCTTTTATTTGTTTTGTGCTTTACACCTTGTTGACATCGAGCTAAATAGAGGCGGGAGAGAAATTGGAGGGGGGAAAGAAAAAGTAAGGAATTCGACCATGGCCTTTTGGAAACCATCCCGTTATTCGCCTGGAGCGATCTCGTGAAATCAAGGAAAACCGTGATCTGAATGCCCGGACGGGGATTTGAACTCACGCACTCCCGAATGGTAACTTTACCAAGCTTGGTGAAAGTGTGCTGCGTGGGAGACAGTGTCAGACAACGACGAAATGGTGTTAAGCCCGAGCCAGTATGGGTGTTTTCGTTACAGCGTGGGTAATCAAACAAGTTACTTTCCATAGCCATATAATCTATCAAACTACATTTCTGTAAATGAGTTAGCAATTTTAATATCTTGCCATATTTTAGCCAATGTGTATCATTGTAATAGAAATCAATCTCAGCTGATGGCATTACTCTTCTGAGAATGATCGCAAATTGTTGGAGAATTCCGATTTCGGAATGTCGTTTAGCTCGTTCATTACGTTAGGTAGCTCGAGGGAGACCAAGTCTTAAATCAACTGTAAGAATTCCAGGGGAAGATCTCCATAGACTTACTCGAGCACACACGAATTCTTTCACCGATTTTCCAAGCATATTACAAGTCAGCAGAGTCATGCATTTGTGCTCCATCTCTGGATCAGCGCTCTATACCATCCTAGAACATTATTAACCTAAAGTGACTCACCTCCTAATGTCTTGGTTATTGAGCATGTTCCATAGTTACATCATAAATATTTTGTATTAAACACCATCCGTTAACAACTGTATTATTAAGAGAAATGCAGAAAAGGGGGAAGATGGATGTTTAGGGAAATTGCCACCGGAGCATGCACTCCATTGCAATTTAATTTAATTTAACTAAAGATTTCACCAAACGCGTTTCGCCCATTTGGTAAAGGGCATCGCCAGTGGCCCAAGGTCCGGCTGCATGATTTCTACGTCAATCTGTTATTTGACTGAAACGCAATTTTTATGTTTAATCATTGGTAGTAGAATACGATTCTGCAGGGTTGCATATCAAAATATGGCCGCAAGTATTTTTAATTAAATTTTCAAAAAAAAGTCTAAAAATTTCGTTCTCTTGCTTTTTAAATAAATTATAATTCGTTACAAAAAGAAATTTGTAAATAACTTAAAAGATTTGGGTTGCCTATGTAAAAGTGGGCTCATGTCGGGGTTGCCAGCTGTTAAGGTCAGTGCATCGCTCGGTCTGACTCTCTCTCGCTCTTTCATATCTTTAACTGTTGGCAACCCAAACTTACGGCCACTTTTACATAGGCAACCAAATTTTTTAAGTTCTTTAGATGTTTCTCCATGAAATGAATTATAATTTATTTAAAAAACAAGAGAACGCAATTTTTAAATTTTTCATGATTAATAGCTTTTCGGGTTATGCCGCGTTGTTTATTGAAATACCTGAGCTTTCGGCTGTTATCCTACAGCCTTCTTCAGAGATACTGTTTATGTTTATGTTGACACACAACAGTCGCCAAGCATCGCAGAGTAAAAGGCCGCAATCTATGCTGATGATGTTCGTATTCATTAAAATTTCTGCTGTCTCTTTCACACGTCGAGGCCACCATTGATCTTCTCTCCACAACAGCCTCGTGTTCTGAAATTTTATTTCATGCCCCGTGTTAATGCAATGGCGAAGTACGGCGGATTTGTCGCTGTTGTTATATTTATAGTGGCGGATATGTTCCTTAAGTCTATCCGCCAGAGTGCGGCCTTCCTCGCCGATGTAAACACTGCCACAGCTCCAGCGGATTTCATTAAACACCCATAACCTGGTGTGGGTGTAATCTTTTACCCTGGTTAATGACTGGCCAAGTTTGCAGAGAGCCTTATACACTATTCGCACCTCCACCCACTTTAACAATTTCCCAATCCGGTAGGTATTTATGGAAGACAGGTGAATTTTCTTGGCACATTAGTATCATGGGATAAGTTGACGACTTTCATGGGTTTTTTAGGTCTGAGAACCCTTCTGATGCCTGATTCACTATAGGCTCACTGCAAACTTGGCCAGTCATTAACTAGGGTAAAAGACAGATTACACTCACACCACACTAATAGATATCTGCACGCCATGTCACACCACCACCCGGTAACGAAGAGAGGCGTATTAACATCATTTAACTTAAGAGGTGGACAGTATGTGACTTGGAAAGTCTGGAGGATGACACTTACAAAAATATTCCGAGCCAACGCCTATAATGAATCCGACATCAGAAGCGTTTTAAGACCTAAAAAACCTATGGAAGACGTCAACTTATCCCATGATACCAATGTGCAAAGAAAATTCGTCTGTCTCCCGTCCGTACATGGTATCACTGACCGGATTTGGAAATTGTTAAAACGGGTGAAGGTGAGAATAGTATATAAGGCTCACTGCAAACTTGGCCTGTCATTATGCAACGAAGACGATGAGTGGACGGAGAAACGTAGTTGCGAGGAGAAGAGCTGGTGGTCGGCCGCCTGCTGAGGCCGATTCTTGTTCGGGAGGCCTGGACGAGATGGTGGTGGAGGCAGCGCGGAGTCCGCTCAGTTTCTGGCCAGCTGCTCCGCAGTTCACGTCATCCGCGGACGCAGCCCCTGAACCCCTTGCATTGCCTGACGGGATGGCCGTCGCCAACCCTTTCATGGAAGAGAGTCCTACATTGCCCATCTATGTTGCCACCAGAGACTGTGTTCGTCTTCTCGGCCTGCTGCAGCACTACACGGTTCTGCCGCTGTTCGCATGGCTGTCATCAAATGGAATATCTATCATTATCAATAACTTGACCGACTGGAAGGCTATAGTCAACAAATTGAACGAGGAAAATATACCTGCCCAGCATTTTCTACCAAATTCTGGCGAGTCAAGTACTTTAACTGCCAGCCAGACTACAACAATACCTGCCACAAAGCCGAGGACGCCTGAAGTCATCCAATGCTTCAGATGTCAAGATTTCATCCACTACGCGAGGCAGTGCACAATGAAGCAGAGGTGCGTTCGCTGTGGCGAAGAGCAGCTGCCTGCAGTATGACCCAGGCCGAGAGAAGATCCAGTCTGCTGCAACTGTGGGGGACATCATGCAGCCTGTCACCGCGGATGTCCCAGTCGGTAACGCCTGCAGCAGATAAAACAAGCGAGACACCGTGCTGAGTCAGCATCTGACACGCAGGGCGACGCAGCTGCAAGTAAGGGCTCGCCACCGCGGGAGACTACAGAAAGTCGTCGTCAGACCGCCAAGATCGTTGCAACGCCCAGCGATAAAGACGGGCCAAGTAACCTCGTCCAGCCTCAAGTTAGGAGAATGTCGTCCCGAACCCCACCCGGCCAAACATCTAGTCGCCATCACGGATGCTGCAAACACAGCGCAGCAGATCAGCATTGTGGTTTGCAACTGATAACCATTATCGAGTTGCTGACGCAACTCATAGCACGTGTGATCGCACCGGAGACCACTCTACTTACTAAGATATGTACATAATGGAAAAATATATACGCCAATGACCAAAAAGTTTTTTAAAAAATATATGAAAATTATAACAATAAAAATTTACACAAAATAAAGCCTAGCAAGTAAAGTAAAAAAAAGTAAAAAAAAACCACAACCTGTAAAAATGAAGGCAATGCCAACTATGCAAATACTTCACCCAAGAATCCTCCAGCTCACTGGCTGAAGAAGAAAGTTAGGCTCTGGCTGGCCTGTCATTAACCACAGTAAAAGACAGATTGCACCCACACCAGGTAACGGGTGACAGTGTTTACATCGGCGAGACAGGCCGCACTGTGGTGGAGAGACTTTAGGAACATATCCGCCATAGTTCGCAATGCAATTAACATCGGCAATAAAATAAAATTTCAAGACACGAGGCTGTTGCGGAGAGAAGATCAGTGGTGGCCTCGACGTGTGAAAGAGGCAGCAGAGATTTTAAGGTATACGAACAACATCAACGAAGATAGCGGCCTTTTACTGTGCGATGCTTGGCGACTGTTGCTATGTCAATATAAACATAAACAGTCTCTCTGAAGAAGGCTGTAGGATTCTAGCCAAAAGCTCAGTTATTTCAAACAAACAACGCGGCATAACCCGAAAAGCTATTAATCATGAACAAAGACGGCTGCGGAAGTCTTAGGAATCATTTTACAATTTGTTTTTTAAATTTAATTAAAAATACTTGTGTCCATATTTTGATAGGCAACCAGGCAGAATCGTATTCTGCTACTTATAATTATACATAAAAATTGAATTTCAATCAAATAACGGATGGGCGTAGAAATCATACAGCCGGAACATTTCCAGAAACTGACTATGCCATAAGAAAAAGGTCGAAACGTGTCTGGTGAAAACATCAATAAAACAGTTGTTTATAGATGATGTTTAATTTAAAACACCCACATCGTGTTTGCTTCGCTTGATGGCTTTTCCATGCCTAGCGCTGTTTAGGCAAATCTTGTCACAACATTCACAGAAATTTATTGCCAATCAATCAATAGGCCGATCATTTCTGACAGGAAAAAGCTTATATATCGATCCTCTTCTATTCGAAAAATGTCTTGAATACAATACAAAACATTCATTTTGCATAGGATACCAGTTTAAAAGACTGACCCTAATGGATGTGGATGGGAATCAAATCAGAGGAAAATAATTATATAAATCAGATGTCAGTATAATACATCACAAGATGCACTAACCCAAAATAATATTTACATTAATTGTATCAACAATATTTATACAAGATATTGGCAATTATTTTATGGAAATTTCTGAAAGAAATGCAGCAATCTGGTATATTGTAAGGCATTGGAAGGTAAGCTAAACGACTGGAGTTCTTTACCCAGGCGTTATACAGTGAAGAATCGCCCGCAGGGGTATAGGACATTTTAGTAAAATTACATCCAACAAGCTTGCTTGCTTCAAAGTTGATAATTTCTCACTCTGAACTGGGAAACATCAACCCCAGTTTGGAGCTTCCTAAACCACTTATTAATAATCTTTATTCTGCAAGTAAAGTACAACACGCTGTCTTCACGTGGTCAGTAGCGAATCGGAGTGCAGGTCCCTCACCCCGGTTTCTGGCGAAATGCTCACTTCAGAAAGATCGCAGGACAGTTAATTGTCGCCAGACACGAAAATATAAGCAGATATCCTCTGAGGCTTGTAATACTCCTCCACACTCTATGTCAGTTTAGAAAAGGGACTTCATGATACAGGGCGTTCGCCGGGAAACGCAACCCACTGTTAGCGCTACAAGGAAGAAACTGCTCCCGGCGAGCGAGCGCTCAGTTTCCGGCATTGTTCGACCGTCGGCCGCGGACTATTTCATAATAATTACGCTTCATAAACTTCATAAACTTGTGTGCTAAGCATTTAAATGTGACGTAATTCATTAGCTTACCTTATAAAAGATGCTGGAAGTGTTGACCCTCTTGTGTAATGCACATTTCACATCTTCTGAACATATTTCGAGACACACGCTGCCCTAACTGACTTAATGATTTTTTGGGTGACTGTTCTAGTCGAAAAGCGATATCGTCAATTTTCTCCTCTGTGAGAATACGGTTGACCGACAGTCTCTTTTTGTTAAAAAATGAACCCGTTTCTCTTACTTTTTTAACCAGACGCAGAATTGTTGATTTAGCTGGCAGTAAAGAGCCAGGAAATTCGCGACGAAATTTACTGTGACACTTTTTAAACGACTTCTTCTTCACATATGTATCGTAGAGAAATATTCTTTGTTGCAAACTGTAACGTACCATAATTTTACTCACACTAAAACACGGTACAGATTAATAACAGTATGAAGCCCCAAACCAGCCAAACCGCAAAGAAACGTTTATTCACAACACTGATTAATAAGAGACTGAAGTCACAAACTATCTACAATGCAAAGAAACCGTTCTTAACAATGTAAGGGTCACTGCAATGCACTGTTGGGGCAGCGGAGGTGTTAAACAGTGCGGTGATTCACGGTGCCGGTTGGCGGAAACTGCTGGCGGCACTGACCGAGCAAGTTGCCGACGGCAACAGACTGGGAGGGTAGCGTTTTCCGGCGAACGCCCTGTAGTTAGAATTTCATTAAGTAAATACTGGAATGCTTAGAGCTATTCCTTGAGCGAATTGCATTTTCACACTCTGTGTTGTAGTGTAAAGTGTTTTTCAACAGTTGATTTGACTTCATTAAAACAAACGTTACTTTTCCTTCGTTATTTCATTTCTAGCACTAATTCCTGTTCGCTTTGCTAGCAATAAGCAAGAGTGATAGTAATTTTTTCTACCATAAGGTGAAGTGAAACTGATTTAAAAGTAGGATGGTTGAACGAACTCACGGGTTGTATATTACAACAAACCTCTCGAGTCACGACAGAAATTCTTTTATAGACCAGAAACAGTTGTCGGTTAAAATTCTTTTGATATTTTCCTATATTTAATCTTATTCCCTACTAGACATTTAAGATGTGTCGAAGCTTTTGGAACATATTTATCCCTGACTACCTGACTGCTTTTTAAACAAATAACTACGACTTGTGATCCTTGTAAAGATCATTGTTATCTGTGGTGCCATAACTGTGTATTTTACTATTTGTTTCAGATATATTATGATTTATGAATGCAATCGACATTAATATATATATGCTATGCTCAGGTCCCATCGCGATTCACATTTCTGTTTTTTAACGCGGCCAGTAAGAGGAATAGTATATATTAAATGAACCCTAAACCAATTCGTCGTGAACATAAAGAGTTAGATACTGATAAGTCTCAACTTCTTGTGGCCGTTTTCAAGAAACCAAAACGCGTTGTGGGCAGGTTTATTTTTTGTGCGTTTTCGATCTTTAAGCGCAACATATATATATATATATTCAGGTTAAAACTGATTAAATTCCCTTATCTCTGAAATAAATATACCAATATCAGAATAATAAAATCAGCTAGAAATTCTTAAACTCTTCATAACGCAATCGCAATGCATAAGTTTAACAGAGCTTATGCATAAAGAATACACAATCCAGCTTGATTCCTTGTTCGAGATGACATTTCCACGCAGTCTTTCTACATTTACGTGTAGTGCTTAGCAGAAATTGAGCCATCCCTCGTCGCATAAAATGCTACTCGGCTATTTCAATGTAAATACGATGTTCGCGCCCCGTGTTTTATCGTTGAAGCTTTATAACCCAGCAACGAGTTCATTACAGCTGGAAGTGTAATGTAGTTTTATGATGTAGAGGAATAAGGGACGGCACGACTTGCATTAAGCAAACACTGCAGAATTCACATGCATCGATTTCTGGAAACCATGTTCACTCCTGATGGGACTCCTATTAAGACCTTTGAATCCGGCTGTTATACGGATGGCGGCCTTTGCTATTCCTTTTAAGCGTAGACGCAGCATTATAAGAGCAGTGTCGTCCGCACAGGAAGCATTTGTTTACAGCCCGCCAACTTGACATTACACAGAGCGTGCGAAGGTCAGTGATGCTAAAACCGTTATGAACCGGTGGGTAAGCTCGATGAAAAAGTGACGCGCTGCATTTCATGAAATACGTACTTTAACACACCCCAAAATCCAATTTCCAGATCCTTATCAAAATATTGTTAAAACTATTTCTTCCAAAGATACTTTAAGAACCAATCACCAGATAAAATCGAAACAATTGGAAAGAAGGTAGCAATCAACATATGATTTTGAATTATATTTAATACTGTAAAAATAATTACGAGGACGTTTTTCGTGAAAACGGCACATTTAATGCGAAGATATTTTTAAAATTTTTTTGTTATGATCTGTAGTTGCTGAAAACGATATAAACGAATAAAAATAATTGCTGGAAAACAACTAATTGCTTCGAAATACTTTGTAGAAAGTTTTTCACCAAGAATTTATTTGAAATTGCACTATAGATGCAAGAAACAGCAGTTTTGAAGGAAAGAAATATTTAATATAATCCTTAACGGAGAAAGTCAACGAATAATTTTTTTTTTTAAAAAAATTCGGAAGATAAACAAGTTAACTATTTTATTTTGCTATTTATTAGTATCTTCGTCATCTGAGAAATTTAGTTTATATCCATGGCTAACTTGCAAGCATTGTAATGCACTTTGGGTGACGAAAGGGGGAGAGGGTCTGAGCTGTGGAATGACATAAGAACACAGTGACAAAGGCGCACAACCTAAGCGCTGCGAGTGGGGGCTGTTATGCCTGCCGTTTCCGATGTGAAGGTTCGTTTCCTATGAAGCCTCAAACGCCAGCGATCCTGGTGCTGGAACGGCATCAGTGAGCGCTGTTTGATATTTCATTTATATGTTAGAAGATAGGTATAAAGCCAGAAACAACTGAGAATATGGTTATTGTTGCTCGCTGTTTGCATAATGTATTTACAGCTGTATTCCTCAAAAAAATTATTTACCTCATTACAAAATAAACAGAAATGAACAACTACTAACCGAAAATCTTGGACCATTAGCAGGGGGTGACGATTACGCACATGCTGATGGCTTTTCTGTGAGAGACTCATTCACAGAATAATTTAACAACCGTGCAAGTGTATGGTTAACACCCTGCAAGGCAATCAGGTTGCAAGAACCGAGCGTGGTGGGTGAACAGTTAACGTTCTGGCCTCGCATTGGGGAGGACGCGGGTTCGAATCCCCATCCGGGCATCCTGATTTAGGATTTCCATGGTTTCCCCAAATCACTCCAGACGAATGCCGGGATGCTTCCTTCAAAAAGGCCATGGCCGAATTCCTTCCCGTTCCTTGTCCCCAATCCCATTCCGCCTGTAATGAACTCGCTGTCGACGAGGCGTAAAGCCCAAGCAAAAAAAAAAAAAAAGTTGCAAGAACACAATATGGCTACTGTCTAATTGTATATACTGTCTAATATGGATATACATTACAAAAAATTCACACTTGCATTTATATGAATATAAAACATTAATTTTGCGTATTATTTATTAATTTGTGTTATGTAACAAAATAATAATGAAAATTATTAAACCGAGCGTGGTGGATGAATGTTTTAACGGGTGGGTGAATGGTTTAACGTTCTGGCCTCGCATTCAGGAGGACACTGGGTCGAATCCCCGTCCGCGCGTCCAGATTTGGGTTTTCCATGGTTTCCCCAAATCACTCCAGGCGAGTGCCAGGATGCTTCCTTCAAAAAGTCCATGGCCGAATTCCTTCCCGTTCCTTGTCCCCAGTCTCATCCCGCCTCTAATGACGACGTCGAAGAGGTGTAAAGCAATAAAAAAATATTGATATTGAATTTAATAACAATATAGATAAAGATCAGATATATGAGTCAATGAAAGAATATTTTTATGAAAGTGCCTGTAAACCACAGAGTTTGAGTTAATTTCATGCCTAACCAAAAATTGAGTTTCTATGCCGATACAACAGTTAATTTTTATGGAAGTAAAAATAATTTGAACTGTCAGAATTTTCAAGTTTTGCTATATCCGTTAGATTCAGTAATACAATATAATTGCTAAATGAACTTTTGTTTACAATTAACCACGTGGTGTATTGCAATTACACCACATGTAGTTGCTTGTATTTTTTGAAGGCTTCTGTAATCATAAACTTATGTTAGATTATACTGTGTTATTAGTACCGTTTCCGAGAGCGCAGGTCGCTGCCGCTTTATAGGAAGCTGTTCCGTTGCTTTCAGTCATCTGCGGCGGTCATCAGCGGCTATCGCAAGTGTCTGACGCTGCATAGGAAGCGCACTTTGTCAGGGCTGGAATGTGCGGGTTTATTTCCTGGCTACCCTGACCTTTCAGGAAGGTAGAGGCTTAAAGACCCTTGTGCGCTTATGTCACCTGTGCGCTTTTCGTTAGTCACCGGGCACAGCGGCTCATCACTGCGTGGTCATCAGAACCGGAAGAGGCCTCATTTAGGAAACTGTTGAGTGACGATACATAGCTGAGCTGATACTGTTAACGAAGATAATCCGGCGTAGTTGTACAACCAGAGGCCTGGACTAACCGAGGATCCTTGCAAGGAATCGGTTCTTGACAATCATCGGTTGGTTCTTGCGGAAGACCGATTAACTCCGTGTAGTTTCGGGCCCTTGCTGAGTCACTACCCGGAGTAGAAAGCGTTGATTCAGGTCGACCATCAGTCCGTCAGCTCCTGAAGGCTTCAGCTCTAGATGTCATGGTTGTCAGTAACGTATGGCGCTAACTTTGCAACTCCACCAGCCGATCCCGGTAGTAGAGGGGATAGCATATTGCACTACATGCTGAGGATCGCCGGTTCAATTCCGGCAGAGGGCATATGTGGTGTGAGTCTTGTGTTGTTTACAGTTTGACGGCAATGAACAATTGTACTGGTTAGTACACACATGGTGACAAGTAGGGTTCGCATCTTTGTGACAAAAAAATTAGAGGAATATGCATGCAAATATGATTTTAAAAACGGGTAAATATGACCAAAAAATAACAAAATATGACCAAACATTTAAATTTTCTATACATCAGAACATGCTCAATTACACATTATTTATTTTATCTAGTAGTGTCGCTTTCGTGTAAACAGCATAATTTTCTTCCGTTCACTCACTACACCATTAGGAAATTAAATTTAAAATCGTTTTGTTGATATCACTTTAATTTCACGTAATACAGAAAAGTACTCTTTTGTCTGTACTAAAATACTGTGGTACCTATTGGCTGCGTGCATCAACAGCTAGATTCCGGCAGTTAAGCAACGCTGAGCGTGGTGAGAACTTGGATGGGTGACCGCCGCCTCGACCAATCACAGACAAGCGGGATTGCGAGCGTCATGATGTTGCTAAGCGACACCAGTAAACGCCTGGTATCCATCAAGGCAAGATCGCCGATACATAATCGACCTGAAGATGGCTACTGAGCTAGTAGCCGAAAGCTTGTCGCTTTATAATAAAATCCGGCTGCAAACCCTAGAAGATTTGTTGTAAAATACTCCTCTCCAAATTCCTTTACGTAAATCAATAACGTCGCATCTTCAGAAAATGTTGTTTTCTTAATGATCTACTTCAGATTTAACACTAAGGTTTATTTTCAAAAGTAATGGCGATAATGAGACATTGACTTAAGCGGATCGACACAGGCAAGCTACTGCCGGATTGTCGAGATTAAAAGGCGGGTAAAACATTAACGTTTAGATAGTGACAATAATGTTTAAATTTAGTTTTTGACTGGTGAATTCTGACCAATTCAGTGACAATTAGTTTTATTTTTTCATCCAATATATAATTGGCGAACAGTTCTGTGAATAATTATCTTAATTTCTTCTCACTATGACTTTCCAGTACCATTAAAAATTAGAAGATTTTTCCTCAAAATATGACTATATGACCGTAAATGTTATAGTAATATGAGCAAAACTAGTAAAGTTGTCTGAATATGCATTTATATCCTATATAAAATACAGTTAAATACAATGTGAATCGTTCAGTCAATGATCAGCATTACAACTGAAAAAGAAGGCGGGAAAAAAATATGACTTCTGATAAACATCCGAACCATAGTGATAAGAAACACTACAACTGGCTTTATGGCTACAGCAATTTTCTAGCTAAAAACCTAAAAAAATAAACATTTGAAATTTATTATTAAAATGTTGAAAATTTCAATATATCCTGTAAGGAAGAATCTAGAATTGTAGCGGTAAAAATGAAAACAATTGAAAATCATTAAGTTACTCAATACAATTTATTATCATCTCTCTGAACAATTAGAGTAGAAAAATAAAGTTGAGATTCATGTCTATGTTGCCAAATATGCAAAAATCAGTATTTCAATTTTCAACATAACATATCGTAATATTAAGCGAACATGTAAGACAAATGCAAGGAACAAAAAGAAGAAATATAACAAAGAAGCAACTTTTAATCGTGTTTAATTCAAACATAATACTTTCCCAAACAATAAAAAAAATGATAGTGAAATGTTAAATAATTTGATATAAAATGTATAAAAGTTCATTGATAAAAAATTCAGTATTGTAAGCCAATATATTATTTAATTTCTCAATTACATTTTTTTTTAATTGTGTATACGATTTACTGCTAAATTTTAGTTACTTCATACAACTTGGAAATGGCTTAGCGGTTGATTGGTTGCTTCTGCACTTCATACTAAAAAAAAAAATACTTTTGATGCCTTCATAACCGAACTGCCTTAAAATATTAATTTCAGTGCTGAGCTAAGTCAAGAAGTTGAGTTTTTTTCTTAACATCGAGGTTCGAAGCCAGTATTTGATAAATTTCAAACTTGAAAATGGCCTTCCTGAACTTAAAAAATGAAATAATTATCTTTACTGTACTAATTTTTATTAAAATAATTATTATAACTGCGTAAACGCATTTGCAATAATTGTTATTTATGTACATATTTTTATTAAAGTATTGATAGTAAATATTTGCAGTAACTGTATTCCACAACAGTGTTTCAGAAAATACTAATCAAACAAGA
>JARYHS010008074.1:146737807-146778809 GCA_031002005.1 Vandiemenella viatica | reverse complement strand
AATGACAGTTATTATTTTTGTCGTATGAATAGTTTGTACAGAATAGACCTTTATATTGCAATACAAGAAAAGTTTAGATTCTACGCTTTTGTATAATCAAATAGTTGTAATTATAAATTTAAACTTAACGTTTTAACTTGTATATCGTTTACACAAAGCAGCAAAGGAATTCGGCCATGACCTTTTGAAGGAATCATAATAGTATCCGCCTGGAGAGATTTTGGAAAATCATGGAAAACCGAAACTTAGATGGCTGGACAGGGATTTGAACCCGTGTGCTCCAGAATGCCAGGCCCGAGCTTTATCGATCACCTACCTGGCTCTGTCCCTACTTACTGACTTGCTCTTCTGACAGGATGATGATCATAATTTTCACTCTCGCAGATACATACTTACATTTCTTTTATTTGCTTCGGAATCTATGTTACAGTACCAATAACTGTGATAACATGTGATATCGACAGGTTGGATCACGTTCCCTATAGGACGCACCAAATCTGTGGAAAGATAAAAAATTATTTGTAGAACGTAAACATCGATAACGTTTCGTTCTTTTATTTGCTGTGAAGGCTGCAGATTTAAAAGAAATGATATGACTAACGACAGACGTACAACGCGTTTAGAATACTATTTTTTTCAAGTATTCTCAGTCAATTAGGTTTTAATTTAAAACTATGTATACAACAGTTATCTTCATCAGAATGATAAGGAGATCTTCCGGTGATTGTATCTTCTGATCCGCCCCTTGTCCCAACTTTATCTGTCCGCAGCACGTGTGTGTTTGGTGAAAATCCAACGATTCTAACTACTCAGGTGGTGGTTGCCGTTGACCGATTAGCTGTAGTTATCTCTGAGACATCAAGGGAAAAAAAGAAGCAGTAAAATGTAATCACAGGATTAAAGGATTTCGACAGGCAAAAGCAACAAATAGATTCAGTATTGCGAAATTATGCAACGCCATATGAAAGGCAGATAAGAGAGAACGCAGGAGATCAGCGGCCTTGTGTCTTTGAGATTGTTGGTGGTTTATGGCTCCATATCAGGTCAGTTTAAACTTAGATCAGCAACGATGATACCATTATTACGAAACCGATAATAAGGTAACAAATAAAGCAGAGCCATTTGATGCGCAAAAGATAATCCTCCAACTTAAGTTTCTGCTTGGTTTGAGCTCAGATACGGTTTGGTATGAGTCAGTAACTCGTTAACAGTAATTTTATGGTAAATGCATGATTATTAGCAACAGAGTGCTAGTAATGTCGAAAACAATGTTTTTTGTATCGGGTTTTAGGCCTCGTCGACGTCGAAGTCATCAGAGGCATAGAGGGACTGAGGGCAAGGAACGGGAAGAAATTCGGCCATCTCCATGAAGGAACCGTCCTGGTATTCGCTTGGAATGATTTATGGGAACCATGGAAAATCAAAATTTGTCTGGGTCGGTCGGGGAGTCGAAACGACGTCCTCCGGAATGCCAGGCCAGAACGTTACCCCTTCCCATCACGTTTGGTATTTAGCTATTATAATATTTCATCTACCCGAATACTTTTGTAACGGGTAGGGTGGAAGAATAACGGAAATAGTGGAGGCAATTTTGAATTTGGATAACGGAAAGAGCGAGGATACAATCTGTTAGAATTCAGTGCAAAATGCAAGTCTTTTAACAAATATATTATGTAATAAAATAATAAATTCCTGTAGTCTTAGTTCTAGTAACTTAGTTTCAGCCTGCAGCACAATCTGCCCGGTTGTAGGCTCCTAGCCTTACGTGGTAATCGTATCGGTATGGATACAGAATATGAATCACTTCCCATAGATGAAAACTAGTTTCTCCAGACGTATAGGCTTTGAAAATCCCGACTGGTCAACCCCAAACAGGTATTCGATCCCGATATAGAGAGAGACCTTGTCACGGAACCAACAGTCCCTCATACAAGATGGGCCTGCTCTGAGGTACAAAACTAGAAACTAAATAGGGCGTCTCACTATTAACGTACAGATGAACAAATGTACTAATGTAACATACTAATGACTCCATACGCCATGTATGTTCAGCGATAGTAAGCGCTTTTGAACATATGATTTGTTATTCGTAACTTTGTGCATCAGTTATCAAATAATAAGTAAATAAAAACGAACAAAAATATTTTCAGTAGCTTACATCAGTTTGTTCTCTGAAAGTAATTGACAGCATGAAACCGATTGTGGTGGTGTAACGGATAGCGTTCTGGCCTCGCATTTGGGAGGACGGCGGTTCGAATCCCCGTCCGGGCATCCAGATTTGGGTTTTCCATGGTTTCCCAAATCACTCGAGGCAAATGCCGGGATGCTTCCTTAAAAAGGCCATGGCCAAATTCCTTCCCATTCGTTGCCCCCCATCCTTTCCCGTCTCTAAAGACCTCGCTGTTGAGAGACGTAAAGCAGTTTTAAAAAAAAGACAGTATGAAGAAACGTTTATTTTAAAAATCATTGAAAATAATGTGAGCATAAATGGTTTTATGTTTTGCTTGAGGTTAAAAGAGAGGTGGTGGATGGCAACGGTGGTCGTATGCTGATATATTCAGTTAGGTTGTGGGTGGTTATATTTATTAAAAACAACTCAAGGAATTCAGGCAGTGAACATAATTTCTACTTTCGCGGAGTATTTACTTGAATTTTTAACATTATTTCAACACCAGTAATTTATTAGTTATATTTGTACGACAAAAATATTCTAAGAAATTTTTCTTTGAGGAATGGTTCTAGGACTTCTTATTTACTTTTTGCTTTAATTAAACCAAACTGCGTCTGTGTATTTTAGTTAACATAATCACGCTGGGTATCTGAGGGGTTTTTTTTCTTAGGGCTTAGTGTCCGTAATGGCTGTAGAGATCTACAGAAACTGTTTTCAAATGAGTACCGGGAATGGCTGGAGTGTAGCGGTGACTACATCACATCCGGACTGAGTGCCTGGTCATGCGAAGGGTATAGAATGCCGTACCATCCCAAGTTGAACCGTAATGGCATGAGTAGCCAGTATGGTAACAATCTTTACCTCCAAACCAACAAACAGCTGTCAATAAGAAAATCAGCCTACCTCTCAAGTTACAAACGAAATCTTGCTTCGGCAGTTGCACGGCAAGTAAGAAATTCAATTCTTGAGTTTTATTGCAAGTTTTAGAGAAGCACTTGAAATAGAGCTTTTAGTACTGGTATTCGACATTTCGTGTCCAAATAATCTTGTTTTTTAACTCGTTTTTTAAACACTCTTCACCCAGATCTACTTTAAAATGAGAAGGCATTGACGAATCTCTTGGCACCAAGTGTGAACAAACACGGTGTTGCGAAAAAACGTTTGAGCTTTATCAGGAACAATGTTTCCATCAGCGTTAAACCAGAGATATTATCCAACAGTATTGTTAATTGCAACAAAGATATTGTGTAACAGGCATCGCTAAATTTTTTCAGTTGCTACTAACACCATCAAAGATTGCTGGGTGCCGGCCTCGGTAGCGTAGGGGCTAGAGTGCTAGCTCCACGTACCGAGGCCACCGGTTCGAATCCGGCCACGGCCATGGATGTTTAAGTGTTGTGTGTCTGTGTGAATGTCCTGTCCGTCCTGTGGCGTCCATACATTGGAAAATACAATATATACTGGATGATGACTTATACACTGAAAACTACAAAATTACATTGAGCTGGCTGTATGGCCTTCGTTGCCAAATGACATTAAAAAAAAAAAAAAGATTGCTGGGCCTATTTCCTGCCGATCACACTGGATACTACAGCCCGTTATATTAACAAAGGCGACTCAAGGTCAGTCAGCTCTGCTCCTACTCCTCTGCCTTTACCCCTACATTCGAAGGGGAAATTTTCCACACGTCAGCAGGACCACAGCGAAAGCTGGGTGATGTAGGAAGGGAGGGGGCGGTCAGGTGAGGAGTGGGGTCAGGGAATCATGACCTTGGGCCGCCAGTTCCGAGTGAACAGGATGTGAAACAGCTATTTGATACTTTTCTGTGAAAAACAATAAAACAGCGCTCCGGTTCATACAGTCGCACCGATACCACCTCGACAATGCCTGTCTATGCGTACACAAAGGGGTGACATGACTGGCAATACGTAACATCTGCATTTACTGCAGCGCCAAATTAATTTCGAGGTTAGCATTTTGATGAAATCCAATTACTCTCTGACAAGCCTGTCTGATTATATACTTTCACTTTTACGAAAAGTATCCACTGATTTGATGGTCCATGTCTTAGTCGTTTGTTGATTGCGTAGTGTGAGCATCTCGCAATTTCTATTTGTGACTGGCGCCGACATATTCATTAGTGACGGTACAATTAATGACGCTTGCAGCTGAATCCCCTTTGTGCGTAATCAACACACCTGTACACTGAAAGTTTTTGGTTCGCATTCTATTTAACGAGGAGCTAGTTACATCGTGCTTGCACTCATTATAATATGTTCCGATTTTGTTTACTGCGCTCCCGTCAGACATATAACGTTTTATATTCGTTTCGATCAGCTACACCAGTGCAGGCTTTCATTTAGCGCCTAAACGCTCTTCATGGCTATTTTAGAAACATCTACTATATAATCTCGTAAGGCCACCAACCCACCTCGATAGCTATTGGCTGGAGAATGGTGTCACGTGTCAGCCTTCGTTCACAAAACAGCGACCGGAGATATCATTACAAGAAATTCGTGGTTATGACTACAATTTAATAAATAAGCAACTGATACTAAATTAATTGGCATAATACATTCACTAAGTTTGCTTTTAATAGCGTTTTATAGTTAAAAAAATTTGATAAATTTTGCGGCTAAAAAAACGTGAATCTGCTTTTCAGTAACATAATTAAAGCAACTAAAAAAACTTTAAAAAAAATTAACTTACTCATAGTCTCTGCTGTAACCATGAATGCTAATTGTCATTTCGGCTTAGGATAAATTTCAGTTTAATTATAACTTTCACTAATGTTGTTGCTTGACCAAAATTTATGCATTACGGTTTATTTGCTTTTTAGGCATTTTTCTGACCACTTTCGTTATTGGTCTTTATTCATGTTCGCTGTATGTGAGTTATTAGGTTATTTTAAGTGGAAATCAGACCAAATGTGTCACTGAATCGACTATTCTGGCAACTTATTTCTGCGGAGTTGCTCGACTGTTTCATAATATGGAATGTGTATTAAGTTCTCTGGCTGTCACAGATACTGTGACCAATGTATACGTTATGTGTGTTTGCCCAGTCTCGATAGTAAACAACGTGATGCTTTCGATGCAAACAGGATTTTAGAAAAAAAAAAATAAAAAAAATTGTAGAGTGAACTTTAAGGGTCAAGTTCGTATTTAAGCAAGTTCGAGTGTATGACCTTTGAAACTGTTACACTATAGCTCATCGTTCCTGTTCGTGTTTAATACGTACCTCTATTAATGGTTCTGAGTTCTTCATCCTAAGGGTGAAACACAGGTCAAGCTTATATTTGGCCAGATCAGATAAACCTCTCATAATCTTTCATCGTAATAACTGGAACTATTCTAGAGCTGTGACGATACGCAAAAAACAGTCACGGGCTTACACTAGTACTACTTATAAAACTACTAGTGCATTATAACCTTTAGAATACTGCCACTATCCACTCAATTACAATAACACTTCTTGAAGTGGACTCACTCGCGCATTACTAAGGTAGCGTAAAATGAAAAAATTATGTATCTGTAATTTCCCATCAGTTGACGGCTTCTTCCGATCTTCCTCTGAAACTTACGAAAATGTAAGAAGGATCTCAAAACTAATTAATAAAACCAATTATTCACACTTTTTTTTTTTTGTGTGTAGACTCAACGACCGGTATTATTACATACTAGCAAAACCCAGAAGACGTTATCATGCTTTTATATATCTATTTTTCTTCGTCTATGTTGGCTCAGTGGCAAAGGTGTCTAACTGGGGACCGCAAGCTCCTCGGTTCGAATCCCTGAATCGGTGGGAATTTTAACCCGACCTTCACCTCTGCCACAGCTTGCTTGTGTGTTGTTCAGTATGCCTTTCGTGGTTCGGATTCCACGTTAAACTGTAGGTCCGCTGTGTGCGGCAGGACTACTGGGTTAATTAAGGAGGTAACGACAGGGGCGGCATGTGCAGCCAATTGAAAACCTATCACCAGGTCATTACGACCACACGGAATTATAATTATACCTCTGTATATATAAAAATGGACGATCTGTATGTAATATAGAACCTGTAAATCGTTGCAGAAAAATGTGGAAAATGAAAGATGGCTCATATTGATGAGAATTCATTATTTTTATTGGTATAAATTGTTAATTATCTATATACATTTTTATTATTAATTCACGTGAATGAACAATATTTTTTTAATATTTCATTCGCTATGTAATTGAACTTAAAATTTTTGAAATAAAGCTAACTTTTAACGTAAACTTACGACTTTGATAAGTTTTAAGTTTATGAACTGATTTATATTTTCTGCTTCTGGACTATTATTTATCAGTGTATTCATTTTTGCACTTCTAAACTGAACACACCGTTGAAAATATCATAATGTTCTTTTTATTTATTTATTTATTTTATGGCTTTAGCCAAAGGCTAAGACAGCCAATAATCTTATACAATATATTCGAATGAATTTTAAATTACACCTTTAGTACATGTAACATACAGGGAAATTATCTTGACCGATTTTTTGCTCGGGACTGAGAGAGATTGCATCAGAGAAGTTATATCAGTTATATTTAGATCATATTCTATCAGTTGTTTTCTCGCTGATTGATGTTGCTTGCAGCTCAGCAAGAAATGATAAATATCCTCTACAGAATCACATGATGGGCACATCGGCGAATCCACCAACCGCATGACGTATTTTTTGTCACGTAATAAAGTGTGTCCTGTCCTAAGTCTGTTCATTAAAGTAATTTCTTTCCTGTTCAATTCTAGTTGAGCGTACTATGATAACGTTCTTGCTTTGATCTCTGAATAGCAGTGTTTGCGATTTACGTAAGAAACAAAGAGTAAACGTGGCAGCACCGTCTACAAAGTAGAATACTCTTTGGTGTTAGGGAAATGCGAACTGATAATGACAATTCTCAAAGGAACTACTCGTATTCGTTCTTGTAGCTAGTTGCAACAAAATTTATAGTATAAAAACCTTCTTCATGAAAAAATACATATATGTGCCAACTTTCATGGTTATCAGTCAAACGGTTAATTATTTCTTCTAAAGGTCGTAGTTATGTTACGTTCATAAAACTAAAGCTTCTTGATGATCCCCAATGTCTTCACTTATTTGCATATATGTTGCTCAATGAATACTAACATGCGTCTTTAAATGATAAAAAATCCCCTACAGTTCCTAATAATACAACCTTTCTCTTCTGAAATATGTAGAGTAAGTAGCCTATTAATTGCTTCTAATTTGAGATTAATCTATGACTTTCTAGAAACAGTGGAACTGTGATGCGATTTCAAGCTTCACTGAATTTAAGAAGTGTCAGCTAACTATCTTGGCCCTTTCGCTTAACTTTTTTTTTACGTATTGCTTTACGCCTCGTCGACAGCTAATGTCATTAGAGGCGGGAAGGGACTGGGGACAAGGAACGGGAAGGAATTTGGCCATGGCCTTTTTGAAGGAAGCATCCCGGCATTCGCCTGGAGTGATTTGGGGAAACCGTGGAAAACCCAAATCTGGATGCCCGGACGGGAATTCGAACCCGCGTACTCCCTAATTGTGAGGCCAGAACGTTAACCGTTCACCCACCACGCTCAGTTTCGCTTAACAAACGATCTTCTGGTCATACTAACACGCATTTTTTTCTTTGCCTCGACGAAAACTCAACCTTACTTGAAGCGATTATAGGAAGGTCCTCATTACGCACACATTTCTCTACCTACGCTTACAACTAATGAAATGGCTCTCCTACACATTTCCACATCTGCGATGATAATTCGTGAAAGATCACGCTCTAACTTTGCTCTAACGTGTCTCCTACGGTGCGATTGCTGCACGGAACACGTATGGTGAAATAATTTCTCCTAGCTGTTAATCTGACATTGCGCCATGCGGGAAAATCATTAAACTTACTGTAAAAACCTGACTAATCTCTTTATTTCACTTACTAAAACCATAGAACTGTCCCATTGTTCCGCTTATGTAGTTCTTTATCCTCCTCACTTCATTCTTAGCCACCTTCATGTGAAATCTTAGCCAACATTTCTCGATTTATAACCTGAATAATTTAAACATCGATAATTGCGCACATACATTGAAAATCAAAGAATTTATATGATTATGAGGTAGAGGAGGAATTGCTTCTTTGAAGGCATAAAGTCTAAACATCTTTGAATATCATTTGATAACAAACTCATTTGAGAAGGACACATAGGGCAGGGGATAGATAGAGATTTCAAAATACTGCAGCTGCTCGACAAGATGACGAAAGGAAGCACCAATGAAGTGAGGTGACTATGAAACAAAACTCCCTTGCTTGAGTTTGTTGGGGTAGTGTGGAACCCATATTTTGGGCATCAAATACAGGAGTTGAGAGAAGTAGAAAGAAGAGCAGGTAGATTTGTTGTTGGGGTTCCATTAACCCACCGGATTTAAACACCTGAAACACCATGAATTACATTTATATACGGCAAACACAATTACTTTTTTCAAGTACAAAAATCAATGTATATAAAACTAAATTAGCTTATCAAGTTTTTGATAACTGCTGCATAGGATGGACATTCATAAAGATGATTCAGTATATGAATGGGTCGTTTTGTTTCTTGAGTGACTTCAAAGGTCAACGGCTATAATACAGGAGGATTGTTTATTTTCCTCCATATCCACAATGTTTCTTAACGGTACATCGTGTATATTGCAAAGCTATTAATTAAAACTGACAGTCTGTGCACTTGCGACCGATCGTGTTGTGTGAGTAGTAAAACTCGCGCCTGGCAACAGGAAATCGTTGGTTCAAATCCTGATGGCGATTTTCCAGGAACAAGCTGGGATGGTTCCTTATAAAGGCCATGATCGAATTTATTTCCTTGCCTTGATGCTCTCCCGGTTCTAACGACCTCAACGTCGACAAACTGTAAAGTCGGAACCAAAAAATTTTATGTTCTTTTGGAGACAATACAATTGCAACCCAGAATGAAAATTACTGATGCCCGATTCTTGATGATCGACGTCAGTACACGGACTCACTACGTCTCAGACAAAGTTGGAATGCAAGGGAAGTCTTCAGACAACTTGAAGCAGGAAAAAGGCTAATTAATGGCCAGAGCGGAATTCGCGCGGCGGAAAGTTTATGCCGTGCCAAGACTGGATGCCAGCATCCCACAGAGGCTGATAGCCTTAGTAATTATGTCGTCCGACACTACATATCGAATACACTGGTCACCATCACAGACAACATGACTGGTCGAAAACATGGAATACTTTAAAGTTATTCTATTGATAAATTTTTTTATCAACTTAAACTCTACGTTAAATGGTATCAAGTCATAATAGATTTGTCAGGTCCACAAAGCAAAATTATTGATAGATAAAATGCTTTATTGTTAATTATTACTTCAAATTTATTCACATCCGTTAGTAGAAGTTCTAGTTTCTGTGTAGAACTTATTTTAATTTTGTATTTAATGATACCCTCTCTCCTGTCAGACGTCAGACGCTGTGTGCCAGATATATATTTTTCTCCTTTTTTAGGGTTTCGAGTAAAAAAACTGAACCCTTGCGAATTGCGGTATATATTCATTACGTCAGATATTCATAACTTCTTAACCCTGTAGCTTATAAATTTATAATTGCGCACTACCTTAATCCTTAACACGATTATAACATAAACTTTCGAAAAAAAGTGAGGGGAAAGGGTGAAAATAATTATTGGGGTTTTGATTGACGACTGAATAAATGATTTCCTTTAGTTAATCTTCTTGGTATCAATTGAAATCTGGCAACTCGTCGACTCACCAAATGTTTGGACCTCTCGTTTTTTACACCACTTGTGGAAGATTTTTGTAAATAATCATAAAAAATATATCTCTACCCCTTTATTTCCGAAATTGTTGATACGAAAATTCTTTCAAAATTCGCAGTGATATGTAGCCCGTTTACAGGAATGCTGTACCAATCTTTCTGGTGATTATGGCTTTCGCGAAATAGATTAACGATTGATTTTAACAAATTTGATACTTCAGCTGCTAAATTTTTTAAACAGCAAATCATGTTTTATTTGATGGAGACTTTCATGAATGGATGATAGATATGAGGTGAATATGCATTTGTTAAAATTTGTAAATATTACTAATAATTTTTATTTTGTATTAGATTTATATATCATTTGAAAGACAATTTCGGAAAATGTATTGTAACTCTATTTAAAAATTACATTTTTTTTTTTACAGAATTAAATTTTTGATACAATCTGCGTACGGAACCCTTAGCTCATATGGTAAACTCGCATTTGATAATGTTTGTTGTAATTGAATTTCATTTAATACACAATACCTTGACGGCTGAGAGTAATTCGCACTTGACAATACGCCGTGGAAAGACAAAAATCCAGGGAAACATTGCTTTATTCCACATGCATTTACTAATGAAAAAATCTGACAGCCGTTTGTTGGTAAATACATATTTTGTTTAGCACATTTCCTGTAGTATTCTTTAGCTGGTATATTTTGGCTTCGGCATGAGCTGCTCTGTTAGCAGTTGTCAGTTGCGTCGATTCTAAATGACATCCTGTACAGAGAAATATGTATTGTGACTTCGAAGGACGCTGGTTCAAATTCCTATCCGGTCATCCATCGTTCCCCGAAATAATTCCAGGTAAATCCTACGATGGTTCCTGCAAAAGGCCATCGCCGAATTCTTTCCCGTTCATTGCCTTCCATCCTTCCCTGCATCTAATCACTCGACGAGGCATAAAAAGAAGAAAAGAGCTTTGCTTATTGCTTACGTCACTCCAGGTTACTTTCATTGCATCTTGAACAAGATTTGTTGATGATTCTACAGCCGAAATCCTGGTGCACACAATCTCAATTTTTACACCTGAATGAATCTGAAATTCTACAGCTGCGATTGGAGATGGTGGAAAAGTTGTTCATTTGAATCTCGACTTCTCACGCATGTATAAACACACAATTATGTGTATGAAAAGGGTTGAAATCTGAAAATACAGAATTTTATTGAAATATAGTGATCAAATATGCGTGGAAGGTCTTTATCTTTGTCACACGCGCAGACACACACACACACACACACGCCCACAGAGAGAGAGAGAGAGAGAGAGAGAGAGAGACAAAGTGGAGAACAGCTATGGAGGATTTAAAAGAAATTTCCGTCGAAGGCTTTACGTTACCTTCCTCAACTTGATAGAGTCCTAGAATAGACTGCAAGCTATTCAACTGCTAGCTGACAGAAGCCAAGTACACTTGTAGTTTCGCGAAGTCAACTCCTGTGTAGCCTGCACGCTTTGTCACGAGTGGCTCACAATAAAAGCAGGTCGCCTGTTCGATTCCTGGCTCCGTTCCCGGTCTTTTATCTATGTTCGATGTTGGTTAAATTACTCAGAAGTGATGGATACTGGGTTCATGAAACCATTAAACAGGCAGCAAGATATATGAGGCAGGCTGCCAATGTTTTGCTGTACGCAAAATTATGGCAGCAACATCTGTGAGCGAGGAAACGATCATGTGGATGAATATTGTAGTAAACTGGTTTTACATTCATTACTATATGTAGACTACTGAATGCTTACGGCATGTCATATGTCCCAATACTGTTTCAACAATGTTGAAAACGTATTTCAGATGGTAGCCCACATCACTATCAGGTATTTTGTCCTATAGCTGTCCGTAACAACACAAGACGAAGTTTTTGAGTTTTGGTAGATATAAACATTATTTTTAGTTTTTTTCCCTTTTAACTAAATTTTCTATTCTTCTGCAAAAAAATAGTTTTGGATTTTCTTAGTAATGAATACGTCGTCTGTAGTGATTTAACAAGATCCCTATTTTACATTTATGAAGTTAAAAGCATGCCTGCATTACGTCGTCTGTAGTTATTTAACAAGATCCCTATTTTACATTTATGAAGTTAAAAGCATGCCTGTATAAAAATCAAAATTTTCTGGTTGGCTTTTAAGTACGAGTTATTTGTTAGCCAAACCGTACTGGTGACCCATATTAAATAATTATATTCCCGTTTAAGATCAATTATTTTTTCAACTAAATTTAGTCAAGGAAATTTTTTTGATACTTTTGTTAACTTTTTTTGTTATTCGGTTCTAATATTTGCTGTACTCTTCCGTCAGCCAACCATGTTATTTGATCGCTACCTTGGTTCGTAAGGGAAATTTTTCTAATTATGCCACCAATATTTGATATACTGTTAACATGTAATTCGGCGACTATTAGAGATAGCTCAGACGACGAGAATATGTATTATATCGTTTGGAGCCGAAAGGTTTGTTGCAGTCCAGCACCGAAAAAATAAGAAATTTCAGACAATGATTTAATAGTAACGTTACAACTTAATGTAATATTCAGTCTTATTTATCAGAAACATAATGTGATATTCAAGCCGAATTCAACGTTAATAACAATATGATTTTGTTTATTAACAATTTAGCTTGTTCAGTTTTTAGGACAAAGCTATTTGGGGGAACAGTAACGTACGTGGCTGTCATGTGGGTTCAAATTCCGGACCGTCATCTAGATTTCAGCTTTCCATGTTTCCGGAAATCACTCCTGGTGAATTCCGAGATGATACTTACAAGAGACTATGGCCGCATAAGTTCATGTTCACTGTCCCAAATCCACTAATGACTTCGATTAGTCACAAAGCCATATGAAAAATAAAATTTTTCGCCTGGCTTCTATTTTCCTTATACCTTTGCCCAACTATTAAGAGAGTATAAAGTGGTGGTAGCAGCCAGGTAAGTAAATTTAAAATAAATTATTTCACGGTGAATCTTTTTTAACCAAAACGCATTTAATTAGTGAACTACTAATGAGAAGTGATATTGTTTTACAAGCACATGAGGAAGATTTTGAAATTTTATCTGTCCAATATTCATTTTTATCTTTACGATACAGGTGACAGTAAGAATAACTGTTTCATTATTCCGCA
The DNA here is from genome assembly GCA_031002005.1 of Vandiemenella viatica. Lineage (NCBI taxonomy): Eukaryota > Metazoa > Arthropoda > Insecta > Orthoptera > Morabidae > Vandiemenella > Vandiemenella viatica. Next base: position 146,765,676 of record JARYHS010008074.1, on the reverse strand, counting down.
TTTCTCTATGAAAAAAAAGGAACGTGTAACTGACATTAGACAAAGTACGAAGGTTAAGGACGTCTTGTACAAAAGAGGCACCTTGAAATGTCAGAGGCCGGTCATGTTGCTCGGAGAAAAATGGAAAAATACAGTATTATATTGGTGTGGTGTGTTAGCAGACCATCAGACGATGGGAAAAACACAATGTCTCTGGAGTTAACGTCCAGAGAATAGCCCAAGACTAGTTGTTGAAGTTCTTTCTATGTTTACTACTCTATGAGGTCACATCATTGTGGCCGAATTGTCTGATGATGACAATGACTATCATAATGATGTAGTCGCACTTTTCAATATACAAATATTAAAGAAGGTGTTGTTATTAAGAATTGCAATCCCGCTGTGTTTTCAATCACGCGGGATTTTTGCGAGATTTGCACCAATCCCGCGGGATTGGCGCCAACAGATTTTCGTCTCATATATTTAAAACATAGTTATTTAAAGTGTTAATAAATTAAATAATAAAAGTCTGTTAATTAAATTAATAAATCAATGTTAATGTTAAATGATAAAAATTAACAGTTAACAAAATTTAATTGGCAAAATGACATTAAATTTTTATAGCATGTCTTAAGAATATTTCGAGGTTTTACATTTTTGTTTTTAAATCTAAACCAATTTTTAAATAAATAATAAAAAATGGAAAATATTCAGTCTTAGGTCATATTATGTACCTAACAATACATTACATCAGTTTAAAACCACGGTATGCATAATGGCCAAGTCACCAGTTTTTTTTTAATCTAAATAAAGTTTCATAACACTGGGAGAAAAAATTCTCTTTCACAAAGTGAATATACTCTGTAGAGTCTATACTTGACTCAGAACAAAATCTAATAACTTTTGATCACTGCACTAGTACGAGTCTTGGCCTATTTTTACAAGAATTGTTTTTGTTGGATTCATTATTATGTCTCCTGATTCGTTGATTGATCTTATAGTTGATTCACTGTTATTAAAGGAAACTACTCATCAAGACGTAAACTGTCAAGTATTTCAGTTTTACTATAAGTGTCATAACGACTTTTTTAGAATGTAAATATATATATTTATTTTTAAGTAAGAAAGGAGATATTCTTGGCGTATGATTGCACAGACGTATCGCCGGATTTCGTTGTAAAAACACGAAATTTGGCACATGAGGAAGATGGCGGATTTAGCCGTCAAACTATGGTGTTTTTAAAACACAATTCGGCGATACACCCATGAAGACTTCATTATAACTTTTTTTTGCCTTTAGTCGAAATAATAACAAGGAATTGAAAGGACGCATGCTATTCACTCAAAAATAATCTATTGTGCCGATTGACCAAATCATCCCAAAAGGGATTAATTGAAAGCAGAGTGCCACATGTAAGCAGGTGGCTTACGTCAAAGAACATGTGTTTCAAACGAGTTGAGGCGGTGGTCGAGACAGCAATAAGTCAAAGGATATACAATTACCTGTTGATAGCTGCTAAATAAATCGGTACGCGATCGTTAAAATTAGGATAACATTAGTTTCGTATTTTCAGCCGCAAATACAGGAAGTTGTCACAATTACTTTTTCTGCAAATACAGGAAATGGGAATAATGAAACAGTGGATATAAAGCTTTAACTGTGTAGTTCAGATGACGTGTGCGACTTATAAAAGATCTTTATCTATACTATTATAAATCTGTAAGCAAGGTGCGTTTGTAGTGAGGCTTGATCTCTAATAACGCAAAAACTACCGCATCAATTTGCATGGTGTTTCAAATTTTTAAAGCTAATGTTGCTGATCAACATCTGCAGAAGTAGCTAACGACTAATATGTACCAAGGGAAGAAGAAAGTCAGTAAAAAACTTCAGAAATGTGAAACTGTAGACCACAGATAATTATACACATTCAGACGGTCACTCCTTTCATAAAGAGACCTGACAAAATTTAGGATTTCCTTTTTTTTTTTTTTTTTACTTCTGCGATTCATTTTTTTGGACCGCAGTTCTTCAAAATAAAAAGAATACGTGAATCAAGTATAATCAGCATTTACTTGAATCGTAACAGGTCTGTTGAATTACGAAAAAGTTGTATTACAAATATTGAAGACGTATTGTCTCTGGTAGACTGTTATACAGTTTGTCTCTGGAACAAAATTGCTACGTGAATTCTGTACAATACAGCCACAATAAGCCAATACTTAATACGAAATTCAGTTTTTTCTCGAAGAGCGATGTCTGAAAAACAGCTATTATAAATATCAGCAAGTAATAAAACATACTTCTTTCATAATGACTTGTGGGGAATTGCACATATTTGGAAGTACTTTATTCGATTAATATGTCTCGTGGCTATAACGTGCAAATATAACTAGGCATCCGAAAATTCAGGTACATGCGACTCAAATAATTACATAGAAAATACGGATATATTGAAAGAAACTCAAATAAAAAAAATTTCAGATCCTAATGCTACACCGCGTAAATTATAAAGCTAAAAGAATCGTCCCTTTGGCCTATAACAAAGCATATCAGCTGTCATCACTGTCCAGGTTGCATTTCAATCGATTTACAACTTGCGATAATTTTGCCACTCAGAAATAATTGCTTGAGTTACATGCACATTAGTACATATACTGTACCGTGATCCATTTTGACATTTTTGAATTAATTATATCTGACTGAAATAATGACAATAATGATACGACGGTTTGAAACCAAGATTAACTCCAATTCACGTAAATTTCTATTTTAAAGCAGGAATAATTGATGGTGTATCAACATAAAATAAAAACCAATGTCCAAACAGCAAAAAATAAATAAATCAGAAAAAATTGAGATGCTGTGATTATTGGTAACGAATTTTTATTTCAAATATAACTAGGCATCCTAAAATTCTATTCTACACCGCGTAAATTTTAAAACTAAACCCGTTATGCCTGATGCTAAACAAAACGAGTCAACTGTCATCTGGTCCAGGCGGTTGTTTCGCCAGGTACTTATATGCGACTGAAATAATTCCATAGAAAATACGGCTATATTGAAAGAAACTTAAAAATGTTTCATATCCTAATGCTACACCGCATAGATTATAAAGCTGCAGGCATCGTCTCTTAGGCCTATAACAAAGCATCATATCAGCTGTCAGGTTGCATTTCAATCGATTCACAACTTGCGATAATGTTGCCACTCAGAAATAATTGTTTCAGTTACATGCACGTTACTACATAAACTGTACCATGATCACATCTCGACATTTTTGGATTAATTATATCTGACTGAAATAATGACAGTAATGATACGACGATTTGAAATCAAGAGTAGCTCCAATTCACGTAAATTTCTATTTTAAAGCAGGAATAATTGATGGTGTATCAACATCCAAACAACAAAAAATAAAAAAAACAACAAAAAATAAATAAATCAGAAAAATTGAGATGCTGTGATTATTGGTAACGAATTTTTATATTTCCGCACACTTCCAAGAGGACTAAGTCGTAGATTACTGCTATATTTACATAAATTTATGGCACCGTGGTTATGTTGCAATCCTCGGTATCCACATTTAAAAATAAACTTTTTTTAGTTAAGTATCATGGAAAGAATATTTTTCATTAAATCCACAGATACATCCTTAACAAAGCTTATACCTAGCTATATAATCCCAGGCAAAGTTTACACATAAAATCGCCAAAAAAAAATACACAATAATGATTATAATATCAGCTTTCTTAACGTTACAACTGTTATATATCCATTTATATTTTCGGTTCCACGTTAACCGTGGAATCCTCCATATCAGCATTTAAAAATATTATGTTTTAGCTGAGTTAAATATTGCTTTCAGAAATAATATTCGGCTAAATGAGAGTGAAATAGACCGACAACATCGTCTGCAACGTCAAAGAGAACTATATGAAATAGCTAGAGCAAATGAAAGTAACCTGCACCGAGAAAAGCGATTGACCTATAACCGGGTTCTATACGCTAAATCCATAGCTTCTGAAAGCGCACAGAAGAAAGAACGTCGTTTGAACAGTGAAAGCCTTTCTAAACAATAAATGTTTATACTTCACACAATAATTACAACCACGAATTACTACTGTTAATTTTTCAGGAACCTTTTCTACTATTGAATCAATTGCATCATGTTAAAATATGAATAAAACAACTCTCTGACATCAGTATGAAAACCGAACCTAACGTATTAACCGAAATTAAACGAAACTATTCAGAATACATTAACAGTTCATGCCTTTCCACGTTAATGTCTGACAAGAGAATAAAATCGGTAAATAATTTCTACACCTGCCAAGGCACGCGCGCGTGAAGCAGCGGGCAAATGCTAGTTATATTATAAAACCGTGCTATGCACGCAAATTAATTCAAATTATAGAAATGTGTGCTCAAAATAAACGTAAGTTTTAATGAATACGTAAAATTGGATCTATTTACTTAAAAATGACGAAGGTTAACAAAAACAATCGTTTGTTCACACGATTCAAATTCCAACTGTAAGGGTACAGGCAAACAGTGCAATATATCCGATAGAGACCGTGTGGGGCAGAACGACATACGTTTTCGCCACATTTTGCGGATTGCGATCCGCTTAATTTTGTGCGGCACCCGCCAGACTGTCCTGCGGGATTGCGGGATCCCGCTTTGCTGGATTGCAACTAAGGATTGCAATCCCGCAGTGTTTTCAATCCCGCGGGATCCGCGCGGGATTTGCGCCAATCCCGCGGGATCCCGCGGGATCCGTGCGGGATTGGTACAAACAGTTTTTTAACGCGTATATTTAAAACATAGTTACTTAAAACGTCAATAAATTAAATAATAATTAAATTAATAAATAATTTTTAATGTTAAATGATAAACATTAACAGTTAACAATATTTGGATTGGCAAAATGACATTAAAACTTTTTAGCGTGCCTTAAAGTGTATTTCGAGGTTTCACATTTTTGTTTTTTAATCTAAACCAATTTGTAAATAAATAATAAAAATGGAAAATAATGAGTCTTAGATCATAATATGCGCCTTACAATACATCAAATAAGTTTAAAAATATGGTTTGCTTAGTGGCCAAGTTACCAGAGTATTTTTTTTTAATATAAATAAACGTTCCATAACACCGAGAAAAGCATTCCACTTCACAAAGTGAAGTGAATATACTCTGTAAAGTGTAGACCTGGCTCAGAACAAGATCTCATCACTTTTTGTCACTGCACAAGCACGAGACTTTGCCCCTTTTTTGCGTAATTCCTTATTATATCTCCTGATTTCTTGATTGATATTACATTTGATTCAATGTTATTAAAAGAAACTACTCACCAACACGTAAACTGTCAAGTATTTCAGATTTACTTATGTGGCGTAACGACGTTTTTAGAGTGGAAATTATTATTTTTTAGTAAGAAAGGAGACTTTCTTGGCGAATGATTGCAGTGAAGTCCTCATAGGTTGTATTTCCGGATTTCATTGTAAACACACGAAATTACACACATGAGGAAGACGGCGGAGGCAGTCGTCGAAGTATGGTGTTCCTACAACACAATTCGTCGATAAACCCGTGAAAATTTCATTGTAACTTTTTTTACCTTTCGTCGAAATAAAAACAAGGAGAAGAGGGATTAATCGAAAGCCTGAGCGGCACATGTAAGCAGGTGGCTTTCGTCAAAGAAACGCATTGAGGCAGGGGCCAAAACAACAATAAGTCAAATGATATACAATTTCCTTTTGATAGCTGTTAAATAAATAGGTACGCGATAGTTAAAATTACGATAACATTAGTTTCATATCAACGAATAATAATATTTTCAGCCGAAAATTAGGAAATTGTCACAATTACTTTATCTGCAAATACAGAAAATGGGAATAATGAAACCGTGAATAAAAAGCTGTAACCGTGTAGTTCAGATAACGTGTGCGACACTTAACAAATAATTATATAGTTAGAAAATCGTACTAAATACGCACCATAACTCAAATTACAGAAATGTGTAGGGCCTACTCGAAACAAACGTAAGTTTTGATGAATACGTAAAAGTGTATTTAATTATTTACGAATGACGAAGGTTGACAAAAACAAACGCTTGTTCACACGAGTCAAATGCCAAATGGAAGGGTACAGGCAAACAGTGCAAAATATCCGACAGAGACCGAGTGGGGCAGCGAGTAATGCAGACTGACACGCGTTTCCGCCGGATTTTGCGGATTGCGGATCCGCTTAATTTTGTGCGGGATCCGCCAGACTGTCTAATCATGCGGGATCCCGCGGGATTGCGGGATCCCGCTTTGCTGGATTGCAATCCCTAATTGCAACCTCTAGCTGTCATCGCGATCCCGCTAGGAACAGGAAGCATTAACCACACTTCAGAATTAACCATTACACAACTAAAATATGTAGACTTGTGCTACCATTAGGCGACAGAATTTAAGATTAGAAGAATGTGTATGTATACCTTTTTGCAGTAATAAACTAAATGCAACGCTAAAATTGAAAAAAAAGATAGAAATCCATTTCAAAACAATATTCAGGTTGGAGGACCCCATCATGGCAAATCCTCTTTCTCCCACTTAATCTAGCTTATAACTAACGCTGCGATATCTTGGAGATAAGCGAGACAAATCGAGAAATATATTATCCTCTACGCTGGCGTAAAATTGATATTTATAGAGTTGTTAAGGGAATAAACTTGCACAGGGGATGTGAGATTGGGCCATTGGCGTTCTGTTGCCTCAAGCTGCACGATTCCACGTGACTCACTAATTGCCAATTAGGGGGCGCAGTTATCAACGCACCCCATTCGACCTGGCGTGACGATTAAATTGACTTGCTAACGTGGGCCCCTTCTGCCGTTTTATTGGCCAGTTGACGAGGTGTCGACTACGTGACTTCGCTCTGTGTGACTCTTTTTACAACTTCAATTTGTCGGTGCGTTCACACGAACGGTTGTAAAACTTGTCTAAGCTTCTGGCGTGATCGACGGATTCAGAAAATCCGGCAGTAAACCATGGCTTAAGATATATCGCAGCTTAGGCGAATGCGTTAACGTAAGCGCAGGTACAATGGATGAAAGACTGCGCCTAGAAAAACAGTCGTACCGATTTATCTCACGGAAAAGTTTAGAGTTTCACAGTTTGATGAAAATCTCTTTCTGTATAAAAATGGACGTCTTTATGTATATATGTTTGTGTAGCCTTTATACTAATCCACAGTTTTAATCTGATTTCGATTAAACTTTGCACTCTTATATGTTAAAACAATGGGATAAATACTGTCCACACTTGGTTTACAGAAACCGACTTCCTCTGTTCCGTCATCCCCTGTATGAAAAGTTTATAGGTGTAACGGTTCAGTATTTTGAAAGAATCTCGAAAACGTTAAGGAAATCGACAAGAGTGGATGGTGAAACCCCATACAGTTTCCTGGTTTTTAGCGTTGGACCGGATCTGTTCGGACAATTATAGTGACTTTTAAAATTGTTGTGGTGGCACACCAATGCACAGTTTTTATCCGAACTGTATGAAACTATGCTCTAAAACAAAGAGAAAAATACTGTCTACGTTTGGCTTACAAAAACCTAACCCTTCTCGCCCTTTTCCCCATTTAAGCAAAAATTTACAAGTGCAAATATGGAATCTTTGGGAAATGTTCTTTATAGGAACACCCAGTTTGTATCCGATTTCGATGAAACTTTGCACTCTTATACTTTAAAACAAAAAGAAAACTACTTCTGCGTTTGGTTTGCAAAAACTGAACTCCTCTCTCCCTTTATCCCCCTTAAGCAAAATTTACTGATGAAACTGTCAGATTTTTGCGAATATTTAGAAAACGTTATGGAAGTCATCAAAAGTGGATAGTGATATTCTGAAAACCCGTAACATTTAAGCCAGCCACACACAGAACCGGGCGGGGCGCGACGAGTAGCCTGACTTGCCCTGTCGTGCTGCTGTCACACACAGAACGAGGCGGGGCACGACAAGTCAAACACTTAGCAAATTTTCTTCTTGCCTCCAGTCACCTGTCAGTGAACTCAGTGGGAGCATACTGGTGTGTAGTGTATCATTTTGAAATGGATGAAGATGAGGAGACTGTTTTGTTAATTTGGAACTATCTGCAGCTCTTGGACCACAATGTTAACAACAGAGAGATGTAGGTATACACCGTATAAACCTGAAAAGGAATATAGGAAGTTTTATTTCTGAGCTTCGAGCCGAACCCAGACAAGTTTGTTAATTATTGTCGCATGTCAATTTCGACATTCGACTTTGTACTTGAGAGCATTCGGAGCAGAATAGAGAAGCAAAATACACACTGGAAAACAGCCATACCACCAGAGGAGCGGCTTTTGATAACCTTAAGGTATGTATGTTGGTCCTCTTTTTCCTGACCATATAATAACACTGTATAGTCATATAAATTTTAAATCTTACAGTCATACATGGCACACATACAAATCAGTCGAATATTCGAAACACAACACAACCAGACCGCGAGATAGTGGAGCCCGGGGAGGGAGGGTGCGTCCCGTGACAGCGCATGCGCAGAACGTTCTGCCCGGCAGCGACTTGCCCCGGGGCATAATTTGTTTCAGCTTCGCATTTTGCCCCGGATCGTCTTTTCGACGTGCCCTGCCCCGCCCGGTCCTGTGTGATGCTCCATAGGCACCCGTGCGTTTCCCGTCGCACAAGACGCCCCGGGGCAAAATGCCCTGCCCCGCCCTGAATCGCCCGGTTCTGTGAACTGTCGAACTGCACTGGACCGATTCTGATCCGACAATTGTTAACCGAGATACTTGAACTTTAAATTTAAAAATTGCTTTAAAGTTGGCGTGGCGACAGAAAAAAGTATAGATTTAATCCAATTTGGATGAAATTTTGCTCATGTATGCTTTAAAATATGTGGAAAAATAAATTTTACATTTGATTTACAAAACTGCATCCATTTTACGCAGAATGTTTACTCCAATCCGATAAAATATAAGAACTTTCATATCCAGTCCCCCAGCAACATAGAAATAACAACGCATATTGGAATTAATGTTTAGGTTGGTTATGTTTTCTAAATCTAAAGTTAGCTTGTTGGTGTGACTGTAAAGTTGTACCTATTTTGAGGCTCGCGGAAACCATTGCAGAGCCGACGTGCAAAGGTAAACAATGGGGTAAGCACCAGTCGAGCTTAGCGCAATTATGGTTCCGTACTCTGATGATTTTAATATATACCTTGTAGTGGTAGGTCAGATAACAGTCGTCTGGTGCAAAAATCAATGCTTACGTTTACGGTTTAGGAAGAAGACTCCACGGGCATCAACGTCGCACAACGTTGTCGTTCAAACCGCCAGTGCAAGCTTTCCCATTCAAAAAAATATGTATATTAATTTGCAATGAAATCTCAATTAAGAGCTCTTTTCAATAAATTACCATAATCAACTGCAAAATAACCTCAAAATAATTTTTTGTTTGTTTTGCTCAAAACTTATAAATCCTAATATGTAAAAACTGGACCTGACTGATATTGGGGAATAATTAATATCGTAACCAAAAATTATCTAATATCGACGTCTCTGAACGCCACTGACGTCGTTGTTTTGATTTTTTTTTAAAGTACAGTTCTCTGCTTGGCAAGTTCTAAATATATGGGTGGAGATATAATATGTGAAAATTTATAATCTCTAAGTTATTCAGTTTAAGTGTTAGAGGCCTACGACAGACGGTCAACAGACAGCGGGGCGTCGGTTCAGTTTCTCGTTGGGTACGGAATCCTAAATTCAATACGTTTAGCATTGTTTGCCAGGGTATCATGGAAAACTCCGACTGCTTAGTCACAGAGTTTGTTTGTCGTGCAATCCGCCTTTGACGTAGTTATCCTAAGCTATCCCCATAACCATATACAGTAAAGAGGACCTACAGTTTTATGTGGAATCCGAACCGTGTAGTGTCCTAGGGTATTTCACACGAACATAGTAAAGCTTGAAGGGAAAATAAACTTAAGGGCCAGTACAACATCCGGTCGCGACCAGGAATCGAACCAGCTACTTTCTGAATATCAGTCAAGCACCTTAACCAACTGATTCACTTGCAGACGCAGGAATCCTTGATGCCTTGGCTCTTGATGTTGAGGAGGAACGGCCTTTCCCTCTTAATGTGTCACCAATTTCCTCCTTCGTTTCTATTTGACGGCAGGATCAGTGGCACTACGGAGCCTTCGTGGATGTTCGTCTTAGAAGAAACATTCTATCCCTGCGTCACAGATTGAATCCAGACTGTTCAGCTTGCCCTCGGCAGTTCTAACTACTGATCTTGGTGGTTGATCATAACGTTCAAGCCTGGCATTCGGGAAGTCGAGGGTTCGTATAATATTGCTGAGCTATTTGGTGATAGTTTGCAAGCCTTTATGGACTTCACGTGCCACATAACGATGGGAAGTTCCAGGATGATAATAAATCTTGTCAGTGGGTAAGATTGTGCGCAATTGTTTTGAGTAGCTTTCTTGGTAGTTCCAGCACACGATTTGACCATATAGACGGACAGACGAGAACCCCGTGGACCATATTTGGGATCTATTCGTGCCCGAAATCCAGTACGAACCTCAACCACAGATTTATGGACAGATATCTACCATCGACGAGTCTATGCCGCTTTAAGATGATACACTTCTAATGGTTGTCCCAAAAGTAATTTGGGGTATCTGCATGTCTGTGTAAGCTGCCGAATTGTACTTCGGGTCTCCTACCAAATAATGCTGTACACTTGTTTTTATATATATATATATATATATATATATATATATATATATATATATATAATCTGCATCTCACTCATTATACAACTACAATGACTGTGTTTGTTCTTATCAGACTAAGGACATAGGTGTCATCCCATCTTATATCAAACTAGCTGATACCCGCGACTTCGTACGCGTGGATTATGAATTTCTTTGCCAGAATTGGTTATAAAAAGTTGTTGGTAGCGAACGATTGGTCCCAAACGACACCGAGTCGGCATAATATGACCGGAAACTCATCACTATATCATTCTACTATCGAATCTGTCTCTTGAAGAGAATCAATTTCCAACATATTTAAAAACAGAAAAACAAACGAATGTCAGCGGATGTGGGGGGGGATCTTAACTAAAGGCAGGTTTATTTCAAATTGGTCTTTTCTTCTTTCTTCAGTATGAGCATCCGATTCTTGGGTTTTAATAACTTTAGCTGCTCGTGTTCTGCTAGAGCTCCAACTTAGGCCAGTTTACGCCCGCAAGGCATGTCAAAAAAGAAGGCAAAATAAATTGGTGCAAGAAACATTTAAGCAGACACAAAGTAATAGGACAGAGAAAATCGACATCTATGTTAAATAATATGTTTTTTCTCTAAACGAAATTTATTAACAAATTATACACTAACATAATGCGCGAGAAGCATAGCTTGAGCAAGCGACGTAACATTATAGACTAACACACACATCCGTCTCTCCGTCACTATTCGATAAGTTCTCAAAATTTCATGACTACAACTGTTAATCATACCAAAAAAAAATTTCCTGTGTCCTCCCTACAGATTTTCTTGGCAAATTCCGTCAGTATCGGTATAGGCATTTAGTTGTCAAAACGTAACAAAAGACAGAGACTTACTTCCGCATTTATTGTATTACTACTGCAGATCACACACACACTGACTACGAATCACCCCTGATGGATCAATATAACGTAAAAAAGTGTACACCTACAGCATTGCAAGACTACCTACGATTTGCCTCGGATTGCACCCATAACATTGTGATATCTACAGTTTAACATTCAATCCGAATAACCGACGCGACGGCCCAGGCGTAACTCTTACCAAAAAAAAAAAAACACTTTTTAAATATCTTAGCCTCCACGGAGACCACGACCCAAACATTAGTAAGCAAGCGCTTCAAGCAATGAGCTACCTGACAACTACACGGAAAAACAGTACAGAGACCTCCATATCCAACGCGTCTGTCTATTGCCGTTCAGTAATTTTTAGAAATTATAAGACAACATGTATTATTTATACAGATAATTTTCTCTTTGTTTCAAAGAATAAGTGTGTAAAGTTTCATCGAAATCGGATATAAACTGTGGATTTGTATGAAGGACAAACAAGCAAATAAACATACATACATTCATCTTTATATATATAGATTTTGCAGGAAAAATTTGCAGAAACAGGTTATAAATGTAACAATACTTAATAATTTTACCAATTAATATTCAGAATATTTCTAAATTCACCCTTAGTGGCACCATTAACATCACCAGCCATCATTTCAGTGAGGTGACTTCTTTAGAGTCATTAGCCCAGATTGGACACTAGGTGAAAACGTTGACAGAAAAACCTTTCTCGCTTATGACACCTAATTATAAAAACGCCTCCAACTAAAATGCCTACCACAACGAAGCTTAATACCAATTTCTGTGGTTGCTAGCAAACAGTGAGAAGACTGAATCAATTTTATAACAGTTCGTTGTGGCCAGTCATAATCCGTGATACGTTTCCGGTCATGAGCGATTGGGTAAACACAAACAGATCTCGTCATTGGGTGTGAAATCTAATGGAAATACTGTTGTCGCGTGGCGATTGCGGGTCCGGGGAGCGTAAACACGATAAAACAGTATCAGCGGTCCGACTCGGACGGATGTCGACATCGAATCGGATTTCACCTCCTCTTTCACAACCACATGTGGCGCCTTACATTAGGCAGCTGTAGTGTTACCGTCTCATGTATCGCAATGACAATATGAATCACTAGAACAAGGGCAATATCGTCAGTTACTTTTCTCTCGAGTGTCCCAGTAGTGTAGGGGCTATACCAATGCCGAGGGTTCCCGGTTCGATTCCGGGATAAGGCACGAGTGGTTCCAATAAAGTGTTGATTCCCTCTTGTGTTGTCACTATTATTTATTTCATTAATATGAGAAACGGATACATGTAAAATTGTTGCGAAAACATATACACATAATGTGAACTGGTTGTATTACCAATGAGGCCCAATACCATTTTTTTCCTCTCACAGAAACAATAACTAATAATATTATCGCTAACAAACAATAACTAAAAATGTTATCGTTATGAATAGTTGCGACGAAATCCGATGCGTAGAGATTTGTGGATATACGTTCCACTGGATTTTCTGTCGGTTTCACGAAAACGTTTTAATAAGATGAACAGCAAGAGAACATGGTTTTACCAGAATTAGTCACATAGATAAAAAAATGCAGCTTTTTAGTACTTTCAGTACCAAGTACGAGGTAAATGGAGCCCGAATTCAGTACGTTGAATATAAAATTGGAATTAGCATTTCTTGATTTAAAGATTTAATTTTTTATTTTTTGGCCAAAATAGCACCTTAATCTCCCTTATTCACTATTCAGTGTACGATGGAAACTACATACCAGGTAATGGTTTGCATATTTTTAATTTTCAGGTTTTTTTATATTTCATTTATTAAAAACTACGTCATAGGATTTGAAGTCCAAAACTGATTTAACAGCCGCACTGTACACCATAATTCGCTACTGATTTATGTCTCTTTCTGAGAACAGTGGATGTGCTAATTTCTTATTTGTCCTTGACGTTGGTTTTATTTTAAAAAAAACTACAATTTAATAGTGTGTCAGTCTATTATAAAAGGCATCATAATTGATTTAAAAAAAGTGATAGAACTGTGAGAAATATTTTTAAAGATGATGCGGACGAAAAGGAAGGAGTTTGGAAGTTTCATATGTTACTGAAACTGCTGTACAGCTAGTACTGACTCTATTAATTATGAAATTTCCTTAAAGTGGGGAAAATTGTTTAACTGAATCCGGTGATGGAAGATGATTAGAATTAAATGCGAATGAACAAAAATATTAAATTACGAGTATAAATGTCCGTATACCCATTTTTACCAGTTATGAATGCGAAGCCCTCGAAGGCTGAGGTATATAGTCCTGTCACAAGCGAGGGAGATTCCAACTCAGGCCGACTGTACACCCAAAAAGCAACATAATAGCATGTACTTAAATTAAAGGGTTAATCAAACACAGATAACTAAATAAAGTGCGCCACGGAGACTACGTGATATACTTTAATTTAATTTAATTTAATTGCAATGGAGCACAGGCTCCGGTGGCAATTTCCCTACATACCCATCTTCCTCCTATCCTGCACCTACCTACATTTGCCCTCTACAAATTTTATCTTTAAATTCTTTCAAAATATTTCGGTAAATTATTCATAATTCCAATCCCTGACACCCTTACCTAAAAAAGAGAATCTTCCCACACCCTTGTGCCTGAAATCGAGTGCCAGCTTGTGGTCATGGTCATCTTTTCCCTTCCATGCACTACTTTTCATACCTATTGCAATATATTTCCATGCCTCATCGCCAGTATAAGCCCTGTACACTCCCATGACCCTCCTCATCCTCCTCCTGTCTTGCAATGAATCCCATTCCAGCTCCTTTATCATATCCGTCACTGATTGCATTCTGCGATAATTTCCAGAAACAAATCTAGCAGCCCTTTTTTGCTAGAATCTGCTAATTTAGAAACCTGCTAGTTTAGACTTATAACAGCAGACAAATGTCACAAACAACTGATGTTCCGACTGTAAGGAACGTAAAATGTAGTGCGTATAGGAACACGTGGTTTCAGACTAACAAGCAAAAGTACATATTACCAATTATAGGAGCTATAAATCGGTTTGGAGCTTAAAAAATAAAGTTATACGAAACTCAACAAAAATTGTGTTTTGAATTTAAATCGTGTGCTCGCGTAACTACTGACAACATACATCAACATGATGTATAGAGAAACGCATTAACTATTAATATAATTGCCTATTTTCACTACTGCAATTTCATTAGCAAGATTTCTTTAACTTTTCTGAAGGATAATGCCTATATTATGTTTAAAACAGCACAAAGTTTCGAAACAAGATTGAATACCACACAAATTTATCGACGTACGCCAGAATACGTTACTATGTTTCGACCTTATGAAACAAAAACGTTTCGAAATGTGTTAAGGACGGGAAAATCCGCGTATATTGCTTGAAGATATCTAATTTTTTTTAATGGTGGTTGATATTTTCAGCTTATTCAGTTTTTCTGTATTACTTTTTTTCTTAAATTAAATTTAAGGTTTCTTAACCATTTAATTTACTCATAATTATTATACGAAAATCTAATGTTTGTACTAAATCAAAGTCCATTTTACGGTGCAATATCTTGAACGGATTTGTATAAAAGTTGATTCTCGATCAGTCAGGGAGAACAGTATATCACAGAAAGCTGCCAGCTACCTTCACACTTCGCACTAATCTACAACTTGGATTTACCAAATATTACTAACAGAATATGGCAAACAACTTACTCAATAGCAGAAATGGGACTAGTTGTATAACTGAGGACACAAATCAACCATTCTGCGGCATTACGACAGCTGCTTTAATGCAGGAAATGAATAAGATTTCCGGTAAATGGTATCAGCTGTTGCCTCACCGAGACCATAGCGGTTCAAGGGTCACAATGCCTGACGTAAATGCGTCACTGATAGGGACCACACACTAGTGGCGCCCACACGTGTCTCTGAGTCTCTGACACTAAACTCCTTCCCCAACACATACGCAGTACTCACGCTCTTTTGCTCCATGTAGCAACACTTCGCACATGACGAGTGCAAATATGACCAACTTGCCACTGACAAGGGACACCTTTGACCTGGAATGCTCGGAACCCCACGGAAACATGCTTAGAATAACAAGCGATCATAAACAAAACAGTGGTGTGTGTCATTCCATGCAAAACAACTCAAGGAACATTTTAATACAGAGAAACAAGGTATTAAGATATCAATACCATATGAAAGAAATTATACGTAATTCAATAACGTCAGTGTATCATTACATTTTCAATCAACAGTGCCAAAAACTCTTTGCTTAAATTACTTAATATAGCGCAAAACACGCATATACAGCAGTACAACACACCTGATAATGCTTATATTGGTCTTCAAAAAAGTGGATGTGGGATTTCGATGACGTGGTTAAAACAAAGTGGAAGAGAACAATATGCACACCTCACTGAAACCACATTCCCAATCACTTCCAGATTCACGCAGACCAATATCAAAAGCCACACTAATTACATTTTTAAATGATGATGTTGGTATGTCAACGTCATAACCTGGCTTTCGCGAAGCATATTGAAACATAGGCTCATACGTAGGTGCAACAATTTGATTGTAAATCATAGAGTGAAATTTCATGATGAAATAACTATCATGTATCTTCATTGTGGTTTGGCACATAGTAGTCTTACAATATCAATAATCCTTTTGATATAGAGCTTATATTGTCGATGGAAGTAAACATCAAGGGGTTGGCAATATTTTGTTGTTTTCGGTGGCAATATCTTCAGCATAATATCTTTGTTTCGAAAAGTTGCATCTATAAGGGTACGATCTGTATGACCTGACCAGGAATCACACAATAATAGGCTCTTTTCATGGTTCTTTAATGGCGCTAGCAGACAATTGCGGAGTTCTGCATGGAAATGACACACACCACTGTTTTGTTTCTGATCGATTGTTATTATAAACATATCTTCATGCGGTTCCGAGCATTCGAGGTCAAAGGTGTCGCTTGTGAGTTCTGAGAACTAAACCAAATAAGCAGTTCCAATAACAGTATTTGTTAGCAGCACCATTCTCACGTTTAGATTGCCGCTGGCTGGAATACGGCCTCGGATCTTGCTGCTCATGTGATATAAAGTTTGACTACGGATCGGATTACCGCGGTTCGATTGACGATGAAGCCGAAGAGTTTTATTCGAATCTGGATGCCGTAGGCCCACTTAACCTGCTAGGTAATGAGTACAGTGGATGAAACTCCGCGGTAGGTTACGAAGGGCCGGAGCGAGGCACTGAACCCGTCACATCCCTTCTAATGCCGAAAAGGTTCTGATGAGAATGTCGAGCCCTACCTCCGCGAGTCCTGCGGAAAATGGCAGGAGCCGCAGGAACCCAGTAACCTTTACCCTCACATAGCTGCTTGTTGTACCAATTCCGTATCGTCGCAATGCAATCAACTATATAATTTCGTAAGATCACCCACTCACCTCGATATCGATAGCCATTGGCTGGAGAACTGTGTCACTTGAGAGCCTTCGCTCACAAAACAGCGACCAGAGATACCATTAGAAGGAATTCGTGGTTATGACTACAATTTAATAACTAAGCAACTGCTACCAAATTAATTGGCATAATACATTAAGTTTGATTTTCATAGCGTTTCATAGTTAAAAATTTTTTAATAAATTTTGCGGCTGAAAAATGTGGATCTGCTTTTCAGTAACATGTTATTAATTAAAGCAACTGAAAAAACTTTTAAAAAAATGTTAAATTACTCATAGTCTCTGCTGTAACCACGAATGCCAATTGTCATTTCGGCTTAGGATAAATTTCAGGTTAATTACAACTTTCACTAATGTTGTAGCTTGCCCAAAATTTGTACATTACGGTTTATTTGATTTTTAGGAATTTTACTAACCACTTTTGTTATTGGTCTTTATTCATGTTCGCTGTATGTTAGTTATTAGGTTATTTTAAGTGGAAATCAGACAAAATGTGTCACCGAATCGACTATTCTGGCAACTTATTTCTGTGGAGTTGCTCAACTGCTTCATAATATGGAATGTGTATTTAGTTCTCTGGCCGTCACATGTACTATGATCAATGTTTACGTTATGAGTGTTTGCCCAGTCTCAATAATAAACAAAGTGATGCTTTCGAAACAAACCGGATTTTTTTTTTTTTTTAATTTTGCAGAGTGAACATTAAGGGTCAAATACAAGTCAAGTTCATATTTAAGCAAGCTCGAGTGTATGACCTTTGAAACAGTTACACGATAGCGCGATCGTTCCTGTCCGTGTTTAATACCTTCCTCTATTAATGCTTCTGAGTTCTTCAAGCTCAAGAGATTTTATTTCCTAAGGGTGAAACACAGGTCAAGCTTATATTTGGCCAGATCAGATCAACCTCTCATAATCTTTCATCTGGAACTATTCGAGACCAGTGACGATACGCTAAAAACAGTCACGGGCTTACAATAGTATACAATAATTGCTAGAGAGTAAATTATCAGTGCAGAACGTTGTATAGTAGAAAACACACCTGGTATCTATGCGGCGGTATAGGTCTACTGTCGTTTAAACAAATTGTCAGAATTTGGTCTGAGCTATTGCATGTTTTAAATTTGAAGGAGAAATATTGCTGCTGACTGTATTGACAGGAATCTAGTGTTGCATGAATACATATATGTTCATCTGATAATACAATTAAATCTGGTTTATTTGTAAAGCTTGTCATTTATTTCTGAAGTTGTTGAAAATATCGACAGTGCTGCACTAAAAAATTTCAGCGGTTTCTTACGCAAGGTGTTTCATCTAACATTCAGATGTCAAAATCGAACTGAATACTGAACGTGGAAATGGCAACAGTGGTAGGTTAGTAAATTTCTGCAAATTCTCGCCTTGTATTTTCTTAATTTCGTACCTTCTTCAAACGAAATGGACAGTATTTTTTTAAAAGACTTAAGCCTATGGAGAAATTTTACGTAGCTGTAATTGTTTAAACTGATAGCTTTATTAGATATCAAATGTCCCAAAGCACGTAACACGACATTATTAACTGTTCGTCTGGAAATGTTACTCCCAGAAATGCATTAATGTGACGTTAATTTGTTATAGAGAGACACTTGTCACAAACTCCGTTAGACAAGTATCCCATATGACCGTCATAAGTATCAATGTTGAAATCACTGATATTACAAGTATACTATTAAGTCCATATGTTAATTCAGATAAAAATTCCTAAGTTATGTTTTAAGCAGATAAAATTTTGAATATGCTATCAAATCATGGAAATTTGCTAGTTCTACTAAACGTCAAATGTCTTGGTCGGTTTGGAAGAATAACGAAGTGCAGCCCAGATATCTTTTTTATATAGAATTTTACGCCTCGTCGACGTCGAGGTCATTTGAGGCGGAAAATACTGAGGGGCATGATACGGGTAGGAATTCGGCCATGGCTTTTTCAAAGAACCATCCTGGCTTTCGCTGAGAGTAATTTCGGAAAACCTTAGAAAACCGAAATCGGGAAGGGTGACGGGGATTCGAATTTGCGTTCTCTAGAATCAAGGCCAGAGCGTTACCACTCATCCTCTACATTCAGACGCATCCATGTATCGTCTGTGGATGTTCGTTAATGGAGGATGTCCGCATAAAGGAATATGAACATGCTCTCAATCAATTCGTCTGTGCGAAAACGTATTGTGGAGGAAAAAAGTGTCCATCTACTGCCTTGCAAGCATTTAACATCTGGGGTGTCTGAACAAAGGTTGTGATTTCCGACGTCATAATTTAGTCATCGATATTGCCTTCAGATCGTAAGAATCGAGTCGGTGAATGGTGTCTGATGAGGCTTACGCCACCAGATCAGTATGGTATTTTAAAACGAAATGTGGGGAGCATGAGCTTCCAGAATTGAATGAAAATATAAAGCGCGAAATTTTAGAAAACTCCACTATGTGGCTGTCATCTTTCCCTCAATCACAAGTACAAAAAGCTGCATGCAGCCAGTCCTCAGTGAATCAGAAAACATCAAATTGTGGAGTAAGACAATGCCACACCTGCTACATTGCTCCTGTTCAGTATTATGTTAAGAGTAGCTACATTAATAAAAAACGAAAAATGTTCCATTCCATGGCATCCACTGTCACATTTTTGACGCAGCCGTTTTTGTTTAGTCCGCTGCATCTATATATTCCTAATATGTGCTGTTACAGCCCATACAGGCTTCAATGAGCCAACTACACAGAGTAAAACATTCGGCTTTGATTTAGTGCGTGTCGAGTGCTAATAATTTGTGTTTTTGTAGTTAAAAAGTTAAATTTTGTCTCGTAAGGTAGTTAATTCGTTGAATAATATCATTTCTAGTAGTGTGAGTGTTAGTGGTACGTTCCATTCAGTATAAATCCGTAAATTGTAAATTCAGTGTTTCGTGCTTTGTTTACATCCGGTATTAACGTTTAGTATTAATATTATTGTTATAGCGTAGCAGCAGTTCATTGTAAGTAAGATTTAATAGCATTAGTTTTGTTTCAAAGTAGATTGGCAAGTTCTCAAGTGATAGTGAACCGTTTTATTTAATACATAATCAGTACAGTGTAAACGCAGTTTTTTTTACTTGTTTACATTTGAGGTTAGTTGTGATTCAGAGTTCTAGGGTATCAAATTTCATAGTAATTGTTTAAAAAGTTCTTTTGTTTGCATTTGTGCAGTTTTATTGTAAATCTTGTAGTTGACAGGTGTTGTAATTCACTTTTAGGAAAAGTTTCGAGTGATATACATAGGTTTTTAACATATTTTGTAGAAGGCTACTTTTGCATTTCTTTGGCATTTGACACACAAGTAGTTTATTAAAAAGTAAAAGTTTTTAAAGTTCCTTTGCTTGTAAATTCTTAAGTTGTTTTGAAAGTATCACAATGGATACAAAGTGTGGAAACTGCCGAAGGATAGTAAAAGAAGGAGTGACATGCCGGGACTGCGGGCGCTGGTTTCACTGGGGGTGCAGCGATGTATCTAACAGTGACTCTTGTGTCAGTATTTCCTGGAACTGTCACTCCTGCAGAATTAGTGATCAGGAGCAGCGGATTCTGAAACTCCAGTCAGATTTGGCATCTGCAGAGAGGGATTTAAAGGCCCTGAAGGCAGAAAACTCTGTTCTTAGGCATAGGCGGAACAGTGAATGGAAGGTAGTCAGCTCTGGCAGGAGAGGTAGGAGACGCTGTCTGTCTGATGGTTTCCAGCTGGAGACATCCAATGTGTTTCGGCCATTGGAGGATCTAGATGGTGACTCTGAGGACCGTCAGGTTGGACTGAACGATCTGGGTTCTTGCAAAGTAAAAGGGAAAAGTTTTCAGGGTGTATCTAAAAGTAAACGCAGGAAGGTACTGTTACTTGGGAGCAGTCACGGGAGGGGAATCAGTGAGATGGTTCAGTCTGACTTGGGGCCAGATTATGAAGTCTGCAGTATTTTCAAACCAAATGCAGATCTTGGAAGTGTGGTAGCAAATGTGAAAGACCTAGTTAAAGATTTTTCAGATGAGGATTGTGTTGTAATTGTTGGGGGACCAGGAAATAGCCTTGATAAAGACCTCAATTATTCAATTGAGGGAGACATTGCCCACATTTCCAGGAACACACGTCAGACAAGTGTGAGATTTGTTGGTTTGCTTGAGCGTTATGATAAACCCTGGATGTGGCATAACATCAGGCGTACAAATGCATCCTTGGAAAGGGTTCTCTGGCAGCCGGCTAATTCACACATTGGTTTGATTGATGTGGCCTGCATTGGTAGGGACAGTTATACTCGCCATGGACTCCATCTGAATGTCAGAGGTAAGAGGAAGCTTTCGCTTCTTATTGCTGATGAGGTCAGAGGATGCCAGGTGAGTGAAAGAGGTATTCCTGTGATAAATGGTGTTAAGTCGCGGCCTTTTTTAGGGTAAATAAAATAGATTTATTAAGATGTCTAAAGGAAATTAATGTCTCTGATGATCATAATTTGTTGAAATTAAAAATTCCAACTGATATACCAGTATGTAATAATAAAATAAACAATTCAAAGTCATTGCGTCAAAGTGTTCAGACCAGTATTTTCCACCAAAATATAAGAGGAATATTTAGTAAAACTGATGACATTACCTTAAGCCTAGAAGAGATTCAAAATTCCAGAAATTTTAATGTAGACGTTTTGTGTATATCTGAGCATCATTTGTCTGATACAGGAATATCTCAGCTGTCCATCCCAAATTATAAATTAAGCTCTCATTTCTGCAGATGTAAAATGGAGAAAGGGGGAGTTGCCATTTTTGTTAAAAATAATATTGAATGCAGTAGTGTAGTTGTAAGTAAGTATTGTATAGAACAACACTTTGAATGTTGTGTTACTAAACTAGAATATGATAAGGAAGAGCTGATAGTGATAGCAATTTACAGGGCCCCCTCAGGTAATTTCAGACTGTTTTTATCTCATTTAGAGTCTTTGCTACTAAGTTTTACAAATAGCAAACAAATAGTATTATGTGGAGATTTCAATGTTGACTTTCTGAATCACAGCAATGATAGATTAGATATGGAAGCCTTGATGTTGTCTTTTAACTTAACAGCACTTGTAAATTTTCCTACGAGAATACAAAATAATAGCAGGACTGCAATTGATAATTTTTTTATGGATATTTCTCAGTGCAGTAATTACAGCATACATCCAGTAATAAATGGTATCTCAGATCATGATGCCCAGCTATTATGTATCGAGTCCAGGAACACTGTTAAACAGATAAAGAAAAGCTGGGTTTATAGAAGAAATATTAGTGAAAATAATATAAAACACTTCATAGATACCTTAAACAATGAAAACTGGTTAGAAGTATATAATGCGCAGGGTGTTAATGCGAAATTTGATTCCTTTCTGAATATATTTCTAACACTTTTTGAAGGTAGTTTCAAAAAAAGGAAAATTCTCAACACTCCAAACAATGAACTGGGCATGGGATGGATAACAAAGGGTATTAGAATCTCTAGTAAAACAAAGAGGGACCTTTATTTAAAAATGAGAGAATCGGATAACTATGCGCTGAAAGTTCACTATAAACTTTATTCTAAAATACTAAGAAATGTAATAAGGAAGGCCAAGAACAGGTACATATCGGCGAAAATAGAAAATTCAGACAATAAAATGAGAACAATATGGAATATAATAAAGACTGAAACAGGAAAAACTGTAAATCACTCTAAGACATAAAAATAGAACAAAATGGATATGTGTATAGCGAAGTAGGGGAAGTTTGTGAAATATTTAACAAACATTTTACGTCAGTAGTAGATAAATTAGGCATAGAAAAGCAATCCCCACATAGTGCTCTAAGGCTTCTTGAGACTGCTTTCCCAAATAGCTTTGTGGAGATGAAATTGCCACCAGTAACAGTCTCAGAAATAAATAAACTCATTAAACAATTAAAACCTAAAAATTCTTCCAGCTATGACAATATTTCAAGTAAATTACTGAAAAGATGTTCAGACTGTATCAGTCATGTACTTGCTCACATTTGTAATGAATCCTTAATACAAGGTGTTTTTCCCGATAGACTAAAATATGCTGTTGTAAAACCATTATTTAAAAAAGGAGAAGTAACATGTGTAGACAACTATCGTCCCATTTCATTACTTTCAACATTCTCAAAGGTTTTTGAAAAAGTCATGTATAGAAGAGTAATAAAACATGTTACACACTATAATATCCTAACTAATTCACAATTTGGGTTCAAAAAAGGATCATCCATAGAAATGGCTATATATTCATTTTTAAATAACACATTTGAGGAACTGAATAATAAAATGAATCCTGTAGGAATATTTTGTGATCTTGCAAAAGCATTTGACTGTGTAAATCATGAATTACTTTTGAAAAAAATGGAATACTATGGTATTTTTGGGACCGCAGGTAAATGGTTTAAATCATACATTGAAAGCCGAATGCAAAAAGTTTCAATTTTTGATTCTAAAATAAGTAAAGATGCTTCATCAGACTGGGAGAAAATAAAACATGGAATTCCACAAGGCTCTGTCTTAGGTCCCCTCCTCTTTCTGTTATACATCAATGACCTTCCTGGAAATTTATCCGACAAAGTTAAGAGTGTTTTATTTGCAGATGACACTAACCTGACTGTGCGTAATACACCAAACAGTACTATAGAATTTAATGTAAATGAAGTACTTAGAGTAGTAGCAAATTGGTTTAAGGCAAATTCATTAAAATTAAATTTTGAAAAAACACATTATATTAGGTTTAAAACAAAAAACTATGCACAGCCAGATATATGTATAAACTATAAAAACAACACAATCTTAGAAACAGAGAGTATAAAATTTCTTGGTATTAAAATAGATCAGAAACTCTGTTGGCATGATCATATCACTACACTACTGGCAAAGTTAAGTAGTGCCACCTTTGCAATACGAACACTTTCTCTAACAGCAGATCTAGAATTAATGAAACAGGTGTACTACTCATATTTTCATTCAGTAATGTCATATGGCATAATTTTTTGGGGAAACTCTTCACAAAGTAAAAAAGTTTTCATAGCACAGAAAAGAGCTATTAGGTTTCTGTGTAGGGTAAAACCAAGTACTTCTTGCAGACAACTCTTTAAGAAACTCAATATTCTTACAATGTATTCTCAGTATATATATTCTCTTCATGAGCTTTGTCATAGAAAATTTTAACCTGTTTACACCTAATTCACAGGTACACAGTTTCAATACCAGAAACAGAAATAACTTGCATAAAACACAAACATCTCTGTCATTAGTACAAAGAGGAGTTAATTATTCTGGGATACATCTGTTTAATAAACTACCTAATCGTATAAAACAGCTTTCAGATAATAAAGATGTATTCAAACAAAAACTTAGAGATTATCTTATTGGCAACTCCTTCTACTCCATTCAAGAATTTGAAGAAAATAATTAATTGTACTCATTATGACGTTTGCAAAACTCAGTTGCAAAAATGTATGTTTATTATTATTTCTTGTATTTGTAAAATATGTATATATTTACTATGATATGACTCATATTATGTGTATATGTATCAACAATGACATGTTTCACATCCCAGAGGTATTTCCTCAGCAGGGATCCATGGAACAAGATTGATAAATAAATAAATATACTAGGTTCGCTGATGTCTCTGAGACGTAACGGGTGCTTGTGGTCACTTTCATGCGTCACGGTCCATAGCGAACCAATTTTTACACTTCGTTGACGTCGAGGTCACTAGAGGCGAGAAAGAACTGGGAACTAGGAACGGGAAGGAATTCGGCCATGGTCTTTTGAAGGAAGCATTCTGGCATTCACCTGGAGTGATGTGAGGAAACCATGGAAAACCCAAATCTGGATGCCCGGGCGGGGATTCAAACCGGCGTTCTCCCGAATGCGAGGTCGTTAACGGCTCATCCTCAACGCTCGGTGTAGCCCCTAAACTACCATATATTTACTTTCCTTTGACATAGCGGTTCAGAACGATCTATTGACTCCATTTACTACTTCGTCCGTTGTTTCACATATAGTTGGCTTCTTGATTTTTTACAGTGTTGAACTGCGAAAAATGATTGAACTTTGATCCCGCAATAAAATTGTAGCACATACAGCCTGTATGTAGGTATACATATTATTTCTAAGACGGATGAAACAGCATCAGAGTACTGCACGATGAAAGCTTTGCTGAATGATAACAATACTTTCTTAACATTATCGTAAATGAAGAAAGCAAAATATTACCAAACTGCATGTTAATGTAATGACATCGGTGAATGCGCAAGACTATTATCGTAACAGGTAGGTACCCGATGATCCGATTTTACTTCTTTCACCATTAAATACATGAATTTACCTTCATCCAGTTCTTATACATTAGTTCCACTCTGGTATCAAGTTGGCCTTTGTTTTATCAGTAAGGAAAAGTGTCATCTCTTTGTAGTAAACGAACTTGGCCTTTAGTCGTATTCATAAGTGTGTCCTTGCACTTAAGATTATCACAAAGCAACACGAACAGAAAACATTTAAACTGGAGTAGAGAAGTATTATTAGTTCAGAAAGTTAGAGGCTAATGAAATGTGGCTGTTTAGAAGAATGTGATAATATCACGCCACAAATGCTGAAGTGCTACGAAAATGATAAAAGGATATGAAAATATTGACAGCTGTGAAAACATGGAAGCTACATCACCTTGGTCACATCATGAGGAACAATAACCGTTACCAACTCCTACAGTTTTTCAACAGTGGAAATTGCAAGGAAAGAGAAATGATCGTAGGAGAAGAACTTCCTGGTAAAAAAGTTTAAGATCCCGTTCTTCAAAGACATCTGCTGAGCTATTCCGAGCATCATCGAAGAGATATAAAATAGGCGAGATGGTTGCTGACATCCGGAACGGGTTTGGACTAGGAGAAGAAGACTAGTCTGGCAGTAGTTCTAATGTCATAGTCAGAAAATCATATATCTCATCCTATTGAAATACAATAGAAGGATTCATTCCGAAGTGATTCGTTGTGTTTACAGGCAAAACACTTCGCTAAATAGCGTTCTGTGTGTTTGGCTACAGCGATGGGAATCATAATACAATATTATTTCTATAAGGTGTTTTTTTTTGTCACAGGCCATTATCTCCTTTCATACTTAACCGAAATCTATGAATGAAGTATTATTTTAAAGTTTACGGTCTCCACTTTGGTCACATCATATTTTAAGAAAGAATTTATTTTTTTCAAATTTGATCCTTAAAGGGCAAAAATGTCATTACTACTAAATTTTTTTTTTTTTGAACCACGAGCCATCTATCGCCCTGGATACCTAACTTAAATAGTTAAATGAAGTTAAATATTAAGATCTCCGCTTTGGTGACATCATATATTAAGACAGGACTTTATCTGAATTCGTACGTCAAAATGCAAAAGTATCAATATTTCTGCAACGCGTTTTTGTGTCACGAGCCATTTATCTCCCCTATTATCTAACCGATATAGATAAATGAGGTTTCATATTTTAAGAAAGGATTTTTTTTTTTTTTTTGAAATTTGACCCTTAAAGGGCAAAATTATAATTATTACCATAAAGTATTTTTTTGTCACGAGCCATTTATCTCCCTTGATAAAATGGAGAAATGAGGTATTATTTTAGAGACTTATGTCTCCGCTTTGCCAAATCTTTTTTTAAGACAGGTATTTTTTGGAATTCCGTAACGTATTTTTTTTATCATGAGCCATTTATGTCCCTTGATATCTAACCGAAATAAATAAATAAACTATCATATTAAAGATCACACCGCTTCTTAAAACAGGAATTTTTCGGAATTCGACCCTTCAAGGACAATAGTTACTTCTGTAACGTGTTTTTTTGTTACGTGCCATTTATCTTCATTGACGCCTTACCTAAATCGATAAATGAGGTATCATTTGAAAGATTAAAGTATACACTAAGGCAAAATTATAAATTAAGAACGAAATTTTTCGGAATTTGACCCATAAAGGGCAAGAGGACAAAAGTAATAACTGCGAATGCCGCCAGATAGCAGTAGCACGTATCACAGAGATATTAATAAACTGCTTCACTGGAGTAAACTTTTGTTACGCACGTATTACACTAAATAAATAAACAATTGAAACAAATGAGCCCGTTCTTCTTTTATCCTTTTTCGCACAGATCATAAAGTATTAAATTATTGTTATGACACGTGAACTAGAAAATAAAGTGTTTTGAGCTGGGCGGGAACAAATCGACAGGACGCTGTTTCACACCTCAGCTGCCACAGAGTGTACTGTGCTGATGTAGCCCGTGAATTGATGTCAAAGCTCTTCAAACCCCCCGTCAGACAGATGCTCACAGAGCTCGGATTTAAACATCATTAATTAAAACGTCAATCATAGTGCATGTGTTGCCAACTAAAGTGCTAGTTTACGACACCAGAATTTCATTGCGTGTAGTCGCCTTAAAAATGAGTCATTAATTATTAGCGATGTAGCTCGTAAAGTAAAATTTTAATTTTCTGAAGAGGTAACGACCAGCTATAAATGAGAGTAGAACATACATAAATGTTCCCCAAAAAAATTGACGAGAAATATTGGCAGCAGGAATACAGCAGAGCTACTGTGGTCATTAGACCTCATGGTCCTTAATTTTTACTAGTGTAATAACTGGAACGAAATTTAGTTTAATTTTTACATCTCGTGGAACTGATTCA
>JARYHS010008074.1:146623288-146736807 GCA_031002005.1 Vandiemenella viatica | reverse complement strand
GTGCAATAATTGAAGCACGCGGTGAGGAAAACGAATTTTAGTGATATTGCTGGGAAAAGACGGTAAGAACAGACGGATCAAAAATATAGAGGCAAAGGGATTGAGTGTTGAATGCTGATGGAGGAAGGATCTTGAAGAGATTGATTAAAATGAAAGATGCAATGAAAGAAACAATTAGTAATAAATTAAAGACCAAGTCACTATATAAAATGCTGAATAAGACGGAATTGCAATAATTGATTTTTTTTTATCTGCTTAACGTCTCTCTAACAGCGAGGTCTTTAGAGACGGGGAAGGATGGGAGGCAAGGAATGGGAAGGAATTCGGCCATGGCCTTTTGAAGGAAGCATCCCGGCATTTGCCTGGAGTGATTTGGGAAACCATGGAAAACCCAAATCTGGATGCCCGGACGGGGATTCGAACCGCCGTCCTCCCGAATGCGAGGCCAGAACGCTAGCCGTTACACCCCCCCGCTCGGTGCAATAATTGAAGCACGCGGTGAGGAAAACTAATTTTAGAGATATTGCTGGGAAAAGACAGTAAGAACAGATGGATCAAAAATATAGAGGCAAAGGGATTGAGTGTTGAATGCTGATGGAGGAAGGATCTTGAAGAGATTGATTAAAATGAAAGATGTTCCTTAGGCTCCCAAACGTGGAAAAATAATCATTTAATCTGGTGATTTACAGTGATTAATATTCTACTCAAACAAAAAAGTGTTACAGCTGTGATACATGGTAGTGGTACCATACATCAGTGATCTGACCAAAGCAAAATGCTAATTGTTCGAGATAAACAAGTAGGTCTATTTCCGCTGTAGGTTGAAGAATCGGTACCGGTAGTAGGAGCTTCACTGTGTTAGTGAGCAATGCAAGTTTTTATTTGTTTCTTATCCAATCATTTCAAATTACAATTTTTTAGATATTCCTCCTCCAAATCATAGATTTCTGCTTTCAGATACGCTAATGTTTCGAAAGAAGCTGTTGGCTTCAGTAATTAAAGTTACATTATAATTAGGTTAAAAAACGGTATTCAATCCCTTTTTCACTTTCTCGAAGTCGCCTTCTAAACAGTTCATCAGTATCTCACCAAAGCACTAAATACCCTAACTCACGATTTAATTGTCTACCATATAACAAATAGCTGTAAACTTTAAATAAACCTGTATCATAGCAACAGTTACAAATTTAATTATCTTAAAATCATACTTATTAAAAACTGGTTACTATCTAGATTTCATTAAATAATAATAAAATTAAATTACTCGCCCTATGTGAAGCCTTGATGTTGGTCGGATAGATCTGAGCATGGCTGATGGTGACTCTTTCGGGAGGTTGTGCGTCAGACACGTTCAAAGTCTATGGTCACCGTTTCGTTAGTGGAATGTTCAGTTCCTTAAATGTATATCTACGTCCCAGTCCGACCATCCAGATTTGGGTTTTCCACTGTTATCCAAGATCAATCCAGGCGAATGCCGAGATGGTTCTCTTAAAAGGCCATGACCGAATTCCTTCCCGTTCCTAACCTCCTGTCCTATCCCGCCTCTAATGATCTCGACCTCAACAAGGCGTGAAGCCAGAAGCATAACAAAACGTCTGTAGCCAGTAGCGGATCCAGGATTTTGTTTGGGGGGGGGCTACGATTTGATTTGGGGGGGGGGCCTTGAGTCGGGGGAGGAAGGGTTCGCCGACAGAAATCTCATTATTCCACATTGCCGACCTTGGTGCTTTTGGGGGGGGGGAGCTTCAGCCCCCTAGCCACCCCCCCTCCTGGATCCGCCACTGTCTGTAGCTATTCGTTCTCTGTGACCCAGTCAAATACGACTTCACCCATCAGATGAGGAAGCCCTAGAGAACCTTCCCCTAACGATTTTTAAAACTACATTTGCTTGGTAATATTTTAGGGTCTTTTATTTCCAAATATTTATGTCGATTATTGAATATGATGAGTTTAGACATGTTGTAATTTTGGTTGTAGCAGAACTTGTTTTTACTAAGTTCTAGGCTATTTCGTTGACTTAAAGGTAAATTGAGTTGGTACCCATTGGATGCAGACATCAAAATCCGCCTCCTGGAAGAGAATAAATATTTACCTGCTGGGTATAAAGAGGGGAGAAATTCACCAAACGCTATTAGAAAAGAAATCTAAATAAATATAAATATTGCGTTCCTTCAACCACGAAGCTTTTAGCTTTCCGAAAGATCAGTAGCAATATTCGATATTAACCTATCTCATAGGATTGAGGCAACCCATCTCAGAACTATTTAGATTATAAGATAATCAGGGCAAAAAAACAATTAAAAATGAATAGTACGTTTATTCAATTGCTTGCACATTCTCTAGTCAAACGACGAAGAACTTTCTTCAGAGATTCAAATGAGAAATTTTCTCGCATCCGATATAATCTGCAGGTCTTGTCGCAAATAATTTCCATCTCTTCCCCTAATTAATAAGGTATTGGAATTTGTCTTCGCCTTTGTTGTTACTGGGATTCAGAGAGGAGTTGAACAAAAGTTAAGAATTGTTCAGCATTAATAATTGGCTACAGAAAAGGATTTGAGAAAACACAAAAAATTATTCTAAATGTATATCATAGAATAGAAATTATAGAATTGCAGAACCTAGCAGCGAGGATAGCTAATATGTGTTCTAAAATGTTCAACAGATTTGTGGTGAAATATGGAGTGTTAAAGAAGAACTGAACTTTTTACCGAGAAAACAGGTTGTATTTTTGTTCGAAATTATATTAGCAAGTAGGCCTACCTTCCCAGCATTTAAAACTTGTTAGTTAAAACTGAGTTTCCTATCAGTGGCGTCTGAATGATCTTTTTTAAAGCATTAATTTAATGTTGAATTACAGGCCACCGAACGCATTACGCAGGAATACTTTGGCTTCCACAGTAGCCAGAGGGATTAAGAATCGAGGTTTACCTAATCTTACAAATGGCTGTAATTAATTCACGTCGTGAGCAAACATGTCACATCATCCCACCACTTGATATCGCCTTTCCCTCCATCAAAACAGCAAACAAAGGATCAGTTAACTTCGTAGTTCATTATAGGCCGTGCAGAATTTTGCAGAAATGGACAAAATTTCTTCATACACGCAGTTGCTTAGAATATTCCACAATAAAGGTTTCATGAGTCAGATCGATTTTTAATTTATTATTTTTAATAGTTTACTCTCTTTCTTATATTTTATTACTGAGCTCATAAAATTAATATTAACAGAATAGATTAACTGTACTTGATTGTTGCGTTTTAAATCGACTTTCATTCCTTAAGTATGTAAGCTAGTTGTGACATAGTCAGTACCGTCACCAATGTCACTTTTGCGTTTTAACCGCATATTTAAAGCTTTATTCCTAGTGATAAACAGTCCCTATTGATTCCAGAAGACATTTTGTACTGTTTTGTCTTGTCAAAATACCGTAAATTACATTCGGAGATAATAAAATGACGGAAATAAATATTCACATGCTGTTGTGCTTTCTGTACTTTATTTTAACTGTGGCAAGTAATACGAATGAATAGCTACGTGGCTTGGCTCGAACGCCCCCCCCCCTTCCCCCACGTAACCAAGTGTAGTTTTCCGGCAACCCATCCCCACCCTTGTACGAGCTACATAGTTTATGGACGCTCCCATAGCACGAAAATATATTTGTTGAAGGCAATAAATATCTAAATCACTTTTCTTCATATACTTTTTATTTTCATTTTCCTAAGAGAAATATACTTTATTTATTTCTAAAAAAAAATTTGGAAAACCTAGGGCGGGGAAGAAGTTGGGTAGAAAGCTGCGGGAGAGGGGAGGGGGGAAGAATCAGTTTACAAACCAAGCTTTTCGTTCATTTACGAGGGTGAGTCAAATGAAAACCTTAAATATTTTTTTAAATATTATTTATTGTGCAAAAGTGGTACAAAGCTGTATCACTTTTCAACATAATCTCCCCCACGCTCAATGCAAGTCCTCCAGCGCTTACAAAGTGCATAAATTCCTTTAGAAAAAAATTCTTTTGGTAGTCCGCGTACCTCTTCATCAGAAAGGAACTTCTTTCTTCCCATTGCTTCTTTGAGTGGTCCAGACATATGGAAATCACTTGGGGCAAGGTCTGGTGAGTATGATGGATGAGGAAGACACTCAAAATGAAGGTCTGTGATTGTTGCAACTGTTGTACGGGCAGTGTGGGGCCTTGCATTTTCATGTTGCAAAAGGTCACCTGATGACAGCAATCCACGTCGCTTTGATTTGATTCCAGGGCGAAGATGATTTTTTTAGGAGATCTGTGTATGATGCTCTGGTGACAGTGGTCCCTCTAGGCATGTAATGCTACAAAATGACGCCTTTTTCGTCCCAAAAGAGAGTCAGCATAACCTTCCCTGCTGATGGTTCTGTTCAAACTTTGGTGATGAGGAATGGCGTCATTCCTTGCTCGCTCTCTTCGTTTCCGGTTGGTGGAAGTGAACCCAGGTTTCGTCCACAGTAACGATTCTTGCAAGGAAACCATCACCTTCTCCTTCAAAGCTCCGAAGAAGTTCTTCACAAGCATCAACACGTTGTTCTCTCATTTCAGGAGTCAGCTGCCGTGGCACGCATCTTGCAGACACTTTGTGAAACTGGAGCACATCATGTACAATGTGGTGTGTTGAATCATGACTAATCTTTAAACATGCTGCAATGTCATTCAGTGTCACTCGGCGGTTTTCCATCACTATGGCTTCAACTGCTGCAATGTTCTGTGGAGTCACAACTCGTTTTGCCAGACACGAGGTACCTAAACTCAACTTCGCTTACAGATGTCACATGGGATATTCCGCACCAGTGACAGTATTATTTTGATATTTTGAAAAGAAAGTTTTAATTCGAATCGCCTGCGTGTCACCATACCGCTCTTTAATAAAACAATAGGCTTGTGTCCATTAAGAATAAATCGGACGCGTAGCATGCTAAGCAGATAACAAAAAAAAAAATTATTTGTTATAAAAGATAAAGATCATTATTATTTTTAGAAAATAAATTCCACAAAATCACACATTCATTCACCTGACCGCGAACGCCAATGAGAAAGCATTACGTCACGCCATCCGAAACGCCAAACTTGTTGTTGACAATTAAGTGGAACGGAACAGGTTGTTGCGAAATAATCGCAGGAACACTTAGTTATGTTAAGTTGTGCAAGAAAACGTGAGAGCGTGGGCGTAGGAAGCGCTGTAGCGATACGTGACCGGGGGGCGTGAGATGTTTGTAGGAAAGCGATATTCAGTAAACAGAGGCAATGTGATAACAGAAACAGTAGAGAAAGCCAGATGGCCGGGCAGGGACGATAAGAGCCACATGTTTACGCCACATATTTACAGCAGCAGAGAATTCCATTTCAGCCTACGTGACAAGACTATGACTGATGCAAGAACGAAGAATGCATAACTAATGCCACAGAATATTCTAGAATGTTGAGAGGACAAATAATGTCGTCATTTAGAGATATAAAAGGGGGTGGCCTGGCCACCGAGAGGCAGAGTAGGGTCAGCCAGAGTGCAGAGCTGAGGCTGCGTGTAGCAGTGTAGGGCAGACTAATGCAGGGCATAGTCGCCGTTGTCAGTAGTTTGACTCCAGTCAGCGACGCCAGATGTTAGACTCTGAAGTCAGTATGGGACTTAATTTCTGAGGCTCCATTGATAGTAATAGAGAGTTGTAGTCGCCACCGTCCGGGGTTTAGGTGATGGACCTCAAGAGTAAGAGGGTGATACTGATTAACCCTTCAGGGAGATACTTCTCTTACAAGACCTACCTTCGCTTGAGACGTTGGAGACGATTCGTACGACAGGTATATGCAGACGCAGGCCTAGACATAGGACTTGCCAACGCAGGTGCTCTCCCAGCAGACGAGCCATGTGTGCCTACGATATAGGACGTTCCTTTGTAAAATTAGTCGGTCTTCGTGAGCTGCAACATTGTAAACTTTAAATTGTTGTAGTTCAATTATTTCCCCTATACCTTTCCACACCGAGTTCCCTTGTTTGAAGAATTTTTCCCACTTTGAGTTGAACATTTTACTTTCACATTAGACTCACTTCAAACTCCCGTCTTCCGAACCGCTCGCGGAAGTAAATAGCCAATCAGACGCAACATAGCTTACTATTTTTGGTGTCAGATGTGGGGTTTGGCCAGGATTAGCCACTGTTAGTTATAACTGCTTGACCACGGTTAGCCAGGGTTGGCCAAAGGTCAGCATAGCAACAGAGGTATAGGCCACAAACTTGA
The DNA here is from genome assembly GCA_031002005.1 of Vandiemenella viatica. Taxonomy (NCBI): domain Eukaryota; kingdom Metazoa; phylum Arthropoda; class Insecta; order Orthoptera; family Morabidae; genus Vandiemenella; species Vandiemenella viatica. The sequence goes on along the minus strand of JARYHS010008074.1, from coordinate 146,730,545 downwards.
GTAATAGGTGTGGGTACTTCTGTAGAACTCAGCCCGAAGTCAAAGTAAGGCCGACGGCTTTGAGAACGAAGCCGACTTAGGGAGGTAATGCAGAAGATAGGAGTCGAGCGAAGAAGAGGATCCATTGGTCGAGAACGAGAGGGCCCCTCATACTGCAGAATATCGACCAGGGCCACTCGACAGCGGAGAAAACCTGCCAGCAGCATCCACGAGGTCAACGAGGGTCGACAACAGCAGCCGCGACGCAGCCGAAGTCAGCGCGACGCAGCCGAAGTAGGACGAACCGCAGCCATCAGCCGCAGCCAGCAGCCGTCAGCCGCAGTCGTCAGCCAGCAGCCGTCAGCTGTAGCCGCCAGCAGCCAACCGCCAACGAGCACAGTAGCAGCAGCCAGGAGGGCGTCACCCTCCGTCCCCACGCAATAGTTAATTTCAGCAGGTAAGAGCGCAAAAAGCAACATGCCTAACGAAGCTGTGTCAGGTAGCCAGGGTGCGCAGTCATCACCTAGGCAGTATATTAGTTTAAATGAGGTTATCAAATTAATCCCTCATTCTTTCGATGGTGATAAGTCGCAACTTAATGAGTTTTTGGATAATTGCGATAACGCATTTGAACTGGTAGCGCCAGAGCAGCACGACATTTTATTAAAATTTGTAAAGACTCGTATAGTAGGGACGCCCCGTAGTAAATTGCTCGTCCGAGAATTGACCACCACTTGGCCGGCAGTTAGCGCAATTTTAATTGAAAATTATGGGTGCAAAAGGACGCTAGATTTTTATGCCTGCAAAATGTTTGCCAGTAGGCAAGAGTCATGGGAAAGCATAGCGCAATGGGGTTCGCGCATAGATGCCCTTCAACACCAGTTCAGGGAGGCAATAAAAGACGTCATGGCAGAAACCGAGCTAGCGGGTAGTATAGCTCTTGTGCTAAAGTTAGGAAGGGCGGTCATCATCCAGGGGTTGTATGATGACCGAATAAAAACAATAGTAAGGGCTAGGGAGAAACCATAACACTATCAGAAGCCGTAGAAATAGCGGCTACAGAAGAGAGCGCGATAGCTTCCACGAAGGAAAAGCCGATATCGCGACAACCATTCAGGGCCCCTAAGGTAGAAAAAAGTAGAGAAGGAACCTGTTTCAATTGTGGAAAGTCCGGGCATGCAGCCAGAAATTGTCAGGTTCAGAGACGAATTAGAGTAGTGGAAACAATGAAGGAAGTAAACAAGTTTCCAAGTAACGCACTCGAAAAGAGAGTGATGAAATTGGAGAAAGAAAATGCCATTTGAATAGGAAAAACACAGATAGGATTCAGGAAACACGCTAGGGAGATAGAGCGTACAAATCCTACTTAAGCTAAAGCATCGGGCTTAAGAGTAAATGAAGTTACGTGCTTCAAATGTAACGGAAAAGGGCATTACGCTCGGGAGTGCCGTGAAAATACCGGGGTAGTGAGAAAAAGGGATAATAGACCGGTAAACTGTTAAGTGACGTAATGAGGCAGTCACATTGCGCCAGGCCCCAAAAAGTATATAAAGTAGACTGCACAAATAAGAATGAATTTGTAGTGATGAAATGTGATGGAGCAAAGCGTAATCAGGTGAAGTTCTTGGTGGACAGTGGGGCACAATTGAGCTTAATAAAAGGAGACAGCATAAAAAGGGCAGTGAAAAGTAATACTAAAGAAAAAGATAAAATTAAGGGTATTAGTAACAATGCTGTACAAACCAAAGCTTCTGTGGTAATAGAGTTACAAGCCGCGAAGGGTTTGACGCTAAAGCACAAATTTCATGTAATTGATGCAAACATAGATTTGCCGTTTGAGGGCCTGTTGGGAAGGGACTTCCTAGCAAAAAACAAGGCCGTGGTAGATTACGGGAACAAGACTATTGAAATTCGCGGGAGGCGAATTAGGTTGCAAACAGCGCAAGAAGGGCCATATCTAACGCAACGTAGGATGCGTTGTAGTGAAGCTTGTAGCCTTTGGATTGCCTCACCAACCCACAAGTGTGTAGGTGTTGCAAGGATTGCTACACCTAGTAGTGTTTGTCCGTCCACTAATGGAGCTGTGCGACGTGACAAGAAAGGCGTCGTAAAGATTACGACACGAAAAGAAATTTGTCCACCCACTAACGGACCTGCGGGTCAAGACGGAAATTTCCCGAGGGCACTGGGTGTTACCTCGAAGACGGTAGGCCCCGTGAAAAGGCGAGATTGTCCGCTCACTAACGGAATTGTGAGATGCGACGGAAGATTTCCGAGGACAGTAGGAGCCGCCTCGGAAACGATAGGCCCTGTGAACGAGCGGGGTGATGTTCGTCAGTCCACTAACGGAATTGTGCGACGCGACGAATGGTTCTCGAGGGCAGTAGGGACTGACTCGAAGATGGGAGGCCCTGTGAGGGGGTGTAATAATGTAATGAAGGCGGAAGAGTCCGATTCATTAGCAGTAAAAACTGCGTGACATAAGAACGCGAAGGAGCGAACTTACGCGGAGGTGGTGTAATCCGCGAGATCAAAGGCGATCCCGATCGCTAAAAAAGAGAGTAAATATAGTACTCAACAGGGAGCAGAAGCCAGGAAGGCTCAAGGATCCGAGATAAGAATAGGCCCGCTCGAAGAAAAGATTGTGAAGGTGCGAATTGCGTTGAGGGATGTATCGGAGGCGATCATCCCGAAACAGGAGTTACAACCAGGTCTATACATGCCCGAAGCTTTAGTGTCCGTAAGAAACGGAATGTGCATAACGAGTATGTTAAATACCACAGAAAAAGAAGTTAAGTTAAAGAATAATAACAGCAGAAAAACTGCCCGAGTCCAAGGAAATATGCGTAAGGCACATAAAGAAGGAACGATCAGAGAATAAATCGCGACTAACCAAGTTAAAGGAAAATCTCCGAGTAGATCATTTAAATGGGGAAGAGCAGAAAGCACTTCTAGAAATATGTGCAGCAAATAATGATGTCTTCCATCTGCCTGGAGACAGATTAGGGTATACAGAGGCAACTAGACATAAAGTTAAGCTTTTTCCCGAGGCATCCTTAAACCCTAAAAATTCTTCTTTTACTGTAAAGTTCTCTTTCTCGTCTACAAATCGTACTCCCACAGGCAGTTGCTCTTTTCCACTAATGTCACCCGTTTCATCTGCCAGTAATGAAAACGCTGATGATCTGTTTACTTCATCAACAATCTCGTTTTGTATCACAGAGCCACATGTACTTATTAAATCGTTTTGCACTCTGTGTGATGTATATTTCGCTTTTCCGCAATAGTTTTGCATATGATCCGCCAACACTTTGTCCCCCGCACTTACTCTAAACAAAAGTAAATCCTGAAAGTTTCCTTCGCTCGAATTCTTTCCTCTGATGGATATGTCATGAATGCTACAGAAAATTAAAATAGCAAGAATTGATTTCAGTTTTTTTCTGTTGGTATTTACAAGCTCCGTGATCCGACTATCTAACTGTTCGATCACATTTTTCTTTCTCATTTCTAAGGACTCACAAAAACTTTTAGCCTTACTCGTAGATTCTAGATGCCAACTGCTCTTTTCAAGGCCTCGAGCATCTTCATGAAAATGTTTGTAATCTTGATGAGCCTTTATCACGAAAGAACCAAATATTCCTCTTTTTAAAACAGGTTTGAAAAGACTACAAAACTTACAAAGGCCCCTCTTCAACTTGGGCGAGTATACTAGCCATGAGTACTTTTGTAGCCAAGTTTTTTGAAAAGGCCTTTTTAATAGTTTTTTTCTCATCAATGTCCTTTTTGAAATCATAAGTCATATTTAGAGCACGTATGTTTGTTATTAATTGATACTTGACTTCGTCTGACACTGAACCATTTATGTATTCACCTAAATCAAAGCTGTGATTAACTGTTAATGGACTACTGACGAACTCTGGTTTGTTAACGGTGGAAACTGAAGCCGGCGGGTTGACGTCATCCAAGTCAGAATTTAGAAGTAGTTGTGGGACGCATTTTCGAAGGTATTGGATCTAGAACTTTTAAGGAGTCATCGAGGTTCCTTTTCTGTGTAGCAGTAACACCTTTTTGTCCAAAGAAATTCCTGATATCCATCCCTGAAATAAATATTTCTGACTTGATTAGGTCAGAACGAGTGAGCCACTATTTTGGGATATCAATGTGACTATACTTAACAAATATTGAAAGAAAAAATGAAGTCTGATACTGGCAATGAATAAACACGGTGGTATTGCCGGTTGAGGGTTGACAGGGGCAAGATCAAGGTTGTGGCGAAGTCTCTTCCGTTTATCAAACCACTTATGACCGAAAGATGCAAGACGTAATCTTTGACGGAGGACGAATATAAGAGTAAGATTAGATTAGGCTTAGATTAGCTATACTTTTGGGATATACAGGAATGTCGGCATATATTGTATATATACACTCGGCGCCTCACGTCGACTGCGAGCGCGACGCACAACCTAACATGTGCGTCTCCTAGCGTAGCGCGAAGGTATAATAATATTGCTTAGTTGGCGGTTGATTTGAACCAGCATTATACGGCAGTTATGCTAAACTAGCAAGTAAATACTGTATTATTATATATCAGATTGACTAAAAGAATAATTAAAAGATAGTCGCTTGCATAAAACAAAATAAATGAAGCAGTTAATGTTGTAACCGTGAACACTACATATAATCCCCGGGAACTAGGGGGGCGGGGAGGCCGCGGCTCCCCCCTGCCCCCGGGCATGGGCGCCCCTGTAAAATGGCACTGTATAATAAACCTAACGAGGCTTACCGGAAATGTTTTTCCACTTACTTTTCAATAAACAAACTGGCATCAATCTGGTCAATGGAAACCTTTACAACAGGGCAAAAAATTATTCCCTGGTAATGTAGAGAGAAAGGAGACATAACTGTAGCAAAAGAAACCGAAAAATGCAGCTGCTCTTAGTTTTTTTAAGCGATTTGTTCCATCGGTTGATAAGCAATGATGAATGAATTAGGAGAAAGTTTTTTATAACAACTGAAGAAGAAAAGGATCCCTGACTGTACCTGAGAAAGAGGTTTTCCCAATAATTTGAAGCAATGGCTAGTGTCAACAATTCATTCTGAATATTTGTAATTACTGTATAGTACATAAAGCAAATCTCGGTGGTGTTCATTATATACGCAACATTTTAAATCGTTAGGTTACCTGGAGGGAAAGGGGGCGGTTTCAAAAGAGGCCAAAATGGAGTCACGTAGTTTATGGACACTCCCTACAACGACGAACTCACCATCTAACAGTACTGGCATCCACTGCAGTATCATTTTTCAGCCTTTCAGTAACCCAAAGGGGCGTTTCACCTTCCGCATAAGAATTCAATCTCAGAATGCTGCCTTACGAATATTGATGTCAATCAGTTTTCAAGCAGATTCAGTGCTGCCACCTATTGACGCAGGAAGTTGCTACAGTGGTGAATTGAAGAAGAATGTTTGAGGAATTGCACCAGTTATTCACTTAACTAAGGATAATAAAAGATAGAAGACATTAGGCTAGTTTTCGACTGACCCTCGTACTATCTATCTAACAGTTCATATCAAGGCAATCTGCAAAACTCTGGATAGTAGAATGTTTTCAGTGGTGTTTTTCATTACTATTTCTCCAGAGTAACACATCTCATGGATACAAAACTTCTAAAAGCTACTTGTATATAAAATAAATTTTTGAAACTAAAATCTGACGAAGAAACTTAGCAACAAATTCAGGCATTCATGGAAAGACATAATGACTAATTCCATCCCCTGTTAATTTTCATTAGTATTGTGCTTCTTTTTTTTTTTTTTTTTTTTTTTTTGTCATAAGTCTTTCGACTGGTTTGATGCAATCCTCCATCCCTTCCTATCTTGTGCTAACCTCTTCATTTCTGTATACCCCTTACAACCGATGTCCTCAATTATCTGCTTCATATATTCTAATCTCTGTCTTCCTCTACAGTTCTTACCTTCCACTGTTCCCTCCACTAACAAATTAACCAATCCAGCACGTCTCAAAATATGACCAACCAGCCTGTCTCTTCTTTCTGTAAGCTTCTTCCATAAACTTCTTTTCTCACCCATCATTTCCAAAACTCGTTCATTTCTTACTTTGTCTGTCAACCTAATTTTCAGCATTCTTCTGTAGAACCACATTTCAAATGCTTCAATTTTCTTTCTTTCCGGTATTCCTAAAGTCCATGTTTCGCTACCGTAAAGTGCTGTGCTCCCCACATAAAGTATTAAAAAGTTCTTTCTAATTCCTAGATCAATATTTGAAACTAAAAGGTTTCTCTCTTTCATGAAGGCTCTTTTTGCTAGTGCTATCCAGCTTTTAACATCATTCCTGCTTCAGCCATCGATTGTAATTTTGCTTCCCAAGTAACAGAACTAACTTACTTCTCGTATTGCATCCGATTCTATATTTATATTTAATCTACTAGTATTGGTGCCATTTCTGCTACATTTAATCACTTTTGTCTTGTTTTGCTTTGTATTCAGTCCAAAATTTTCCTCCAGTATTTTGTTCATGCCTTTCAGTAACTTCTCAATATCCTCAGCCCTCTCTGCTAACAAGACAATGCCATCAGCAAATTGTAGCATACTGATTTTTTTCTCCCTGAAAACTTATGCCACATTGAAATTTTTCTTTGACTTTCTTCATTGCTTCTTCTACATACAAGGTGAATATTAACCGGGATAGACTACAACCTTGTCTCACACCCTTTTTAACTGATGCATGTCTCTTGTGATTCTCTACTTTTATTATAGCCACTTGATTCTTATATAGTTTATAGAGTATTCTTCTATCTTTATACTTTCGACCTGTCTTCTTTAAAAATTTGAACATCTTGTCCCATCTAACATTATCAAAAGCTTTTTCTAAATCAACAAATGCCATAAAAGTATCTTTGTTTTTCTTGATCCTCCCTTCAAGTATTAATCTTAAACACAGAATTGCTTCCCTTGTCCCGTGATTTTTTCTAAACCCAAATTGATCTTCACCTACTATCTCTTCTACTACCCTTTCCATCCTTCTGTATATTATTCTAGTCAGTAATTTTGAAGCATGTGATGTTAGACTCATGGTGTGATAATTCTCACATTTGTCAGCTTGTGCTATCTTTGTAAGTGTGAAGATGATATTTTTATTAAAATCAGTTGGAATTTCTCCTGTTTCATAACTTTTTGATATCAGCTTCAATAATCTTTTGATTCCTTCCTCTCATAGGGATTTCAGAAGTTCTGCAGGGATCTCATCAATTCCAACTGCCTTATTTGCTTTCAAGTCATTCAGAGCTTTATTAAATTCTGTCCTCAAAACAGGATCTCCTAAGTCATCAATGTCGACATCGCATTCCTTTTCCATTACACTGTTGTTCAAGTCATCCCCATCATACAGTTTCTCAATGTATTCCTTCCATCGGTTAGCTCTATCTGCTGAGCTTAAAAGAGGTTTCCCATCGGCAGCTTTAATGTTCAAACCTCTTTTCTTCATTTCTCCAAATTTCTGTTTGATCTTTCTATATGCAACATCTACTTTTCCTACAACCATTTCCTTTTCTACTTCTTCACACTTTTCTTGTAGCCATTTTTCTGTTGCTATTTTGTATTTCCTGTTTATTTGATTTCTAAATTGCCTGTACTGCTCTCTTCCTGCTTTATCCTGAGCATTTCTCCTCTGATCCATCAGCTCCAAAATTTCTTCCGTGATCCAAGGTTTTCGGGCAGCTTATTCCCTTAAGCCTAATGTTTCTTTACCAGCTTATTTTGGTCTTTAATGTATTCCATTCGTCCTCGGTTGAGGTCCTTTCCCAGTTCCTTCTTAGTCTACCATTTCTGCAAATTTTTCTCTCGTGCCAAATTGTTTCCGTTTATTCACTGCCAGTCTGTTCTGCTTATACTTCTTCTTTATTTGCTTAAATTCCAGCCTGCACTTCATTACTATCAAATTATGGTCAAAGTCTATGTCTGCTCCTGGGTACACTTTGCAATCTAGACCTTGAATCCTGAATCTCTGTTTGGCCACGATATAATCTAGCTGATATCTGCCTGTACCCCCAGGACGTTTACTGGTGTATATTCTTCTTGCATAGTTCTTAAACACTGTGTATGCCACAACTAGCTTATATCTTTCACAAAATTCTAGCAAACTGCTTCCTCGCTCATTTCTTTCTCCTTCACCAAAATTTCCTACAGTATTACCCTCTTTTCCTTCTCCCACTATTGCATTCCTATCACCCATGATTATTAGGTTTTCCTCCCCCCTCACATATTGGATTAATTCTTCAATATCAAAGTATATTTTTTCTATTTCTTCATCATCTTCCTGTGACGTTGGCATATACACTTGTACTAATGTGCTTGGGACGGGCTTAGTTTCTAACCTCGTCAAATTAATCCTGTCACTAAACTGTTCATAATAACTCACCCGTTTCCCTACTTTCTTGTTCATTACAAATCCTACTCTAGTGACTCCATTGACAGCTCGTGTGCTAATTATCCTGTGTTCCCCAGACCAGAAATCCTGTGTGTCCTTCCATTTAATCTCACTAATCCCAACAACATCTAACTTAAGTTGTTCCATCTCCCTTTTTAAGTTTTCTAACCTACCTGCCCTATTCAGACTTCTAACATTCCACGCTCCAACTCGTAGAATGTTTCTATCCATTCTGATGACTCCTCCCTGAGCAGTCCCCACCCGGAGATCCAATTGGGGGACTATTTTACCTCCGGAATATTTTACCCAGGAAGAAGCCATCATGATATATGAAATTTGAGTCCTCGGGATACCCTTTGGATCTTTAATGCAGTGGTTTCCCATTGCCTTCTGCATCCCCATGCCGTTGATTATTTCTGATTCACCTGCCTTTAGGGGCCGTTTCCAACCCCCAAGGGCAAGAGGGTGCACTGAATTGTGCTATACGAACTTTTTATTTCATTTATGAATATGAATGCGTATTTAGGAGGCACTAGATTTACTTTATCGTTGTAACACAACGTGTAACTCATATCTTATCAAAAAGTTGTAAAATGTTTATTTTCTACTGTCTTACCTTATAGCCAATTCCACTGATTTACTGAACCATCTTATTTCCATCATAACTCTTTAATATCAACTATTATTTCTGTAAGATGAGACCCCACTATGCACTATGTATGAACTCTGCTCTACCACTTGTGTGAAATTTCCTTCTTTCACTTAAGTATTGCAAATTTCTGCTCAGTTGTGCTGATTTAATTTGCAGTCCACACCTGGAAAATTGCTCTCCACCAATAATTGCCATCATACTTCCACATCTGAAATAGAACTTCAGTTACCTCGCTTGCTCATTCATTCGACCAGTGAGAAAAACAGACCATTATAATAGATTTTGCATTTTCCATAAATGTACCCTAGTACCCTCAGTATCTCATGATTATATTCTATTACACCACCAAAATATAGGAGTCTTTGCTAACCAGTAAGACTACCTCTTGACCATCTCTAGTTTTATTATTTTATGAATCTGTGGGAAAACCACACAGTCTAGCACTTTATAATTATTTGTGGTTGTACTTGCTTCTCCATAAAATTATTGAATTCTACTACTTCATACATTGTGCTTCTACAGTTAACTAAAAGCAATTTTGTAATTGGTTGTAGTATATTCTCATCATTATCATTCACTCTTCTTGTTGCAACTGTCCCTTTTATTATTTCATCAACTTCATTTATTTCTCTGGTATTTATGATTTCTCCAAATATTCATCTGTAATTAGTATCACTCTGATTACCAATTTTTATCCCTTCACAGCACCTCTAGCCAAAAAAAGGAACCATCCTAAGTCCATCACACATACAACTTTACCTAACTACTCAGAAGTTCTCCTTCTTTTAGGGGAATGCTATACCCCGTAAAACTTCACCTACTAATTGTATCTACAGGCACAACCTCCATCACATATCCCAAACCTATAGGTTTATGTGCCTCACACATGTGGCTGAACATAGTGACTGCGACCTAATGGAATTCCACCTTAAATGCTGTGCCTCTTTTGTAACATTAATTAATTCACTCAACATAATACTTATATTTTTAAAAATACTTGTAACACATTTGCCCCTGAAAAGATTACTTATCATTTTCAATTAATTGATGTCTTTAAAAAAGAGAGTTTATTTATTAATGGTTTATACCCTGTTCTCAGGGCCGGCGTTAGGGGAGGATTAGAGGGTCAATTGTACCCGGGCCCGCCGGCTGATGGGGGGCCCCGATCACCGGCTACAGGGGCCCTCAGGCCCCGAAGGCAACAGGCCTATTGTAGCCGCCGGGCTAGTTTGTAGAGCTAAAAAAAAAAAAAATAGTCGCCCATTTTACCCTGGGCCCGAAATTCCTAGCGCCGGCCCTGCCTGTTCTCATAGGTTTACTGCAATCTTATTTACTCTTTCAACCACAAGCAGTACTTCCCCATCTGACTACGGAAACAAGTCAAATGTGTTAACTTTTATTCCAATATATCTTTAAGCTTCTACTTCAACAAGTCAAAAGGTTGTTCACTGAAGCCACTGAACGAAATTCTGTCATTCATCAATTCTCTCCCAGGAATCTTGAATAACGGTGGTTCTACACGACTCTGCTTAAGCTATAACAACCCTAAAAATCCAATAAAGGACTTTCTGTTGCTCTCAGAAACAGAGGAAACCACTATTCAAATAAATTTATTATAGTATTCCATGCAAAACCACTGTACTTCTTGTTCTGACAGCTGCCAGAAAATATCTATAATTTCCAGAATCACTTAACTCCTCATCCATCTTCTAAAAATTGATCACATATATTACTGTACAACATCTACACCACTTCCACTGCCTTTGTCAACATCACTGAAGCCACCAAAGAGTTCCCAGTAGAAAGAGGGGAGACTCTATATCCCCCAAGCTATTCACATCAGTCCTAGATTTGGCAATGTCAAAAATCCAATGACAAAACCGAGGTTTGAGAATAAATGGATGAAGTCTCAATAACTTAAGATTCGCTGATGATATAGTTTTACTCTCAAACAGTCTGGAAGAGCTCAAAGAACTGATAAATGAATGAGAGGCAGCGTGCAGTGAAGCGGACCTTAAAATAAATATATCAAAAAGCAAAATCATGCAAAACAAATGGGCAGAAAAAGATAAAGACAAGGCAGACATGAAAGATTCTGGTATTAAGTCCGTAGATCAGTACATCTACCTTGGCCAACTAATCAATATGAATGGCAACTCAAAGCCTGAGATCTACAGATGGATAAAGCTGGGCTGGAAAGAATATGGAAGATATTCCATAGTTTTTAAATCTAACATGCCAGTACATCTTAAAAAACAGGTATTTGAACAACTTGTATTACCGGTCCTTACATATGCCTGCCAGACTTGGACCCTAAATAGTCACACGAAGCAAAAACTGATAACTGCCCAGCGAAGCATGGAAAGAGCAATGCTAGGGTTTACAAGAAGAGACAGTAAAAGGGCCATGCACATTCGTTCAATAACTAAAGTAACAGACATCTTAAAAAGAGTCATGACACTAAAATGGCAATGGGCCAGTCATATTGCTCGCAAAAGAGATGAAAGATGGACTACGGTAGTGCTGGATTGGATACTGAGAAACCTGAAAAGAGCAAGAGGAAGACCCCCGGATCACTGGGATAAGGATATACGTCGAGTTACAGGCGTGAACTGGAAGAGGGTGGCTCAAGATCAATCAGCCTGGAAAGAACTACAACAAAACTATGTAGAATTAAATTCTAATATATAGCTCATTAGACTTAAAGAGGCTACATCCTGAAAAAAGGATCGATATGGCTGCAATAATAATAATAATAATAATTTAGAAGTATTAATTTTCATCTTTTTTTGTTTATTTGGCATTGATGTTTACTCATATGTAGTTGAAAATTATTTAATTACAGGATCCTGGTTTTTATTTCAGACTCATTGATTTTTAGCAACAAACATCATTTAGGAGTATGTTTAAGAGTAATAAAGTGATGGGTTCTATTATTATTTTTCCTTCAGGCTTTACTCTTCATTGGATTTGAGGTGATTAGAGGCATTAGATGGTGGCCAAGGAATGGGAAGGAATTTAGACATAGCCTTTGCAGGAACCATCCTAATATTTGGCTAGAGTAATTTTTTTATAACACGAAAAACAAAAATCTGGATAATTAGACAGAGATTTGAATCAATGTCTTTTCAAATCCCAGGCTTGTACATTACCACTCAGCCACCAGGCCATAAAATGTGACTGTTTCAATCTGTGAATCAAATAAGCTTTGTAATAGAGTTATCTTGTATTATTCCATTTTTTAAGTATATATTTGTGAGACGGAAATAGGACCACACTAATGTTTGGCTAGATGATTAAGGGAAGATGCACAAAATCATCTGGTACAGTAAGTATATCAGCAATGAGGATTGAAGCTATGCTGGTCATGTCTCCTTAAGTCCACAGTTGTGACACATTACTGCCCTCAGCTAGCCTTCAGAGAAATAAACAAATTAATAAACTCTGTTACTGCCACCACATCTGTGCTACTGAATAATTGTTTAAGAGTTTCTATAATTGGTTTATTATTAAAACCTTTTACCAAATCAACGGGTTTTAATCTATCAGTGGCTTGCTGGTGGGCTCTACATGGCTAAATCAGAATGCCATTTGTCATCACTTTCCAGGACTCCAATTGAGTCTTCACAGCTACTATGACATTCATGGGGCATGCATAGTCACCAAAATACTTCATCCCCCGTCAAACACTTCGCTACTTAATGAAGTTGCTTGTCTCCACAACATCGACAAGGAATAGACTTTAGGAGAGTGGTCAGGATTTAAAACAATTTTGCTGTATTAGATCATTTGTTAACAGACTAGTTACAAAAGTAAACAATAAGATTAAAACAGCTCATCTTTCAATAATTCTGCTCCAGAAATACTATGGGGGTTTAAGTTTTCTATAAGCAGCAAAAGTATCTTTACATAAAAACTACAATGTATGCACTAGAAGCTACCACACCAACTATGAAAGACAGGAAAGAAAATTCTTCAGATCAAGGATCCAAAAAAGGACAAAATCAGAAATGAATAAGTCCATATGCAAATAGGATTCAGAAAATTATTCAACAGTTGTCTGGAGAACTGCAGCTGACATGGTTTTGTCACATTATGAGAAGGGCATAAGATGGACTACCCAAAGCATAATTTCAAAAAACAATAACTAAAAAAGGACCAGTTGCAGACAGTGAGAAGGATGGGTGAAGCAAGAATAAAAAGAACTGACGAACCTCAGTCCAGAATCTGAATGTAACTGTAAGAGAAGTGGTGCCAAGACAGGGCTTAATATAATAGGCTTGTTCATTGTTGCATTGTCTGCCAGAATTAAGAAGATGATTATGAAGATCAAGACTACAAGTCTTAACTTAAGTGTTCTCCAAACTGTGGAGGAGCATGGAAGTGAGAGATAAGTAAATTTGCTAGCAAAATGAAGTAACGAGTGGCAAACACTGTAATGATCTTCCTAACATTTCACAAGTGCAGTTACCTCCCTGCATTAAAGCCTTCTCCCATCGTCCTCTATGTTAACACAAAACTGCATATTATTCTAGCAGATCAGTGTTTCTCAACCTGTGGTCCACGGAGGTGGGACAGGTAATCCACAAGTATAGTTTTATAAATTTGCATCTGAATTTTAAAAAATAAACAATAAATTAGTAAAAATTGTTTGCAGAAAATGGATATCATATTTATTATTATAAGGCTATAAGCTAGTATAAGTTTTAAGACAACGTTTCTAAAAGCTATGAATATTTCAATGACCAGCAAAAACCTGCTGTTTCAAGGATATGGCTGCATTGTTACTATAATATAGTCTATTAGACAAATAAGTTTCCAGCCAGCATCGAAAATAGTGATGTTGCTTTAAGGATTTTCTTGATGACCATTTTATGATTGCCTTTTTGTAGATATAGATCTTAAGGGACTGTGGAATTTGCCAATAACAACGGGTAGGTTTGGTTAATAATATGCTCAGAGGTTGAAAATTAGATACCATTCAAGTTAGTAGTCTACAGAATGATTTTTGGCATTTTAGTGGTCTACAGAATTATTTTTGACATTTTAGTGGTCCTTCGGTTGAAAATGGTTGAGAAATGCTGTGCTAGATGAAAGCAGGTTCTGGACAAATCTTTACAGAACAAACCAAATCTTTTCAGTGTTCCCACAATTCTATGGAGAATATGATAATGGTGTTTATCCACTTAGCTCGAACAGTAGCTCACAAATCCCAGTGCTAGACTGCTCATGTCAGCCTCCCTAAATACCCTCTATATTATAATGAAGGCATTAATTATGTTATAAAAGTAGTTCAGTGTGTTGTAGGGCAAAGTTTCTCACCTTATCACTTCTGACATGCAAAATGATGATTATATTAGCATCAAGACAAGTTCACTGCTAAATTAATGTATCACACTTCCATGAAGTAGAGCCTGAGCAACAATAAGTAAAATCACCATACCAAGAACTTAGTGTTCATAAATCTGTTACTATGTCAATGGCTACGCAGTTCAACATCTGGCATCCAATGAAATTTCATCATCTATCACTGGAAAAGATCCCAATCCCAATATTTTATCATTATTCATCTGCAAGGATTTGACCATTGTGGCCTGTTCTGTATGCAGTTTATGAATATAGCTACCTTTTGCCTCCTTTTAATCTAATTTGAATGCAGCACATCCTCCAGTGGCAATTTCCCTACACACATATTTTCTGTTTTCTTATTAATCTTCTAGATGGTATTCCTTAGGATCTCTTATGCAAGATCTATAGCACAAAATTCTTAGATTAATCTTTTCACGGTCTATTCTGAAGAACTATTAATACCAATTGTCACTATTCTGGATTTTATCAGTCATCTTGAATATCTGCATTTCTCCATGAATATTTTAATTTTATCCAGCAAAGTGTATCCTACTACAATTTTAAGAATTTCATCTCTGCCGTCTTAATTCATATTGTAAGGTATTTATAAAGGTTAAAACATTCTGAGCAATATAACAGCATTGGCACAGTAACAAAGTAAGTTCGTTTCTTACTTACTTTCTTAGTTCCTTTCCTATTACCCTCTAATTATAACAAATCCGTAAGAACAGATTCATTTTATTAATTACATCTTGCATTCTATCATCCCCTACCCATACTCCTAAAGGCTCACAGCTCTGTTAGGGGGCGTTCATAAACTATATGCCTCAATTTTGGCCTCTTTTGAAAGCCACCCTACTCTCCCCCATGTAGGTCAACATGGATTTTGCCTTTACACTCCCCCTCCCCCTGCAGTGGAGAACATAGCTTTTCTCTAGTAATTCCAGAAGACATTTTGTGCCGTTTTCTCTTATCAGACTATGGTTAAAATTATTGTGTAATAATAAATATGACTGATATTTGCTTTATATACATTTCTAGAATTATAAATATTCTGAATGAAATGTCGACACTAGACACTCCTGCAAATGATCAGCCACTTGGAAAACCCCTTCCTCGGACACAGCCAGGGATACGTTCCTTCTTGAAGTGTTACTAAAAACATTCTCCTAATCTCATTTACTATTGTTTATTAAATAAAATAAAAAGAAATAAAAAAAATAGAATAAAATAGAAAAAACTATACTTGCCACGCAAAAAAAGAAGAGATGCAATTTTTCTGCTGCTGTTGCATCATCTTTTTTTTAACATTATCGAGTATCGATTCTTTGTCCTGTTAAAAGTTTTCAATAATTTACTGATATTATTTTGAATATTGAAAACTTGCTGGAAAAAACATTTTCTATAAGCCTCATGAAGTTTATCCTACAGAGCCATTTTATACCACACTTTCAACTTTAAATAACACTTCAGGAAGAACTATATTTAAGATGCACAGAAATTCACTTGATACAATTGTTTTATCAAAGGTCAGTGTGGTGACACACAAGCAAACATAATCAAAACAACTTTTAAAAAAAATTCAAAACAATACTGTCACTGGTGTAGAAAACCCAATGTGGCATCTGTAAGCGAATTTGAGTCTATGTACCATGTGCCAGATGTTTTTTGCCAGTCTCATGTAAGTTAGTTTAAATACCCCAGCCATGTGGGATCCAAACACTATGACTTCAAGTCACATGTGTAACCAACATTGTTTGATACACATTTGAAATACCATGAACTATATTTAACAATCAGAATGAATCATTTGCATATCAAAATTATTAGTTTAGCATGGTGACGGAAGGGTACTGTAACAGAGGTGACAAAAATAACGGGATTCTATTGTGGCTTTCAAGTGGCAGAGTTCTGAAAATAATGGGCATCAGTTGACAACAAGAAGCAGGTATAGGACCACGCATACTAGCCTCTTAAGTTGTCAAGCCAATAGTAATTGATATGGTTGAATGCCCACCTGTCTGGTGATGAAACATCAACTGTGGAGTGAAAAAAATTTTGAGTTTTTTACTTTTATTGTTGGTCTGGAAGAACTTAGTAAAGCTAGTCTGCCGAATCAATAGTTGATTCTTAAAGACGGCAGGATGATCTCTGTTCTAGTGTCCAACCAATATATGAAGACTAACATTATTTGTACTAACAAGAGATTGAATTTGCATGTTAACTACTGAAATTCCAGCAAAAAATAGCGACGAATGGTGATTTTTTTAGGAATATAGGAGAAGAGAGTGCGGCGAGATACGTACCTGAATGAAGAAGTGATATCTTGGGCCAGGCAATAGCAGGAACAGAGCGACTCCACTCTGACAATTTGTTTAGGAGACTTTTGTGGTGACAAACCATGCCTACAGGTGTTCATTTTTAACTTGAGAATATTTATTTATAAACAGACAATTTCCGAGTCTACAACTTGACTTATGCTGTCAGTTAGAGGTAGTAATTATATAGTGCTTTGATAATAGACAGACTACAATGAACTCATCATGGCCATGTGGACAGTCTGACAAGTGTCACAGTTTCGAAACTTGCATTCTCAAAGCGGCCAGTAAATTTTGCAGACACCCAATACTGATCCATTGAGCAATTTGCAGAAACAGGGAACTCGTACGGTTACAAAATATTTTTTGAGCTAGTAGAACATTAACTAGGCTTGACATTTGCTTATTTCATGGTTTCTGTTGGATTGACATTTTTGTATATTTGCGTATTCATTCTGATGTAATTGTTAAATTATTTAAATATCACACTTTATAAGGACAATAATTATACATTTTGTATATTATGAAACTTCTATAGATAGCTGAAGAAATTGTCCCTTTTCATGCAGCATGCTATTTAATTGTAAAAGGTATCCAAAATTTATAATTAATGGTAACAACTCAACTTCTACCCTCGATTAGACATTATAGCTCTTTCTAATAAAACCTTTAAACTAAAGAAATGATAAAACTAGGTCTTTGCCTTGTCTTAAACACTAGTTTATACCAGTTACAGATCATTTGTTGCCACTTTTGAAGTAGGAGAGCTTATATATATAAGTCACCCATCTGGCTTGACAGGCCCATATCATTTGCTAACTCCTGCTACGTGGCTAATCCAGTACTGCTAATAAGCATTTCTTATAAACACTTTGTATAACCCTCATAATGTGGTTTGGAAATCTCTCTCTACCATGTTGCTTTTGATTTTATCAAATGCTTTTATGATTCAATAAAAGCTATAGATGTTAGGGGATTAAATTCTCTCCCATTTGCCAATAGTCACACAACAATGAAAATAAAATCAGATCAAGATCTTCCTTTTCTAAACTCATATTGAGCTTCATCCAAAAAGGTCTCTGCTATGGCTATTACCTTATTATCTATTATTTTATGGTAGTTTCTGGAACTTTTTTAAAAAAATATGGGGATGGTAAAGTATTCTCTCCACTCTTCAGATATACTACCAGCTCTCCACTATTGATCAAATAATCAAATTCTTTCACAGAAGGATGTTGGGCCATACATTATTAATTCTATGTTTATTTGGTCCATTTCAGACAGTATACTTTTTATTTTTAAAGCTGAAGTTCAACAATGAAGTCTGTAAGTGTATATTGGGTCAATATTAACTACATTTTCAGCAAGCCGTATCTTCCCTTCTGGTTCTTCTACCCACAAATCCATGCAATATTATTCCCTTTATATATATATATATATATATATATATATATATATATATATATTGGGATTATCACCACCTTATCTTTATCTGTATTATTGAGCTATTTTATTGTTTTATAAACTTTATCTTAGCTATTGTGTACATCATAGTCAAGATCAAAAATCTATTTTTGCCACTGTTGTCTACAGATTTTCCTTATTTCCATTTTCATCACTACCCAACTTCTGTTATTTTCCACGAGTTTTGACTAGCCATAAAGCAAAAATACACCTCCATTTTTTTTCTTTTTCATCAGTTTTCTTGGAGCCTATGAATAGTAGGTCTAAAAAAAGGCGTGCATTGCCCAAGGTATATGAAGCTCTTTCACCTTAGTGTGTGCAAGTATGGTTTACTGGCACAGCTGCTACCAGTATTTCTTGAACTGGTATATTTCATACTCACAATTTCCTACAACTTAATAAACAATAGACATATGTAATTGCAAGTTTCCCAGGAAGATCTCTCCGGCATGCGACCAGATCAATTGATCATAGTTCAACGAATTTTTGAGAGCGTAATGTGCCATCTTCAGGTTATGTATGAACTGTGTTCCCCATGCCATGCAGATGCAACCTGAAGATGACAGCACATTACGCCCTCAAAAATTGGTTGAATTATGATCAATTGATCCAGCCGCATGTCCAAGAGATCTTCAAGCCAAAGACATGTCATTTAATACAGAAATTTAGAAAATGCAGTTAATTCTGCTGTTAATTATTGTATTTAATTTGTGTAGTCTATTTGAACCGTTTTTATTTCATTAGCATAGTTATTCTTGATCTGGAGATATGCAACAGTCATGTTGGAACTTGCACTACCTTTGATACTGCATTTCCTAAATTAACTTTTTGCTGGCCATCTTTTAGGAATTCTTCTAACCAGCAAATCAGTTTTTTCATGCACTTCAATGGTTTTACCTTATTTAACACTATTTTATGGTTCACACTATCAAATGCCTTACACTATCAGGTTGGCCATCATTGTCCTGTAGTCCCTGGTTATGTAGTTAAGAAATATACTGTCTTCATGTTTGTCAATTGTATTTCTATATTAAGTCTTTCTCATATTTACTGTCTATGAAAAATGTATGGTTAAGGGACAAATAGAGATTCATTTTAGCATTCGCCAAGTGGGTACCCAAATGGTCAGAAAATTAGTGTAAATATAAATTGCAACATTTGTGCCTAGCCAGTATATTACAGTGGTGCTTTGAAATCACTTAGTCTCTCAATTTTGATTTGCAGTTACTCTTGTATCCCATACATAGTAAATCTGATAGCCAATCTTTCTCAGGTCTTTGTGAGGATATATTTCCTTGCATTTTGAGAATGAGACCACAACTTGTTTCAGATCCCCACACTGTCATCCCCGAGAAGGACTTGTATGACGACTTTGCTATGAATCCAGGTCTGCAATTAATGAAGACAACTGCAAAAATCAATCCCAAATATACTTAAATCTGTATGTTTTACAAACATTTATGAACCCTAATGTTTCAGCTAAAATTTATCACTTAATTTCACTTTTAATACAACACAAAAAATAAAGACAGTTTAACAACAATTCCAATTAGATAGTTTTTGAAGAGTTACATGAAGTAAAGTCACTATGTGTAAAAATGTGTGTTCTCTATATAACAACCCATACGAAATGTATAGCTATGTTTCAAAAATAAATGACAAAAAATATCAACATCAAGAAAAATTAACATTGTATTTACTTTAAGAATTTTTTTACAAATTGCAAGATGTCAGACATTTGTTAATATTTCAACAATATTATTAAACACATGATCATGCACAACCTTCTCAGTCCAAATCAACAGGAACACAAAATATAAAACTTCAGTATTACAAAGAAATCCTGACATAGTTAATGTCTTCAAGCAAGACAATATTCTTGGAATGTAAACTTCATAAACATGTTTGTAAGGCACTGTGTGATTGCTTTATTCATCTCCAGTTGTGTTTGAGCATTAATATGAACCTTTTGTCTAATTTTAATAATCTCCAATAAACAACTATAGTTTGTGCACAGTTTTTCAACTTTTGTTGCATCAGCAGGATTCACTTTTTTTTCCACAACTTTATCAAATAATATTGATTCATTCATACAGAAACTATTTTTGGCAGATTTACTCCACTTCTTATCAGTTAAAATGGCGCACTTCATGTAGGAACTTGAACTAATCACTCTTCATTCATACTTTCCATCTTCAAGAACACATTTAAACATTTTGGCACAGAGCAAATTGAATGAACCTGAAAAGAAAAATAAGACTTCATTTAAATTGTCCCATAAAACCACATTTAGCTCAATAATATGAACAAGATAAAATACATTACTGTCATTTAAAAAAAAGGTAATTGTAATTAACATAAATTTTAACTCCAATTCTATTGCAGATCATGTTTAAAGTCATTTTCTTTTATTTCAAGGGTTAAGTATAAGTAAACAGTTATACAAAGTCATAACATAATGTAAACATAGCTGCTATATAGTGGTTGGCTTATTTTGTGAGAGAAAGCGCTACATTCATTTTCAGAAGAACTTTAGAACACAAGGAGTAAAACAAAGTATGACACTTGGCAGGTAAAAATGTTCATCGACGAGATATCTGCACTCTTAAAACTGAAGGTTGCATAATTTTGTAAGTGGTAGTAAACAGATAAAATATTCCTGAAGCCACAGTTTTATACATACGAGAATGATTTATAGCTTAAAAAATGTTTAAATTTTTATTACACCTTATATAAAAGTTTGAGAAAGATAGCTAAAATTTAAGGCTTGTCTTTGGAAGATTTACTGAAAATTATAAAATATGTTCATTGCTAAAATGTTCATTTAAATTCAGAGAGGGAAATATATTAAAAGAAAGCACAATTTTTCCTGATCATAAAAAAAAAGTTTCTTAAAATCCATACAGTAGTTTGGCTGAAATCAGGCAAAGTAAATTAATGTAACTCCAATGAAAAATGGAAGACTGAAGTTGCAGAATCATAGAAATGAAATCCTCAAGGGGGAGAATTCCCAACAAAATAGGAAAACTATTAAAGAAACATTGTTGTAGTGGGATAAAATTACTAACTTATGGGAAATTGTATGCAGAACCTTTTAAAGCATCTCTCAGATCTGTAGCTTTAATATTTTAGGAGAAATAAATATTATAAATTCAGTATTTTTTGCTACACTAAGTTAGAAAATTGTGAATAGGCAGATTTATATATCAGGAGATAGAGATAATTCAGTAAGTCACTTTAAAACTTGTTTTGGCTAAATAGCTCTAAAACTCTCAACGTGAGAAAAATTTATAATGAAAATAATTTTTTATAACCAAAGTATCGTAGATACAGAAATTTTCACTGGGGTCAATTTTAACATTTAGAGAGAACACTAGATACTGTAAAAATTTCAAGTCAATTGAGAAGAATCCTGTTCTGAAGAAAGGATATGATTTTGTGGGAAACTGAATATTTCTTTATTCCCAGACCGCATCAATAAAAGAGCTCCCTAGAAAGGGGGAAGATGTCAGTGGGGTAGGAGCCATGTTGGACTTGTTAGTGTTTTTGCGCGGTATGTGGTGGTCAAGCGTCACACGATACAGGAAGTCCTATTGTTCGGCATCCATTTTTTAAATTTAGGAAGTGCACGCTACAGTTGCAAAATTTTCATGTAGCTGACATCAGTTAGAGGTTCATAAGAGTTGACCTGGCTTGATTTACTTATCTGTACCTGCAATAAATAATGTGGAAAAGAATTTCAGATGCCAGTAGATTGTTCAACGAACTTGTATATTTTTCTAAAGAACATAGCAAACTTTAAATTTTGCAAGAACCTAGCTTGCAGTGGGGTTCTGCATAAAGCTTGAATCTTAACTCTGACCGTGTGTAGCCTTGGATGTAACAGTTTTGGCTTAAATAGAATAATACGGCCGCCACATAGGTTTTTAACCAGAAAACTATGAAAAGGTAAAGTTCAATAATGATAAATAGTTCATTGCCATTTAATCAATTATATTGTTCCAAATTTCACAAAGCCAAAAACTGTACAGGCAATCAGATGACTTTTCCAAAGTAATGTTTTACAAGTTCGATTAACCAGTCGAGCCAGACCACACCCCAATAGTTCAAAGAATTAAATCTCTAGTTGAAGAAAGCCAATAAAAGTTCGTCACGCGCTCCCTTGTTCAAAAATTTGGTTAATTTAGACAATCCCGAGGCCTCACTTGGAGAGATACTATTTTAACACGACATTATGGTTAACTTGAATAAAACAAGCGACATTATTCCAAAACAAAACTTTCACCGACTACTGAAGCTAACGTGGTGTCGCGTCGATTGCTACTTGAAGACTGTCCCCTCGCATTGTTCCTAGCCGACTGACTCGCTCGCCGTAGCTACTAACCAGGAAAGTTCTGGTACTCACGGAGCGTGGGAAAACCTAGCGGCTGCACTTCCCATGAGAATCTCTCCAATAACTGATCAGTTTCTCATCTCACATCTGAAGGTTTCATCATCGAATTTGACCTCGACTATAAAAATAATTCTATCTCCTTGAAACTTTAGAAGTCGCTAGATCTTTAAATAAATGTTAACTTTAGTTATTATGAAAAATATCCTAACTTTAATCGTTTAGCCAAAAATAAACACTTTAGATATGAACTTTCCCACTCCAGGCGAATGTCGAAGAACGTTGAAATTAAAAATATTGAAAATACCATCTTAAAAACTGTAAAACTGCTTTCTAATTTGAATAATCATAAAAACTAACTATGAAAATGAAATGCAATAATATTCTATCCAATCTAACTCGTGGTTCTAAGAACAAAATTTTGTCACGCAGTTACAAAATTTAACAGATAGCTTACAATTTATTTTGAGGCTGCAGTGAACTTTATTATACTTCACCTACCTTTTCTAATTGAGGTTATCCAATTAGATAGTGACCGGGATAATCAAATTAACAATCTCTTCTTCTTAGGCAACATTACAGCCAGAGTTTCATGACAAGCTGTTTATGTACAAACCCCAGTAAGCACTTGTTCGTGACAATGTAAGGATGATGCTTTTCCACTTTATCAGTTGTATAAAATGTTCTCAGGTCTCCCATCAGGGAAGAGCGTCAATCTGATAAGTCAGAGTGATTTTGAAATGTTGCATCTTCCACATTGGATTGACATGCTCTCCCAGTGGAAGGCCTGAGAACTTTTTATACAAGAAAGTAAATTTATATTTTAATTAATAGTGTCATAGGGATATCAAAAAATAAAAAAATATATGTACTTCCTTATACACACTCAGAAATTGCAAACAAAATTTATGTTCATTACAATGCCCACACCCCGGCCATCTGGATATGCTGGTGGTCCACGATGAAGGCAGGCTCTTTCTGATTGGTCGTACACATTGGCTTAATCTGTGACCTCCTGCAACACTCAAGTGGCATCATTTGCAACTTTTTATGCCCTTGTGAAGAACAGCCTCATTCTTATTGGAGATCCCTAAAGATTGGCCTCCAGGCTTCACTCAACTAGAGCCTACCATCCCTATTAATGTTATCTTTCAGCTGGTTTCCAATGCCTCGCTTATGACCAAGTTCCAGAAGGAAGAGGCCCTGGCCAGCACTGGGATTTTATCAAATTCTATCCTGTGCTCTTCATCAAAGGCATGATCAGCTACCACAGACTTTTCTGATTGCATCAGCCTTAGGTGTTATTACATTAATTACGTAAGACAAATAAGGGAGGGGGGCTCAACAGAAATCTCAAGTCATCTTTTTAATTCCTTGAAGAACAGTAGAACTAAAAAAAAGGAAGGTCTCAAAAAAACTACATATTTCCAGAAAAAACACCTCACGTAATTAATGGATGCCCCCTAAGGCACTCTTCGATCGTTCTGATAGTCTGACTTTAGAAATCTGGCTGAATGATAACACTAGGGACTGCAGCCTCTACCTGAATGAAGTCGAGAGGCCAGTCATTAGGGATTTTCAACAAGAAGGCAGTTCTTCACAACAGGGCATAAAAGTGGAAATGACAATACTTGGGCACCACAGCAAGCTGCAGATTAAGCGATCACTTATTGCCAATCAGAAAGGGGCCTACCATAATCGCGGACCACCAGCATATCCAGATGGCTGGGGTGTGAGCATTGTAATGAACATAAATTTTATTTGCCATTTCTGAGTGTATATAAGGAAGTACAATATGAGGTTAAGCCAGTCTAGGCAATGACAGCAAGCTCGCAACACCTGAAGCTATATGACATCCGAAGAAGACGGCAGAGTCAGCTGTCAAAACATTGTGTTTATATGACACCAACTACCTGGACACTCAAGAAGGTTGTATTAAATCAGTATGCTGGGAAAATCTCCATTCACTCATTAATTAAAACTTCTGGTGTTAGAAAACTCACTGGTCCCTATTACAATGCAGTATTTATAGGGAGGAAAAAATGAAATATTGA
This sequence comes from Vandiemenella viatica, assembly GCA_031002005.1. NCBI lineage: Eukaryota > Metazoa > Arthropoda > Insecta > Orthoptera > Morabidae > Vandiemenella > Vandiemenella viatica. Next base: position 146,705,896 of record JARYHS010008074.1, on the reverse strand, counting down.
AATTCAATTATATGAAGTTGGTTTTATTGGGTCCTTGATAAAAGCATATTTGGTTGTCTCTCTACACCACAATCCAAAATTTTCTATTCAGTCAAGGTTACAGAAATAACAGGAAATCTACATTAATCCTATTCCTTAAAAACCAGAAAAAGTCAATTAGGAATAACTGTTCAGTTCCCATATTACCATTTCTGAAGATAAGGGATGAAATGAACAGCAACTGTTTACAATTTCAATCCATACTTATAAAAATACCAAGATAATGAGGATAGCAAGAAACACTGGCCCATAAAGGTTGTGTTACTTGACGGCAAGAAATGGGAATAGATAGAGTGGTTTGGGTATTTATGAGCAAGGTAACTATCAACAGAAAGATGGAGGAAGAAATAGGGCAGAAAATAAGGAAGAGTAGACAACTGTAGATGAAGATAAAAGATGTAATCTGGAGTTAGAAACATCTTGGATTCATTCCCAAACCCCCCTCTAAATTACCAGCCAATACTGGCCTATGGCACCGAAACCTGCACTTGAACAAGAGAGATAATAGTAGATTAAGGGTGACAGAGATGTGGTTTCTGAGAGGAATAGGGAGTGTTACAAAGAAAGATAAAATCAGAAATGAAAACATCAGAAAGAGATTTCAAGTTGAAGTATTGGAAGAGATGTTAATAAAGAAAAGACTGCAATATCTGGAGTATGTAATGAAGATGGAGGAAGGAAGAGGGAAGAATGCCGAGGTTAATACTCTTGAACAGTGGTAAGAAAAGGAAACCAATTGGAAAAACTCTGCAAGATGGATTGCCCAAATGAAGAAAGATGTAGATGTGAAGGGAATTACTTGGAGACAAGTGGAGGAGGAAAAAGCTTGGAGTGCCTGCTGGTCAACTCACAAAAGAGGAAATGTCTTACAATGATGATGACTTATAAACCTATGCAATTTACTACTATCAGAAATTTATCCAACAGTTTAACCCTTAATCATTGCTATAAACCTTTCAAGATAAATGCTATTGCTTTTAAATTGAACAGTGTTACTTGAGGTAGCAATATAATTTCTACAGTGATGGGTTGTGCAAGATCAGAAAATGTTGGCAGAAACATGTACAGAGTCTGTCCGAAAAGTAAGCTGAATAATTAAAGGAAAACAGATTCATTGCAGATAAATGTAAAAGTAACTAAAATTCTTCAAAGTAGCTTCCTTCCGCATCGGAACACTGGTGCCAGCATTTTTCCCAGTTGCTGAATGCACCCTGGAAGGTGTCGACGGGGACCTCCTTCAAGCACCTCATCATCTTCTTTGACAGCTTCCAAAGTTCCAAAATGGGGGCCCTTGAGTTAGTTCTTGATCCTCAGGAACAAGAAAAAGTCTGGTGGTGCCAAGTAGGGGATGTACAGCGGCTGAGGCAGTGTTGCCACACTGCATTTTGCTAAGTACTCCATGACAATGAAGGCAGTGTGTGACGGCACATTGTCATGGTGAAGACACCAAGTGTTGGCTATCTGCTTCCCGACATATTTCACTCTGTTTTGGAGCATTTTCAGGATTTCCAAGTAAAAATTACTGTTCACCATTCGTCCTTGTGGCACAAATTCTGAGTGGAGAATGCCTCTTCAGGCCTTCACACGGGACTTGCTCATTCTTGCCCTTTTGGACGCACTAAAGCTCCGTGTGCCACTCAGCATTTTATCTTTTAGACTCCGGCCCATACACAAAAAACCATGTTTCGTCACCCATAATCGCACTATCCAAAACATTCAGATTGTTTTCACACTGCTCCAAGAGGTCACATGAGATTACTGCATGAGCAGCCTTCTGTTAATCAGAAAACACGTTGGGGACCTTACACTCATCAACCAGCATTGTAACAATCGGGCATCTTATCAGAGTTCAACGTGTCCCTCACTTTCTTCACATTTTGGTCAGAATGTGACACTGATGGGCGTCCAGAGCAGTCTTCGTTATCTGCGTCCACTCTGCCCTCCCGGAACATCTTGTGCCAGTGATAAACCATATTTTGGGACATGATAGTACCACTATAAGTTTCCCTCAGCATGGCAATAGTCTTGGTGCCTGCTTTCTTGTGTACAACACAATATTTTATCACATAACACTGGTCATTGAAAAGTGGCACCTTGAAATTCCAATGCATCACTAAAACAAGGGTTTGAACTAGCAGTGATGTGCACTGTGGAACAGCCAGCAGGCAACTGATGTGGGTATTGTTGGCTTCCCTAACCCCCCACCCCCCACCCCTTTTCCACCTTTCCTGTCAAATGGCATGCCTTGCTAGAGATTTACTTCGGCAATGCTAGGTCATTCAGCTTATTTTTGTGACAGACACTGCAGCTATCCATATAATCAGGAATAAAAGCATTATTTATATTACTTATTAATGGACTCGCTGAATTATAATTATTATTGATGGCAAATACAAACAAAATACATGTTAATTAGATAACTATATCTAGGGATTCTAGCCATCTTCTGGCAGCTGGTCCAGCTGGATGCAGTGTCAGAAGGCTTCCAGATAGTCTTCTTGCTAGACAGTCAATCACAATTTGGTCAATGTGATACCACCACAGTCACACAGCACATCTTCACAGAGACTCCACTTATGTGTGGTTGCATTGCACACTCAATGACCTATGCGAAATCTATTCAGTTGACACCAAACATGTCTAGGCAAGTCAAACCCTGGAAAACAAGCCCACAATTGTGGGGGTTGCTGGCTGCCTATCCCTTTCTTCACTCTTCTTATTTCTAAGCTTGGCTGCTTCCATGCAGGCAGCTCTCCTTGATTTTAACCGTGTGCATTCAGGTGAAGGTCACTATGCAGAGGAATCGTTTGTTTTCCTCCATTCCTAATTCTCTAAACAATATCGATTTTTCTCCTCAAATATGGTGGAGGAATGTTGGAAAGTACAGGCAGCCAGGATACTGGAGACTTAACGACACCACTCACTGATCTCATAGCAGCGTTAAGCTGGGTTTCAAATTTGGCAGTAGGAGCACTACAAAGCCATGTAGAGCAACAGTATCCTGCTGTAGAGAATGCCAAGCCAAGGACTGGTCCTCGAAGAACATGGGCACCTGCACCCCATGACGTACCAGCCAGTTTCTTTACAAGGTTCACACGGATCTTCACTTTCTCTGCAGTGTTAGATAAATGCTGACAAAAAGTGAGGGCTCAATCCAAGGTAACTCCCAGATATTTGTGGTGATCTTTGTGTTCTACTCTTCCAAGAAGTCCAAAGGTTGGTCTTATTCTGATGTAGGCAAACTGGTTTGAAAAGTTAAAGCAATAAGACTCTGTCTTCATCAGATTAGGTTTTAGTCTCCACTTACCCATAAGAGATGAATGGCCTGATGGCCCAATTGTTAAGGTGTATGACTGAAGATCAAAAGGTGCCAGATTTGAATGCAAGTCTCAGCTGAAATTTCCAAAGACCCTTAACCCGTGTTTTCCTCTGGCAGAACTTAAAAAATACTTAAGTAGCCAATAATGATTAGATTAAATTGTCAGCTAGAGATGAAAATATTTAGACTAAGTATGGGCAGAAGCCTGGTAACAAGTTAAAGAAGAACTATTTCATAAAAGAGGGGAGAGATAGTTGAGAAAAGTTGACTAATTTCAGCTTATTGGTAGGCAAGCTGTAGGAGAGATTGATTTAAAACTACATCAGGAATATATGTGAGGTAGGAAGTGATTAATGTACAAGATATTTGACATTAAACAAAGGAGGCCAAGTTGATAATGTTACAGCAATAGGGGTCTTCAGCTGTCACACTGAGATACTCTTGGACTTGTGTACTGCTCTCCTGTTTGACTGAATAACAAGAATATCAGAACCATTCAACTTTTCTAGTTGTCTAGTCCATTCCTATATACTATCTGCCGATACCAAGCTCCAAGAAACTTATGAGGGGAAAAAAAGATCTTTTATAGATGTAATAATAATAACCAAGTCTCATGGATGATATTCAGAGTGATTGGTTTTGATCCTGATATTAAGTGAATAATCCCTGCTTGATGGTAAACAGGTAGTTTATAATTCTTAAACTGAAGAACCTTCCTTGTAGCAACCACAAGCTTTCAGCATTTAAACTTCATACGAGATTTAGATATTTGTATTTGTGCTAACTGTAGAAAAATTAGGGACTCATTTTGAAAATTTGAAACAGCCCCTACCCACACTGGACATGCAATCATGGTGCCATAAATCAACACTTTTTTTCTCAAAGATAGAGAAGGTGTGATAAAAGACATTTCTGATTTTGACATTCGGATTTAATTTTAACACTTTTTTTATAATTGTTCTGTATTACATCTCATATTGGCTGTATGGTCATCACAAAATAAAATCAGTTTCCATGGTATTTGAAAAATTAAGTTAAAAATAAGGTTTAAACCACTGAAGAGCATCAGTATATTTCTTGCTGACTGGAGGAATTCTTAAAATGTGGGAATTAAAGAGTATGGCTACAAAATGTGGTTTTTGAGAATGTAGAAGTGAAAACATTAAATCTACAGAGTAGAGAATTTAGACGATTGGTGTTACTATTTATTAATGATTCTGTTTTTTTTTTTTTACTATAATCAGTAGTTCTCCACCACAATAGAGTAGGAAGTAATGCCATGAGCAATGTTTATATGGAAAGTAAAGGTAAAATATGCCTACCACTTGCCAAAGTTGTAGGGAAGGAGGGCAGCAGAGCAAAAAACTCTACACAAGCCACACACACAAAAAAACAGTATTACAGGCTATGCTCTTCTTCAAGAAAATAGAACCATGTAACTGAGGTCACACAGACACCGAAGAACAACACCATCACATGATCCATGTGTTGGCAGGTGCCTGTAGGACCTTAGCCACCAGGTTCTATTTTTTTGGAGCGATGCCTAAAATGTGTTTGTGGAATTTTTTTTTTTTTTTTCTGTTGCCCTTCCTCCTCCAACTTGTGAGTGGAGGGTATGTTTTACCTATCTTTTCCAAATAATCAGAACTAAAGTAATGTAGGAGACATATTGCTATGTAAGAAAAATTAGAGGGTTGTGAGCAGCTACAAATGGATCTGGGAAACACATCTGGCTGGGCAAGAAGAAAAATGTCCAGAAAGTGTAGGCCTATTTTTCTCAGGTAAGCAGACGGAAAAAATTGTTTTGAATTATTGTACTTTACATATAATCATTGGTGAAAAAGTAATATATTGTCATATTGTTGTAAAATAGTTCCTCGTTTTGAATTATCATACACAGAGTTAAGGGTTTGAGGAACCTTAGCAAACTTAAAATCCTCTTGACTGTTCAGTACTTCAATAAGATCCCTATTGTTAACCGAGTAGTGGATAAGTTTATTGTTACTGAATACTATGTAATTCAGACTCTGTTCAAACTCCGGTAAAGGAAACTTAGATTGTCGCCATCCCTGTGCTTAGGGAAAAGGTTTCACAACATTAACAAAGTTCTTCAGTGAGAGGTACACTACTAAATGAAAATCCAAAAGCTAATGTGCACTATTTGAACCATAAAGTTATTGCATTTAACTTGTGGGATCTGGTGGCAAAACCATATTTACGCTCCAAATAAGCTAGACAATCAGACTTCATTCAAAAAACTCCATCACCACTGATCCCTATTATGCTCAATCTATATGAGAACGAACTATTTTTCTAAACTGACATCTTGAATATTCTTGTAATACTAAAGGGACAAGCATGATTGGCACCTCATCCACTCAAACCTACCAATCACAATCACCCTTTCTCTCACGTGACTTTTTTTGTCCTATCCCAGGTCTTGACACCTCGAAGACTATCTTACTACACCAGTCGTACCACTCTTCAAACCTTTCTAAAATATATTTGCTTTACAGCTCTTATTGTTCCTTTATTCTCCCAGCTGTTACCCTGACCAAAGCACTTCATTCTCTGAAGCTGGAATTTCAGTCTCTGCATTACAATATCATTCAGCAATAAGCTCAGTGGGCAGGACACACTGAAGAGTATAATGCAAAATTTTCAAAGTCCTGCATATATTACAGAGCATAATTGGAGAATGGGCCAGGAAAGTATGGGAACTAGGCTATTACTCAGCCTCTTTATTTAGTGTGCTGAGATAGTATAGATAAACAATGTAGGATATCACTGTAAAAATCTGCAGCAGGACTTGTATTTTAAAATTGGGTAGAATATGGCAACAATGTGAAAATGTAGTTGATTTTAGAATAATTGCAAGACATGAAATGTGCAGTGACAAGTCTGATGATTTCTGCCCAAGCTGTGAAAATTCATAGATTGCCACTTCTTCAAACATTATTTTGCTGCCCCAATTGTCACCACCTAGTAGGAGGGTTTTTTTTTTTTTTTTTTTTTTTTTTGAAAGGGGGAAAGAAAAGAAAAAGTCACTGCAACATAAATCGCTTCTTCCTTGAAGTTACCATCCGAGGCAAGTGCTCCCTCGCCCCCAGATTCAGCACTGAAGGTGTGTATTAAAAATGGTTGTTATGGATTAAGCATGCTGCTGACAAGGAAAATGCTTCTTGCCTACACCTTTTTAATGCCAAGGTCATTGCAAGTGGGATAGGATTGATGGCAAGGAAGTTTCCCAAAGCCTTATGAAGGAACCATTCTGGCATTCTCCTCGAGATATTTGGAGAAAACATGGACTACACAAATCTGGATGGCTGTACAAAGATTTTAACTTGTGTCATCCCAAATGCAACACTGGAGTGTTTGCCACTTATCCACCATGCATGGTAGAAGACAAAATATAAAACTAGACTTCAGTTATTAAATATATAGACAGAGGTATCACAGACTGGAATTAAGCATCCAAGAATATGCTGAACAATATACCTGAAGCAAAAGTAACTGCAAAATGCACATAAATACAAGTGGAAATGTAAGGAAACTATCAGTAAGACATTAGCTTTGTTGCAATTAATAATAATTTACAATACTTTCAACCAGATTAACATCAGAGTACATACTTGTTTTTTCACCACACTATGGAATGTATTCTTTCATTCTTCGCTGCTTTAAATATGCTCAAATAAAATACATGTGTCAGTACTCAATGATCACAAATTTCTGTCATACCAGCAGTCATTTGCTTTGATATCATTCGTAACATTACAAGCAACAGCTCCGTATGAAGTTCTGCAATGCATTATGTTGCAATTAAAGATAATTTCTCTTAAAAATTGTGTCCAGCTACACATTTCCCACAATACACAGCTTGACTGCAACAGGGGATTTAATGATCTGAGGTTAAACAAAGGTATAAGAGAATTGGAAACCCACTTATGAGATAAGCTTTGGGTTACTTTTATCTGAAAAATCTACCAGTATACCTATCAAGCCATTATCAGAGGTCACCCTTCTATGTTACTAACACATAACAGATCTCTCTCTCTCTCTCTCTGGGAACCTAAATTTAAATTGTTTAGTTTTTTTATTACTACATATTATCTGAAGCATGTGTTTATTTCTTCCACATGATGACATGAAAATGGGCTGCAAATATTGCTGTTCAAATTTGATTTATCTGAATGAATGTAATGAGATGAAGGAACTTAATTTCAACAGTTTAAAAATAGTTAATTCATCATTGTAATTTTATTTAAAGACTTACTGCTGTGTAATGTATAACTGCAATGAAAAATTAAGATATATGTATTTCTGTTCTTAATAACCAACATGGAAAGCTCTAATCCTTCCTAAGGCCTACTAAAACAAGTCTGTGTTAAAGAATGAACGTTAGATGCATACATACCTGAAGCTCGTGTCAGCCAGTTGGGCTTATTCTTCCAATAAATAAATACCATGTACATGGGAATTCCTGATACAATGAAGGAAAGACCAATGCTCACTTCCCATGGTTTAACATAACAAGGTACTGTCACCAAAAATAAACAGATGACAAAAAATATTATTGGAAATATAATTTGCACCTGGAAAGAAAAAGTATAATTTGATAAATTAATCCAGAAAGCATTTGAAAAAAAAATGCTGAACAACATATCGATGTGATAATAAGGAAAATTCTTATAGCCAATATCAAAATGGAGTAAATGACAGCAATGAACATAAGAAAAACAAAGGCAATTCACATGTGCACGTACATAGTCCCAGTGGCAGATCCAGGATTTTGGTGTGAGGCAGAGGGGAGGGGGGGGGCCTTGAGCAGATTTTGGTTTGGGGAGAGGGCTTGAGCAGATTTCGTTTGAGCCACCAAGCCACCTTCCCCCCCTCCCCCCCCGGATCCGCCACTGCATAGTCCCACTATATGATTCATTGTCAGGGTCAGTGATAGGATTGTCATATCTGATTTTTTTATTAAATTTTTCTATCTCTTTTGCAGAAATATTATTTTTTATATTTAGTAGGCACCCTGGCCCTCTTCTTTAATCAATGATTAATTAAACTGATGAATAGCAATGGTCTGAACACACTAAACTCGGACACTTCTCACTTCTACTTTTTTTGATGCAACCTAGTATTTGTTGCTAGTTACTCAGCTAACTGTTTACTTCATACTCCTTAAGAATTTCACCAACAAGCAAGTACCAGTCTAAGTAACTTCCACCGTTTCTATCTTATTTACAAGCAACCTATGGCTGACTGTCAAATGCCTCGGAGAGATCTACTGCCAAACTATTGTGCAAGATATTTCAGATGAAATAGACATCACACTAACTGAAATTTGCAATAATAACATCTCATAGCTGGTTTTTCAATGCTAGAAATAGATCTGTGAAGGTATATACCTAGCTTTAACACATCTCTAGAAATATTATCCACAGACAGAGAGACTATATTATTGAACCTTAAAAATTATTTCCAATTTTTCTTATCTGCTATTTCTACCTAATATTCTCATGAAACCAGATTCTTATTTATCAGACAACTATGGTACTAGTTACTATAAACTAAAATTATATAATATATTTTCATTCTCAAGATTCTCATTAGGAGGTATTAGAGGTACTAGTTAATTATTGTTTGATTAGTTTGGGCAATAATCAGTGGCGTAACTAGGTAGGAGCAATGGGGGCAGTCCACCCCGGGTGTAACCCTTTTGGGGGTAACACCCAAATTTCATTAAATGAAATCATTAAATGAATTTGATAGCCTTCTCATAGCATTTGGTGTCAAATCACTAGTACTTTTATTGTTTTAAATATTTTTTCATGTTGATCTAGTGCTTTTTAAAATGCAATCCAATGCACTTTCATTACAGTAGAGTAGAATTATTGGCAATAATGCATGTTAAAACAAAGAGATCGTTGCTCTATGGCTCCAAAAACCTCAGGAAATCATCATACTTGCTGTCCATCACCGTTTGATTTGTTAGAAGTGACAGTGGCTATAATGTAAGTTTTCTTGGACAGTTACTGAAGTTTTGAAATTAAAGGCTAGATATCTAAAATTGCTAAAATCAAGATAATTAAATGATTGAATTGTAATTTCTCATAATTATTTAAAGAAAATTGTTTTTTCTTCCAAAACTGAATGAAACAAACAACCAAGTGTATTTCAGACCATGCATTGTCTAGGCTTTCATTTCCATTGTCTGGTCATGAATTAACTTTAGCTATTGCAAATGTGGCATGAAATTCTTTTTTTTTAGTTTTTTTAATTGTTTTACTTAATTAGAATTGATTTAGCATTTAAACTAAGTACCTTGAAATATTCTGAGTGATTCGTAATTTCGAAATTCATCATCTGACAGATTTGAGTTATCTGATTTGCATTTTGTCAACAGTTGACATTGAATTGTATCATATTTGAATTTATGCAAATACCATGATTTAGAAAACCTTGCATAAAACCAGCAACACTGTTCAGTTTCAAGTCAATCTGAGCAGGTCCAACTGCTCAGTGACAGTATCATCTGACATAGGTGAACAGTTTTTTTAGAGTGTGTTTAACACAGTCAGAAGTGCCTACCCTCTTAGCAAAATTGTAACGTCGGTAATTACTTTTAACTCTTGGCTCGTATAAGTTTGCTTAACTTTCTACTGAACCAGAGAATGCAAATGTGATCATGATGAAGTAAATAAATGTATGATTCCATAGTTTAGATAAGAAGAATATTTCTATTAGGAACCTAAAGTTTACACATGATGACAGTTTTCACTATGTACGATATATTTTGCCACTTAGCTCCTAAAATATGACATCACTCACCAAGTACGTCATGCAAATATGGCAGATATTGTAAAGACATGAATTCTTCACGGGTCTTCTGCCGGATAAGATCTTTTAAACACGACGTTTCGGCAGTCACCTCCGCTGCCTTCATCTGGTGAGCTGTCATCGCGAAGTAGCTGCCGCAACGGTTCGACATTGACGGTTTCCATTTACGAATTTTAATTTTAAATTCCAGAAGAATTTTTGGTAAATTATTCAAAACTTCCCTTGGTAAAGGTGTCAGGGATTGGAACAAATTACCAATAAAAGAAAATTTTCCCACTCCCTTATGCATGAAATCGAGCGCCAGCTTGTGGAATTAACCAACATTTTGAACATAACATTGCTTCTATTAGCTTCTGTGATAAACCACGTCTGAAGCATTCATAAAGAAAGAAAACACTTATGTTCAGATATGTCTTATTTATTTATTTAGTTAAAGTTTGGTTAATGCACATTTCTCAGTATTAGATTCATTGTTATTTTCTCTGTCTAGCAACATTGACCTTATTATAAGCAGTTAACATGTACAGATATATCTGTAACGTAAAATCTTTTTAGATGTTATTTACACTCTCTATCCCGGTTGTCTTGCACAATTCAAAAACCTTAGGTTAGAAGTATTTCCGATACCATCAGCCCAATCTTCCAATAGTTGTCTCATAGAGGGGTAAAGAGTATTTGAGAACGTACAATACCATATCCATTCAAGCAAGAGTCAGAAACAAAGTTGCATTTAAACCTTTAGGAAGTATCTAAAAAAATAATAAAATTATTTTATTACCGTAATAGGGGGTTACTTTGTGACACATTTTTAGGTATTTTCTTTCACACCTAACAGACTGTTTTAAAGGTTTCCAAAAACTATCCCAAAACATCGATGTATCCTTCTACATTACATGTTGCACAAATCTAAATCTTAAATATCAACTGAGAAATTTAGGTTAAAAATTGTCATAAAGGTACCCCATTGGGAGGGGCTACTTTGTGCCAGATGTGTTTTTACCTAGAAATACAAGAGAAAAAGTAATTTTCAAAAAGTTACCCAATAAAACATTCATTAAAACTTTTACTAAAACAATGTTACAAAATGTTGGCAGTTTAATCTAGGTCTTTGATTGCAACCCTCAGTTCCCCACTGGAGTCAGCAAATCAATCATGTTCCTTTTGTACAAAATTTCTTCCAGTCTAGCTGGCAATCTCCAGTGCAACTTCAATCACTCCATGACACTCACCTCATATCCCTCATCCGCAATGTCAATCACTTTTCTGGGATAAAGCATTCTCCATAGTAGAGCCCCACAAAATTGCCTGCTATGAAAGCACCCATGGTACTGCTGGATAATTCAAAGTCACTTTTTATTTGAAAGTATCAACAAGGAAGCAGGGTCTGCATCAGATGCACTTGTTTGGGGTCACTGAATGATTCAACACTATCATCAGACTCTTGAAAAGCACCTCACTGCTGCCATCTGAAAAATGAAGACTTCATACGGCAAGACTTCGAGGCCTTGCTCGAAGATTGCATCTGTTTCTTTGCCCTTTTCCTTCCACTGCCAGATGTTGTCACCACCTATGTCTAGCACTAATACCAGTAAAGCTTCTTCCCGGTGGGACATTCAACATCTTGCACTTCTATGTGACCAGGCTTTTCCACAACAGTTATCTTCATGTGGATTTTACAGGATAGAAAAATGCCACATCGAGCAGCTTGCAGCAGATGAGTCGAAGTTGGAAGAAGGACAATTAACTTGATTTTATTTTCCCAAAAAGGCATAGTACTTTCACATTTATACGAGAACTCAAATTGTTCCCAATGGTTGACTTTGGACCATCTAGCCTTTTCAGGAGCTGAGTATAAGTGATATAAACCAGTCCTCAAAAACCTGGTGTTCCAACCAGGGCCATATGAACCACTTCATTTCATGATCAATCTGTGTAATTCTGGTAGGGGTGAAACCCAGTTTACATTTACATGTTCTCATAATGTTTTATGCCCTTCTGGACACTGAAAATACAATACATATCTTTAATTTTTAAATGTAAAACTGGTGGGGTTACTTTCAGACAGTATGGTTGTGTCACAAAGTATCCCCATCAAGTGTCAATATTTTGGTTTTGCTGTCATATTTCATGTAAATATCACTTGGCAAAGGCTATATTACTACACAGCCTAGCAGGGGCGGATCCAGGATTTTGGTTTGGGGGGGGGGGCCTTGAGCAGACTTTGGTTTGGGGGGCTTGGCTTGAATGAAATTTGGTTCAGGTTCAGAAGGCTTGCCTTCAGTGTATTTTGGTTTTGGGGGGGGGGGGAGGCTTGAGTCGGCCCTTACGGTAGTTTTTATAGCCTTCTCGGGCCTCAAATCCGTAGAGCTAAAAAAAAAAGTCTCGTAAATTACAGTGTCGGGGGTGGACCTAGATACTTTTGGAGGGGGGGCTTGAAACCCCTAGCCCCCCCTAGATCCGCCCCAGCAGCCTAGCTATCATAACAACAACATAAAAATTTTTCCCACGATAGCTGATTCTCAAAGGTGTAACACTTCAGCATACAAAGTTTGTGGATGTTGACACAACTACCCGGAAGGAGCTTTCAACAATACAACAACCTGAGAGGACAACTGAGACGTAGGAGCTTTGGGCAATGGCTGCTAAGTGGCATTGCAAGTGATACAAAGCGCTGGCAGTGTTGTTTGCTTTCCTGGCATTGCAGAGATGGCGGGAGATTTGAAATACGAAAACTAGACCATGTGTCACAAAGTAACCCCCTCTTACAGTAGCTACCATCTAGCATCATTTGGTTATTAAACCCAGAATTTTGGCACCAGCCTGGGATCAACTCCTGGAAACAAGTGTTGAATTCCACCAGCATTATGAAACACAGCAGGCATTTCTCTGAAGACGTCATCCATTAGTCCAGGGTTGAAATTCTGGTATTAATAACCAAAACATACAGCATGATAGATTGCAAAGAAATTTTATTAACAGAAATATGGTTGTTTATCTTCATCAGGACTAGTGCAGAAAGGGAAGATTTGTGTGGGTGTGTTGACTGCAGATGCCTGTGTGAACTCAGACATCTTTCTATTTTCATGAGTAAGGGCATAGCCCAAAATATTGTTTTTTATGTTTAGGTATTTTTTTTTATTTTTTGTCACTGCTGTCATTCTCTCTCCAATTTTGGTAAATAATGTGTCTATTTTATTACTACCACCTTGACGCATTTGTTACTGCTCCATTGATACCAAGTTCATAAAGTTTCATAAGCAATTCAGCAAGTTTAAATGGTACCATACCCTCTATTAAACTGATGAAGTGATAACTTTCACATAAGTGTAAAAAAAAAAAAAAAAAAAAAAAAAAAAAAAAAAAAAAAAAAAAAAAAAAAAATTGAAAGACTGTTTCTATTTTAACAATATAAGAAAGTAGACTTTTTCAGCATTGAGAACATACAAAAAGTACCTTTCAAGTGACTATTTCACTATACAACATTTAATATTAAAAGCTAGCTGACCCAACAGACGTCGTCCTGGTCAAATTTCAATAAATTTGTGAAAAGCTGTTGAAAATGTGTAAACAAAGTAAAAATGAGAAAATAAAAAACATATTTCAGAGTGATCATTGTGTTTATTAACGATTATGTCCATGGATATTCAATTTGAGGAGTACATTCAGAAGTATACCAAAAGGAAATTTTACATGCCAGATTAATTCTATCAGCAGTACACCACTGAAATGCTGGAAATGTGTTATGTACCTGGAATTTGATTGACTTGGAACCATGCGGTTTTGTTCCAAAATTTGTCATAGTTAAATTAAGTCAGAGTTTCATGTCAACCAAATGACTTATTTTCTTCCATTGAATTTGAAATCTTGGTGAATCTCAAGATATTTTATTTACATTTTGATCAATGCACCACAGTTTTGATTGTTTTAAAGATCCAAATACTTTTTTGTTCCATCATACATTCATTCCAAATGATCAATTAGCAATTTTGCAGAACTTTGGCTATCACACAGTTCTTCAAAAGGTTGCATGTTGCAGTTTCGTTAATTTACATATTCAAAGGAACATTGAATGCTGAATGAGCTGTTTGACTGCCTTCCAACAATGTAGCTGCAATTCCTCATGAAACAAGTGTAATTTCATTCTGTGAGGGAATCGTTACCAAAATCAATGAAATCGGAAAAGTTTTTCCAGTTCCACTGCGAGCGCCTAAGAAGAAAATCCCTCTAGGTCTACTGTTCACAACTTCAATGAGCATATTTTTGTTGATGATTCAACAGTGGAACATTTATTTGAACTGATTCTCTCAGTGCATTACAATCATATTGTCCTTCCTGTTGCAACTTTTGATTAAATTGCATCATGGATCAGACGATTGGGTGCTGTTATGCATAATTGAGGTAATGCCTTGTTCGATATCATCAAGCACATATCCTAAATTAGTATCAGTGGTGTAGATATAAAATAACTACATTTGTTTGACAGATTGCAAAAGACAAAAATAAAAATGAAGGTAATTCTATTTTAATTTTGGCTGAAATGAATTTTTCAAAATTTTTCTTTAGATTTTCCAGTTTTTTAATAGAAAAAATTTAATTGAGTTATTTCTAACCTGTGGGCATAAGGAAAAAAACAAAAACAAAAAAATTATGCATATCCATTGTTTGAATCATAAGTTATGTTCTTGAATTCGAACAAAAATTAAAAAAAAAAAAAAAACACTTTTAGTTCTTCCCAAATTTTTCAGTATTCCAGGCAATATTTACAATTTTCCTCCCCTAAAAACCTTATTCAGGCTATTACAAACATTTTAAAAAGTTAAACAAATGGTACCTTCAAAAAAGCACTTTCCATTTTCCACCAATTTTCCGGGCACTGTTTCAAACTTTTTTTTCTGTAATAACCTTATTCAGACTATTTAGAACATTTAAAAAAAAATAGCCAAACTGGTCCATAGAAAAATATTCTTTCAGTTTTCCCAAATTTTCCAAGCAACTTTTCCAGTTTTCCTTTAATTAAAAACCTTTTTCGGACTATTATGAACATTTAAAAAATTAGCCAAATAGGTACACAGAAAAAGATATTTTCAATTTTCTCCAAAACTTTCCAGGCAACTTTTTGAATTTTACTTCCTTTAAAAACCTTATTCGTACTACTACAAACATTTAAAAAAATTAATTGGCCAAATCAATCCATCCGTTCTCATGTGATACGCTTACCAATGAACAGTGGAGAAAAATGTACTTGCAATTTTTCTCAAATTTAAAATTAGCCAAATCCGTCCATAGAAAAAAGTACTTTTAGTTTTCCTGAATTTTTATATTTTTCGAGCAACTTTTCCAATTTTCCTTCCTCTAAAAACCTTATTTGGACTAATACAAACATTTTTTAAAAACAACTGGACAAATCCGTCCAACCATTTCTGAGTTAATGTGCTTACCAACGAACAGCATCATTTTTATTTATAATGATTTAGCAACAAACATAAGTATATTTTGTTAAAATCTAGTTAAATAAATTCTTTCCACAAATTCTCTCTCTTAATAATAATATTCAGAAGACAGGAAAACAGAAGAAGTTTGAAAAGCCACGTATCAAACTTATTTCACATGAACATGTACCTATAAACTACACTTGCATAGGGATGAAAATGCAACCAATAATAAGATGAAAGAATCGATATCAATTTTAGGGACCTCAATTAAATAATTGGTATACGGTTGCAACATTGAACTTTTCAGTACATTTAATCAAAAACAGCCAATTATTGGAACCTAGAGTTAATAGAGTGCCTGCAACAACCAGCAGAATAAGGAAGAAGTTCACTCAACTTGCACAACTGTACTTTAACAGATGCAAATATTATCTTTTAATTCTAAAGAAAAGTTATTTCATTGCTTATAATATTTTTGTCCCCAAGAAAAAAAATTATTTTCCCATTATGAAAAAATTCATGGCAGAAATGGTAGGCAAATGGTAGGTATTACAAATAAATAAAAAAAATATATATATTTTTACTAACCTTGATGGGACGTTCTGCATCAGGCCATTTATACCTTAACCACAAAAGTCCAGTTACAGACAATGTAGTGAATAGTGCTTCCACAAAACTCAAATAATTTATCAGGGAATAAATATCTTCAATGATGAGTAAAATGAGAGTAATAATACACTGCAACAGAAAATATGTCATTAACTTTATTTAGTTGAATAATGGAAACAAAGAAACTGCAGAGAGGCACTGAAAATAAGATAGGATGGGGGAAAAATAAACAGACACCACCTTATTTACCAACTCACCTGCCTCCACTGAACTGCCTCTTACATTGGTCTCACCACTCAACAACTATCCTACAGGATAAATGGGCACAGGCAAACAGTTTATACTTCCAACCCAGACCATCCAGTGGCAGTTCATGCGAACTTCCATAATTCGAACAACCTGAACACCTGTTTCACAGTTAGAGCGATTACAGTTTTTCCTAATACCCCCACCCCTTCAGAACTCCACAGATGGGAACTAAGCCTACTAACATATCCTTGACACCAGACACACCCCTGGTCTAAACCTACATTAAACCAGTTACTTGCCATCTCTCATTTCATTTTACAATCAATTACTTATATATATGTACATTTAATCTATTCATTTTAAATATTTATTTCTATCTCCCTTTATTTTCATCTAAAATCAATCTAAATAAAATTATAACTTTTTGAATTATGCTACACAAAGATTATTTTGTTTTGTTTCACTTCTATCGCTGGTCAAGCCTATCCCCCCCCACCCCCTCCCGGCAATTCTACGACCACCATGCGTTATCTGCCTGTGCTTCATTCATGTGGCTAGTTGGGATGTGACCACATCTTTCCCCCTGCCATATGTCTCGCCTCTTTCATGACTAAGACTTATGTCTAAATATTGTGCAATTTCTTTGTTTTTACGTGTTCGTCTCGCCCTCCTGCCATCATCTTTAGTAAGTGATGGGTATATGTTTATTTTTCCCCATCCTATCTTATTAACTTTATTTATTAATAAAAGGAGCTTAACTGCTCCTTTAATGATTACTCATATCTAGTGTCTCTAATAGTAAAAGGTCATATTATGAACTACTATTACATCCATTTGTTAGATGGAAACAACTGACAGAAGTACTGATTTGATGTAAAATATTGAGACAGTGATGCTTATGCCTCTGAAGTATATTACTGAAACTTCTGCACCAAGGACAGGTTTTTATAAATAAATAAATAAATTAAAAAAAAAAAAAAACATCCCTCAAACATGTACTTGCTTTTACTTTTGTCTTTTTCATGAAGCATATAAATTACACTAGTACATCAGAAGCCAGAAGCCTTTATTTGTCACAATTCAGCAGGGTTCTAAACAATGAATATCATTAACTTTAATTTATTTATTTCTCTGTAGTTTTATAATATTTAAACTATAAAATTACTGTTTTCATAATTTTCTAAATTTTACTGACTGTAAACAAATGATTCCTCACAAATTTCATAATGTCATCAGTTATTTAACATAGCACTAATATTTTCTCCACAAAATTTGTGTCAAAACAAATTAAACACCTTGAATATGTAAGTAACTAACTGTAGTAAACAATCATCTTTTTTTTCTCTACTTACCAAGAATACTAAGGAAGGAACTGGAGTAAACTGGTCAACATTTATTAATGCAATAGCTTTAGGGAGATGACCTTGTCGAGCGCCAACAAAGAATAGTCTTGCAGAAGCAAAAATAGCACCATTTAGTGCACCAAATGTTGAGCAGGCTACAAAAAAAGGCATTATCCAGGACATGACACCAAGTAGTTTGTCACCAAAAGTCTGAAACAAAGTTATATATTAGTAACCATAATAAATTCCATCAAAGAACATATCTACTACCAAAAAAAAAAATCTATGAAACAACTGTAAATCTTAATCACTGTTTAAATCCATGAAACAAAATAAAACAACACAGGTGATCTTTAGCTCACTTACCACAGCCACAGCACTAGATGACAACAGTTCTTCTTTAGAAAGAACTACGAAATAAGCAATGTTTGCAAGCACATATATTGTTGTCACCAAAGGCATAGAGATTGAAATTGCCTTTGGTAGATTTCTGAAAGCAAAAATAATCTTTTAGAAGTGTTTAAGCAGTATCAGTAAAATTCTATTATGTCAATGTCAAGCCAGTAATCAATAAGGAAATTATCTTACTTATAAGGGTCCTTCAATTCCTCTGTTACAAAGTTGAGATAATTCCTATAACAAAAATGTAGTCATGAAAATTTGCTCCAACTTGGAAGTTTTGCTATAGACAAAATTACAGTAAAAAACAAACCAACAAAACTTTCAATACATTTTAAACAATGGTGATTGTATGATAATGACTATCTAAAAATGAGCAGTTTTAAATATTTTCATCAGTTAATAACTGCAATTAAGGTTGGATGGATCCTCCAGGATGCTTTAAAGTCCATGTATCAGTGATAATAAAACCAATTCCTTTCCCCCAGAACCAAAGTGTAATGTGCAATCTGAACCACAGAGCTATCCCCATTTACTCAATACACCAACTGCAGTTATTGTATGTCATCTTTTTTTTTAGTACAAAACATATATAATTTGCAAAAACAAGCAAAGAAACACTTTGAAAACAATATCCAGCTATATATTTTGTTACACCCACTACCTCCGAGTTTTTTTTTTTTTTTTTTAATTTTTGGCCTCTCAAGGTTTTTAATTTCATAATATATTCCAAAAGTGAGCAAAAAAATTGCCTAAAAGAAAGACATTGCCATAAAAATTAAAAAAAGAAATGTCTTGTACACATGTTCAGAATGTCTTGGTTCTTCAAAAGAAGGTAATTAGGATTATGTCAAACGCTGAAAAATTTGCCTATTGTAGACCACTGTTTATTGAATTAAAAATATTAACAGTAATAAACTTGTACATTTACACTGTTCTCCTGCACACAAAAAAATAACCAAGCTGAGTACCTTCTTAGACAAGATTTACACTGTCACAGTACGCGAAATAATAGGCACATTGACATACCTTACTGTAGATTATCGAAATCATTGAACAGTTATGAAGTGTTGGGTATGAAAATGTTTAACAAACTACCTCTAGAATGGGTTGAAGCCCCATTCAATCTATTTAAGCAGACATTGTATAGCTGGTTAGTCACTAATCCTTTTTATTCAGTTAATGAATTCTATGAATGTGGAAATATGAAATAATTGTGTGTGGAGTGTGTAATTTAAATTGTTTTTAATTATGAATTTTGTCGTTTGTATTTTCATATTTGTATTCTTGACGTTGTCTATTGCTATGACAGTTTAATGACAGTAAAATTTTTATTATTATTATTATATTATTACTGGAAAACATTAAAACTTACCACCCAGAGTAGGAAAACAAGCCAGAGTAAAAGGCCAAGGCAATGTAACCAGGCTCCAGGCTGGTTCCAACCATTGGTGAGCTGATATTTTCAGTATTTCCAGTAACCAGTACCCACAATCCAGCAAAAATTATAATCAACAAAGCAAGTATCTTTGTTCCAGTAAAAATGTCTTGAACTCTTGTTGCCCACTTCACATTGTAGCAGTTTATCACAGTCAGTAAACCTGAAAATTAACAATATTAATACACAAAAATATCCACATTTGCCGACAACATTTTGGATGAAGTTAAAAGCTGCTTCCAACAGGAATATTCTGGAACTTGATAAATCATTTAGTGTATCGTGACATTTGATAAAATACTAGGGTAGATAATGTAGTGTTCATTTATTTTGTAACTCTCTTCTAAATCAAAAACAGCTGTTTCCACTTAACTACTTTAGGATGCATCCTGATAAACAAATTTCTAAGAAATTTCTCAGTAGTTAAGGTAAATTGTTAATGATTTAGGAGTCCTTAATTTTAAGTGCACATAAAAATTCTGCAGAGAGATTACAATTATCTGCACCCCCTGCTAATGCCTTGCTTTGTTTATTCCAAGAATGCCATGGCACTAGGTGGTAGAATATGTAGAACTCTCTTCAAAGTATTTAGAATTATTTGGAACTGCTTCGCAAGATATCATTTCACAAGCATTGTGCACAGGTTTGGGATTAACCCTTGCCACCGTTACATGTTATCAACACCATTGACAAGCTCATTTCTTACTCATTGTGGACAGGTTTGGAATTAAATCCCAAATTTTTTTCACACAATCTAATTATTGGATATTGGTCACAACCAGCTTATAATGTCTCAAGGGCTTTGCAAATTGAGATTTTTTCACCACACATGCCAATGGGTGGAAGAGTTGGAAACTTTTTTCTCATGGCTTTATGCCTCTTCAACATCGAGGCCATTAGAGATGAGAAAGGACGCAGTGAAGGAGCAGGAAAGAATTCAGCCATGGCCTCTTCGTGGAACCAGCCTGGCATTCACCTGGACTTTTTTCGGGAAACCATGGAAAAATAAATCTGGATGGACAGATAGAAATTCAAAACAGTTATTTTGAAGGTGAGAACAGAATGTTACTCTTCCCCCCCTCCCCCTCTTAGCACACTCAGCAGTTTAGCACCCTCTGCAAGTTATGTAGCCCAATTCCCTCACATACATCCATGGGCGCTGGTAGGGGGTGCAAGGAGGTGCAGTTGCACCCCCCCCCCCTACTATGAAAGAAAATGCACAGAAAAAGATTAAAAAAACAAAAATTTTATTATTAAATTCACTGTTTAAATAATAACTTAAGGCGCCTAGGTTTTTATCCAAATTTGTTCAACACCTTGTCAATAAATTCAGTATCCTCCGTTTAATAAGTAATAAGTGTTATATACGATAGTGTATAAAAAAAACAGATGCACCTCCCTTAAAGTAATCCTGCAGGTGCCCTTGCATACATCCCTATCCAATAAATGACTGATTTTGAAATCTTTTCCTATCATTTCTCCATTGTGTCCTGCCCAGTCGAGTTTACCATCAAATGTTATGCCGAGTTATTCACATTTCATGTCTTCAACAAGCAATTCCTTCACCATTTTCTAATAATAATGAACCTTTAGTTTTTCTTCTGTGTACCTTATAAACTGACTCATCTTCACATTTATCTACATCCCATATTGACCTATCCAGCTAGCTATACTATCCTGCATCTGATCACAGTCTTTTACAGTTTTGAATCAATTATATAACTATTTTGATATGATTATATAAAACTATATCTGCCCAAAAAAAATGCAATGTTCCCAATACGCTACCACTTTGGCACTCCCATTTTCACTTCTACTTTCTTTAGAATCTGCATTTCCTACCCTAACTTTCTGCTTTCTACATTTTAAGAATTCTTCTACTCAGGAAATTACTATTTCATCCACTTCAATCGTGTTTGTCTCATTTACCACCATTTTATGGCAAATTCTGTCAAATTTTTTAAAAAGATCTAAGGGTTTGGGAGAGGCTATACTAGCCTTTTCCAACCAAATGTCAACCTCTCCTTCATGTGGTGCACCCTGTATGCACAGACGAGGCTCTGGCGACTGAAAAATTCCCGGTATAAGGAGTCACCCACCGCTTGCCAACGGCCTCCGAAAGGAGGGCAGAAGAGTGGGGAGTGGTTCAGGGCACCCTCTTGCCCATGGGGTTGGAAACGGCCCCTAAGGCGGATGAATCAGAAATGATCAACGGCATGGGGATGCAGAAGGCAATGCGAAACCACTGCATTAAAGACCCAAAGGGTATCCCGAGGACATGTAATCCTCTCAATTTTATATATCATGATGGCTTCTTCTTGGGTAAAATATTCCGGAGGTAAAATAGTCCCCCAATCGGATCTCCGGGTGGGGACTGCTACAGGAGGAGCCATCAGAATGGATAGAAACATTCTACGAGTCGGAGCGTGGAATGTTAGAAGTCTGAGTAGGGCAGGTAGGTTAGAAAACTTAAAAAGGGAGATGGAACAACTTAAGTTGGATGTTGTTGGGATTAATGAGATTAAATGGAAGGACGCACAGGATTTCTGGTCTGGGGAATACAGGATAATTAGCACACAAGCTGTCAATGGAGTCACTGCTGTAGGATTTGTAATGAACAAGAAAGTAGGGAAACGGGTGAGTTATTATGAACAGTTTAGTGACAGGATTATTATGATGAGGTTAGAAACTAAGCCCGTCCCAACCACATTAGTACAAGTTTATATGCCAACATCACAGGAAGATGAAGAACAAATAGAAAAAATATACGCTGAAATTGAAGAATTAATTCAATATGTGAAGGGGGAGGAAAATCTAATAATCATGAGTGATTGG
Source organism: Vandiemenella viatica (assembly GCA_031002005.1). Classification (NCBI taxonomy): domain Eukaryota; kingdom Metazoa; phylum Arthropoda; class Insecta; order Orthoptera; family Morabidae; genus Vandiemenella; species Vandiemenella viatica. Next base: position 146,683,390 of record JARYHS010008074.1, on the reverse strand, counting down.
AATGCAACAGTGGGAGAAGGAAAAGAGGGGAATACTTTAGGAAGTTTTGGTCTAGGAGAAAGAAATGAGCAAGGAAGCAGATTGCTAGAATTTTGTGAAAGATATAAGTTAGTAGCGGCAAGAAGAAGATACACCTGGAAATGTCCTGGGAATACAGGCAGATATCAGTTAGATTATATCATGGTCAAACAGCGATTCAGGAATCAAGTTCTAGACCAGTGTTTCCCAACGTGGGGCCCACGCCCCACAGGGGGGCAATTTGGTTTTTTTAGGGGGGCAATTTAGAAATTGACTTGATACGACTTTACCGCTTTCTCTTGGGTTTATTTAAATGCAATGCTAGATATACATACAAAATATAGCAAAAAAGCAAATTCTTAAAACAGTGCCCTAAATAATTATTAGGTATAGTTTCGTTTGATGTTAGCAAAATATTTTTTTAATTAAAAATTAGGTATGGGGGGGCAAAAAAAATATTAAGTGGGACATGACCCAAAAAAGGTTGGGAAACACTGTTCTAGACTGTAAAGCGTACCCAGGAGCAGATATAGACTCGGACCATAATTTGATAATAATTAAGTGCAGGCTGAAATTTAAGCGAATAAAGAAGCAGTATAAACAGAACAGACTGTTGGTGAATAAACTGAAAAAATCTAGCACGAGACATAAATTTGCAGAAATAGAGGCTTAGGTCTAAGAAATAACTCTGTAAGGAGCTCAACCGAGGACGAATGGAATGCATTAAAGACCGAAATAATGAAAGTTGATAAAGAAACATTGGGTTTTAGGGAACAAGATGCCCGAAAACCTTGGATCACAGAAGAAATTTTGGAGCTGATGGATCAAAGGAGACGGTACAAAAATGCTCAGGATGAAGCAGGAAGAGAGCAGTACAGGCAACTTAGAAATCAAATAAATAGGAAATGCAAAATAGCAAAAGAAAAATGGCTACAAGAAAAATGTGAAGAAGTAGAAAAGGAAATGGTCATAGGAAAAGTAGATGTTGCATATAGAAAGATCAAACAGAATTTTGCATAAATGAAGATAAGAAGTATGAACATTAAAGCTGCCGATGGGAAACCTCTTTTAAGCTCAGAAGATAGAGCTAACCGATGGAAAGAATACATTGAGAAACTGTATGTTGGGGACGACTTGAACAATAGTGTAATGGAAAAGGAAGACAATGTCAACATTGATGACTTAGGAGATCCTGTTTTGAGGACAGAATTTAATAAAGCTCTGAATGACTTGAAAGCTAATAAGGCAGTTGGAATTGATGAGATCCCTGCAGAGCTTCTTAAATCCCTAGGAGAGGAAGGAATCTAAAGATTATTCAAGCTGATATCAAAAAGTTATGAAACAGGAGAAATTCCAACTGATTTCAATAAAAATATCATCTTCACACTTCCAAAGAAAGCACAAGCCGACAAATGTGAGAATTATCGCACCAATAGTGTAACAACACATGCTTCAAAATTATTGACCAGAATAATATACAAAAGGATGGAAAGGGTAGTAGAAGAGATAGTAGGTGAAGATCAGTTTGGATTTAGCAAAAATTGCGGTACAATGGAAGCAAGTCTGTCTCTAAGATTAATACTTGAAGGGCGGATCAAGAAAAACAAAGATAATTTTATGGCATTTGTTGATTTAGAAAAAGCTTTTGATAATGTTAGGTGGGACAAGATGTTCAAAATTTTAAAGAAGTCAGGTATAAAGTATGGAGATAGAAGAATACTCTATAAACTATATAAGAATCAAGTGGCAGTAATAAAAGTAGAGAAACACAAGAGACATGCATCAGTTTAAAAGGGCGTGAGACAAGGCTGTAGTCTATCCCCATTAATATTCAACTTGTACATAGAAGAAGCAATGAAGAAAGTCAAAGAAAAATTTCCATATGGCATAAGTTTTCAGAGAGAAAAAATCAGTATGCTACGATTTGCTGACAACATTATCTTGTTAGCAGAGAGGGCTGAGGATATTGAGAAGTTACTGAAAGGCATGAACAAAATACTGAAGGAAGATTTTGGACTGAATATAAATCAAAGCAAGACAAAAGTGTTGAAATGTAGCAGAAATGATACCAATACTAGCAGATTAAATATAAAAATAGGATCGGATGCAATAGGAGAAGTAAGAGAATTCTGTTACTTGGGAAGTAAAATTACAACCGATGGCCAAAGTAGGAATGATTTTAAAAGCAGAATAACACTTGCAAAAAGAGCCTTCATGAAAAAGAGAAACCTTTTAGTTTCAAATATTGATCTAGGAATCAGAAAGAACTTTTTAAAACTCTATGTGTGGAGCACAGCACTTTATGGTAGCGAAACATGGACTTTAGGAATACAGGAAATACAGAAAATTGAAGCATTTTAAATGTGGTGCTACAGAAGGATACTGAAAATTAAGTGGACAGACAAAGTAAGAAATGAACGAGTTTTGCAAATGATGGGTGAAGAAAGAAGTTTATGGAAGAAGCTTACAGGAAGAAGAGACACGCTGGTAGGTCATATTTTGAGACATGTAGGATTGGTTAATTTGTTAGTGGAGGGAACAGTTGAAGGTAAGAATTGTAGATGAAGACAGAGATTAAAATATATGAAGCAGATAATTGAGGACGTGGGCTGGTATGTAGAAATGAAGAAGTTGGCACAGGATAGGAAGGGATGGAGGATGCATCAAACCAGTCAAAAGACTGATGACAGCAAGAAAAGAGAATGCTACAATATGAATTTGGCCTGCATTACCCAATTCATCCAAATTATCAAGCATCATAAAGCCCATTAACTGAGATTCGAAAGAATATCCTTTCTTAAAGCCATGTTATCTGTGGGGAAATAAATTGGACACTTCTAATGTTGCATATCAATCTCTACACTCATTTACCAACCACTGATTTCAAACTGATCGGCCCATAATTTTTGACTCAATTTTTCACCACTCCTTAATGGGTCGCATTTTTCCAGTCCTCTGGTAAGCAGCAAGTATCCAGGCTCAATATGAATAATGTTTCGAGATAAGGTACAATGTTGCATCCTGCTATCTTTAAGACATCTGTAGCATATTTACACCAGCCCCTTTATGCTTTATTTCCCCCCCCCCCTTCTTTGTTCAGCTCACTTACAACCTTCATAATATCCTCAGGATGAATTTCAAATTTTTTAATTGGCTCATTTCTGTGTTGACAAGCTCATTCTCTGATTTATACCCTCCCATTCCTGAATCATAGTCAATAAACAGCAATTGTTAAATAATAGACAATTATTATTATTCCTATTTCACAGGTGTAGTGTGTAACCTGAAGATCTGTCATCTGGATGCGTAGCTGTCAGCAGGGCCGCCGTAAGCGGGCGTGCAATGCGTGCACCGCACGCGGGCGGCACATCGAGGAGGGGCGGCAAAACGAGTGATCGACAGTCGCCGGCCCGCGATAGTTACCACTCGATTGTCGCCGCGACGAAATTTGCGGCGTATTACGTAGCCGGCGACCTTTTTTTTTTTAGCTCAACAGCTGCTTCGGGCGGCCGGCGACACTTGGAATGGTAACAATGGGGGCGGCAAATAATGTTCAAAGTAGGGATGTAACGGATATCCGCATCCGCAAGTGCGAAACATTCGCATGAATTCCTACATCCGCTTTCGCATCCGCATCCGCAATTTTTAATGCGGATGTATTGAGGATGTTTTGATTACATTGCGATATATATTATTTTCTCTTTATTCGATATTCTTCCCATCGTAGCTTAGCTAACAAAAAGTGATTGTTTTCTGACGATCTCGCAATAAAAGTAACAATGAACTAAACGGTGTTATTAGTTAAGCCACGAATTTACTACTTTAAACTTGCAAGTAAAGGTGGGGCTGCAATAGACAGCACCGAACCCGCACTGTCACCGACCGACACTTTTCTTATTGTTGTCGCTCACTCGAGTGAATTGAGTTCAAACTACACCACACCGTCTGTCGGCCGTCATTAGTTGGATCTAATTTTTGACGGTGCGGACCGGTGTCGGGCTGGTCGTTATGGAGAATCGTTTACAAAGAGTTCAGAAATTTCTGGTCCTTTACGACTAAATATTGTTTTAACGATACTGATTGCTTTAGAAAAGCGTCTATCTTTTCAGCCTTACTTTAGGTTCATCAAATGTTCGTAAAATGTAGATATAGTTCTTGCATGTTCACATTAACAAATGAAATTGACAGACGTGAAGGTCGATTTTAAGGCCTGTAAAAATTGCATCCGAGACCTGAATTTTGAACCGAGGACCTTCCATACCCGAATCACACGCCGCAAGCATCTGAATTTAGAAGTACTGAAAATATGTATTTAATCATATAAAAGAACATTTGTGTTTTGGGATAGCAAAAATAAATGCTACAGAAAAAAAGTATGTTGATTTTATTATTGTTGAATATTTATTTGTAATTACATCCAGATTTGACTCAGATGGATACGGCGTACGATTGGACTACTCAAAGTCCTTGTCTCAGCTGCAATTTTCATATGTCTTAAAATTGACAATCACCTCTGGCAAAGCTTTGATTTTGTTAATGCTAAGATGCTGGTACGCTCCGTGGTTCGAATTTCACGCTAATCTGTAGGTGTCCTTTTAAAAATAGGTGGCAACGATAGAGGTACACTGCGCGGCTGATAAGAAATTATCTGACTGAAATTTTTAGATCACCCGAAATTATTATTAATTTACAGAATATTTGCAGTCTGTATTTAAATTAAAATGTATAATAATCATATTATTTTTTGTTGAAAAAATATTGATTGAATCGAAAGGAACCTGTAGCTACTTTCATGGACCATCAAGAGTTCTTTTATCGAAAATCGGAATTCGTATGTCCTACAAGTTGTACTGTGAATGCGCCACTGGAGGGGTACGGAACTGTGGGTGGTGAATAGGCGGTAACAGCCTGGTCTTGCATTCGGGAGGACGGCGGTTCAAATCCCCGTCCGGGCATCCAGATTTGGGTTTTCCATGGTTTCCCAAATCACTCCAGGCAAATGCCGGGATGCTTCCCTCAAAAGGCCATGGCCGAATTCCTTCCCGTTCCAAACCTCGATCTTTTCACGCCTCAAATGACCTCGACGTCGACGAGGCGTATAGTTATAACACAAAAAAGCGAGCGTGGAGATGAGCGGTGGTGTGCCCTTGTGTTTGACGCTTGAATTAGTGTAGCCAGCCACGAACTCCGCAAAGTTCATATGATAAAGACTAGTTTTTAGACGCGTACGTAATTATTTAAATAATTTAATTCATTTGTGAATTCATCCCACATTTTTTGTGGTTGAAAGATCAGGCAAAAATAAATCAATATGGTAATATTATATGGAAATAGAATTTAATTATGAAAAAAGATTGATTTTTAATTTATTTTAGATAAAATATTAAAATATAAATAATTACAAATTTATTTTTCCACATCCGCTTCCGCAAAACATCCGCATCCGCTGATGTCAAGCTCTGAACATCCGCATCCGCAAAGATGACATCCGCAACAACCCTAGTTCAAAGGGGCGGCAATCTCACAGTTTTTTGACCCGGTTCGGAAATTTCCTAAATCCACCACTGGCTGTAGTTAGACAGGGGCGGCATAATCGGTATTGCACGCGGGCGCTGAAACAGCTAGCGGCGGGCCTGGCTGTCAGTGGCGGATCTAGGATTTTTCCGAACCGGGGAAAAAACTTCCACGCTGGCGCCCCCCCCCCCCCAAAAAAACCTAAATCAATTGCGTTTAAGTCCTTGCTAGAACGGCTCCATTTTTTGGAGATTCTGTGCACATATTAACTAACGTGTGGCCACCAAGGAAGGCAAAGTTTTCATTTAGTTTTATTGCACTTTCTACCCTTATTCCTATTTCTGGTAAAATTCTGTCAAATTCAACTTTTATGTCTTTGGAAAACAGCTGGGTGGCGTCTAATGCTCTTGATTCGTCCTCGCAGATTTCGTCGTGTTGCCGCTTTCGCTTGGAAATTCGTTTACTTTTGAGTATCAGAACGATTCCCAATTTTTGTGCTACAGGTGTAGCTTCTTTGATCCAATATTCTATCGGCTTTAGACTCATTTCTTGCAATATCTTAATAAGCCCTTTCATTAGTGACACAGAAAGCGAAAGGATTATGTACTCCTTAAGTATTTTCACGTTTACTCTATTAATTTCTGGAAGAAGTTTAGCCCAAATTGTTAATTTGAGGATAAATTTAAAATCCAATACATCATTTAAGAGATGAACGGATTCATACTAAGACTCTGCAGCCAGAGAAGATTCGTCAATTTCCTTTGACAACTTCAGGTAAATTATTCAATAAAGCTGTAACAGCAAGGTGTTTGGCCGACCATCTTGTCTGGCTACTACCCTTTAAGTTGGTTTTTGTTCATTTTTTCATTATTTCCCACCATGTAGTGGATCCAACGAAGAAGCAATAAAGTTTTTGTAAAAGTCCAAATAGACTAAAAAAAATGGATATCGTCTTTTCCTGCATAAGACTGTAAGCGAGAATAAGCTAGTATTCAAAACTTTCTAAAAACGATTAATATTTCAACTACCATCAAAAATCTGATATTTTCAGGATAGGCCTATGGCTGCTTAACAGCCTATTCCCTAAATACGTTTTCGGAGAGCGACGTTTGATGAGTGCTTTAATGTAGGTATATATCTTGAGAAACGGCGGTATATGCTAATAACAATTGATAGGTTTGGTTCATAATATATACAGAGGTAAGAAATAAGGCCCATATAAGTTATGATCAGAATTTTTTGTCATTTTACAGGTCATCGGATTGACAAAGGATGAAAAATGCTGAGATATTTGATAACGATAGATTCTTCCTTAGCTGTTAATGGTTTGTTTGCAGTAATAATATTTAAACTCGTTCGGCACAAAAGTAGATAATAATAAAAAAAAAAACTTGGGCTAATCACTCGAACGCAGCTTCAAGAATGCGAACATCAGGTGGCAAAATTTATAAATCCAAGAATATCGGGAGTCCCCGCTAACAATGACGGAACGAATTCAATTCCGTGAATCCAGCTTTGTTTTAAGGCCGCTCAGTCACAGAACAATGAATTTTCCGTCCTTTTAAGTTGACTTGCCGCCGCGGTCGGCAGCACATGAATATTTCGCCCTAGCGCTAATAAAAAGATGCCACCAACACATGATTTTGGCCCCCCCCCCCCCCCTGAAGTTGTCGCCCGGGGCAAGAGCCCCTGTTTGCTCCCCTTAGATCCGGCACTGGTACCTGTTGCCCCATCAACAATTCCAGTTAGGAATTGTTGATGGGGACCCCTATAGTGGACCCCCGATCTCCTGCCTCTGCATTCTCCTGAACTCTAGTGGGTGCAAGTGTAAACAGTAGTTTAGGCTTTTATCACTCTGTAGCAGAATGGTCGCGTCACCTGCTTTATTCGTTGTTCATCAAATCGCCATTACATGCTTTGGCAGTGGAAAAACTTTTCACATTCTGCTATATTTTTTTTAAATTTTCTCCTAGATATGGGCAGGTAAACCTTCTGACCTATATATTCCCTTAAATTGTAAGATTTTATGTCGATTTTTATCATTAAACTGTTTTGTCTAGAAGTTTTGTTAAAAATTTATTGAATTAACAAAATACAGTCTATAGTTTCACAAACCGGACCCCCTTCAGTTGCCTAAACCCTTATTTTTTCGTACTTAAAAGTCAAATATGGGATTAATTCTTCCATTTTTACGGTCATCTTATCTATGCCTTATAAAGGCCAATTGATGGAAGCTGAAAGAGTTAAAGAAGTCATGGTAAAACGGAAAGAAATTAATCGAGGTTGCAAAAGCAGTCGCGGCCAGGAGCATAGGACCTCTATAAAGGGCTTGTAAAAAGGTGTCTTGATTTTGAGAAAAATGTGAAAGAATCAAGCACTGAAAAAGTGAAAAGCGTGATTTCTGGAACATCGAAATTGGAGATTCTCTGGAGTGTCCCCTTCCTAAGATGACGCCGATCGGTGCGCGTTTTGAGGCTGTAAATTTTCTAACGTTTCAGAAGATCAAATTTGGATGATGTGAGTAATTTGACTGCAACTACTGTATTTTTCATATCTCCAAGCTGTAAGGTAATTTAAAAAAAAAATTGGTAATGATTTTTAATGACATTGTTTGAAATCAGAATTTAAATGACGCATAACATTCTGAAGTAATTATTTCATGACTTAAAAACAATTTTCTAATTTATATTTCTTTAAAGTAAAAAACAAAATGGGGGTCCGGTTTTGGGCACTTTCCTCTAATAATATAATTATCAAACAACAAATTATCAGCCAAGTAACAGAGGCAAAAACTTCTTCCATCACATTGCCTTGAATCGAATAACTTAGTGCCAAATGCCAGTAATTGTTAAATTGCCTTAGCGATTTTGGCTACGAGACGGGTTCAAACACAAACTTCCAAGTTTATGCAGTTGCTTTATCAAGGAGACATGAACGTCAACGACTGGAATCAAACAGTTTCGGTTTCACCTGTCCGATGCATTAAGTCTCCAAGTCATCGCACCGTCTCCTATTTAACTCATCTTACCACGTATAATAGTAGTGTCCGTGGTGTGACGGCCGGCCGTAATAGAGAGGAAGGCGGGCTGTGATTGGCGCTGACAGGATAATGGCCGCCACTTCCCAAGGGGTCCGTGCCGCTCGCCATCGCCCCCACGATCTCCAACTAGCTTGGGGCAGGTTTCGTCTATTACTCTCCACAGCAAATAAGACGGTGGTCTGCTAAGATTCAGTCCGAGTCACGTATAGAGATGCTTTCTTCAAATTCAGTGATGATCCTCCAACAATAAATACTTGTTCCTTACAACTTTCTTTATGTCTCAGTAAAATTTCAACGCTAGTGGAATATTCTGAAAAATGTATATCACCGACAGTTCGTTGCATTAATATGTATAAGGGTTTCATGCCGTCAGGTGAAAATAATATCTGTAATCTGCAATAGATTTTTGGCACGAATTTTTTATTTTTTTTTGGCTCGTCGACGTGAAGGTTATTAGAGGCGGGAAAGGAACGGGAAGGAATTCGCTCATGGTCTTTTGAAGGAGGAATCCCGGCATTCGCCTGGGGTGATTTGGGGAAACCAAGGAAAACTCAAATCCGGATGCCAAGAAGGGAATTCAAACCCGGGTCCTGAATGCGAGGCCGGATCGTTACCGCTCATCCTCCACGCTAGGTTTGGCACGAAGCAACGTTCGGATTTCTCTGTACTCGTCATCCTTACCTCTTTTGAATCTCGAGCTTTCCAGATGTGCTGTTTACTAAACCCATTATCTTTTGATGAAGGTCATTTAAATAGTAAAAATATACAACTGAGAAAGGAACTGAACTATCCTCAGAGTTTGGTAAATTGTTGGTATTCTACCTGAAGGCGATAGAAGCAGATACCTGTTAAACTAAATGTCACCACCGTAAATACATTAAAAGTAGAATCAAACAGTTTCGAGAAATTTTGTACTGGCACTGGCAGCGAATTAAATGCGAATTACGGTACAATTACTAAGATTTCAGAAAATAATACAATCCATGCCGTTGAGTAAGGTTGCACGTCCACTTAATCATCGGAAAAAAGGTAATGAATTTAAGAAAACATTCTAAAACTAATAACAGTTAAACTAAAAGGCTAAGAGATGAAGTTAAGGTCACAATTTTTTAATACACTACTGTTCAAAAGGACCTTTATGCCGTTTTAAAAGTTTCAAGTCGGAATGTTTCAGGGCAGAAAGAGAGGAATTTTTGTAGTCTCTTTTGCTTACGTTGTTAACGTAACAAATAACACACGAAATCTGTGTAAAAAAACTATTTCACCATGTGTTCAACCCTGTAACTACGGGACATGGTCAACAAATTAAATATTAAGAAAGTATGATATTCTATGGTAGTCCAATATTTACAATGAGGCAAAATAATTTACATGGTCAACACCGAACTCGAATGCTTTAATACTAGTGATGCAATGGAAGTAGAAACTGAAACAGTTGTCAAAAGTATGTAAATCTTAGCAGAAACTGAAGCGGATGCAAAAGCAGAAGTGTAAATATTAATAGGAAAAATTATCATTTAAACAAGTATTTTTTATTAAATTAATATTATAAAATTAGTAGCTGTAAGTTATATTTTATAAAAAGTAGTTTTGCCGCTTTCAAACCCTGAAATCTGTTCCGGTGTTCTTCAAATATTAATCCAGCTCCTTTAAATAATTGTTCCCCGGCTAGGCTTCTGGGGAGAACTGATAAATACGGCGCACTACTGGCAAAAGGTGATGGTATTTGTGTATTTGATTTCCACCACATAAGGGGTCCCTCATGTAGAGGTAATCGAAATTGTCACTGTCGTCAGTTGTAGTCGAGACTTACTGATGTTCATTTCTATTGAACTTGGAGTCCAACATGTGTAATAATTATGATGTAGGCTGGACTTAATTTTTAATTTGAGTTCGGCATCTTTTGAGGGATGGTATGCCTTCATCATCTTGAATGGAGATTTTTGTATCTCTGGATTCTCTGATTCTGCTGATCGTCATATTTAGTAATTTAGATTCAAACTGCTATGTAATAACACTGATGAAAAAAATGAGATTTACATCGCGGATCTAAATACGTCGCAATTGTCTTTTGTCATTTCTCGAAATCTTGCACTTCCGTTCAATTCATCAGGTAATCTTCTTGTCAGATTTTTGCAATATTGCCATAAGAACTTCCGATTCCGTTTTAAAAGTTGCGGAAGCACAAGCCTGTTGCATCACTACTTAATACCGCTGGGTAGCCAAAGATTTTACGAATAAGAATTTTATGATGTGGTATTGAAAGAGTTTTTAACTACTAAAACGATTTGAAATGAAATTTCTTTTGTAAGGAATAAATCAACCAAGTTTCAGCGACATTTGCCGCAATCTTAACGCCATCTATGAATTCTTGTCTGCAAATACTAAATACCGAGGTATAACCATGGAGGAAGGAAATATATGGAGACGACGCAAGAGACCTACACCACGCATTGAAGTGAAGCCGGGTGGAGGAGGAGTGGGGGGCTAGGCCGATCCCATACAGACAAGGGGTATATGTACAAAAACCGCAAGGGGGCTCTAGGATAAACGTAACGCCGCAATCTGGTGATGGATTATTATGTAACTCGATGAGACAAATAAAAAATGAAGAATAAATGTTTTTGATATCATGCTTAGTTTTGGAGATATTCTGTCTCAAACGTGAAATGTTTTTGGTTGAAATTCAGAAGAAAAAATAGGTCAAAGTCAAATTTGATGACGGATTCTTATTTAAAAAGACGAGGCAAATAAAAAATTTCGATATCTCGCCTATTTCTCGAGATATACTGTATCAAGAGTGAGGTGTCTTGAGTTGAAATGCAGAAGAAATATTTCGCGAAAGTCAAATTTAATGATCGATTCTTATGTAACACGACGAGACAAATCGAAAATAAAGAATAAAATTTTTCGATATCTTGCTTAGTTTTCGGGATATACTGGGATTGGGTTGATATGCGGCCTGGACACACCCCTTTAAATCTCATTTTCAACACTCGTTAAAAAGTAATGCTAGTCTAATATGTGCAAAATAGCAAGGTATGCTGATTTTCTACACTACACCAACAAAAATTTGAGAACAAAGTCATCCCATTGAGAGCTATGACTAAATATTTATAGACAGGCAGCGAAGTTTGTAATTCCTACCGCCTACATCAACAACGATAATTAGAATTCAACTTACTTATGAAATGATATTCCAGATTCTTTCCTCTCTTGCCTATTTGTGCAACCGTATGCAACACAAGATGGCATTATAAAACAGTTATACATATTACAAAATGAAATAATCATAGCCTCTAACACAATGTGAACATCGCCTTTGTTTGGGATCGCAATATCGCCGCTGACGCCACTGCGCATGCGCGAGTGTTTAGAGCCTGCTTCACAGATTTAATGTCACTTCTCCTCCATATATTTCCTTCCTCCATGGGTATAACCAACAACAGACAGATAACGTTAGGACAGAGTCAAAAGTCGATAAAAAGCAAGGTAATAACTCCGTAGCGCTGATTTAACGATGCAGTTTCAAGTTTAGATGACATTCTAGTGACAGATAATGTAATGGGATTTTTCGTGGATTGAAGGAAGCGGCTGCAAAAAAATAATTGCTACAGGAATTTGAAAGTTTGCGCTAAAATCTACGTAGAACAAATCGACGAATTGAATTGTATATCAGAAAAACAAAATTTTACAATAATATCTGCTAACTGCCAACAATTTAGCGCCTTGTTCTAGCATCTTCCTGGTGGACAAGAATACCAAATTAAAAAAAGGAAAAAATCTTTCGGAAAGTGTCTGCCAAATGATCAGTAATAAAATCGTAACAAAACTCAATTATACTGTGAAATAAAATTAATATCGATCAAGTGTGAACAAGTCTCACGTATAAAGCTTGGGGATATAGTAGATAAGACTGCAATCGCTCGACATAAAAATCGATGCTTGAAATATTTTCCAAGTTAGGGGGCGTCCATTAATGACGCGAGATGTTTTTCCGGAATTCCGGATCCCCCCCCTTTTTTCTGATGAGACTTTGTGAGATCTGGGTTCTAGTCGGATCACCCCCCCCCCCTCCTACTAATTAACCTCGTAACTTTTTGAGACCTTTTTTTTAGGTCTCATGCTTCCTAGGGCGGTTATTCCCCTACTTTTGGACGAAATACTCCCCTAAAGCCCTAAAGTCAACTTTCGCGTGAATTGTAGACTTATTTTGTTTTTTTAATTTCTACAGTCCTACAAGAATTTCAAAATCTCACACGAGATTTCCGTTGACTCCCCCTCCCCCTCAATCAGGTTTCGTGAGATTTCGCCGGACATCCCCCCCCCCCCTAATTTCACCTCACGTCATTATTGGATGCTCCCTTATGTATCCAGCGCCGCACCGCTAGTGCAATAATTCAGCACTAATCACATTTATTGTGAAAGCTCAGCTTTGTCCTCAACCTGAAGGTTGATTGGAACGTCCTGAAGCAGACATACCATGCTTGGTATCAGAGGTATTACTGCCAATTTCTTTCCTCCTCACCAAACCTTACCCAATATTCCTGCCGGGTAAAGGGTGCATACAGTTTAACGTGGAATCCAAAGCACCGAAGCGTTCTGATGTTCTTCACATGACACAATCCAACCTTCACCTATGGCACAGCTTACTAAGGTCCTCTGAAAATACACGCCGAGACAGGGTTTCGAACCGGGGACCTTTCGATTCTCAGTCACATGCCTTACCCACCGATTCACCAGACTGCACACATTTTTGATATACAACACCAATCCTATCCTTTAGGATACAGTGCACTCTTAATTATGAGAACCCTCAATGAAACAGAATTAATATACCTGCAAAATAAAGTTCTCCTAGCAACTTTCAAAATATACTAGATGCAAGCTTTGAGTGCATAATATGGTTGTTATAGGAGATTATTTCAAGAGCCTAGGTAACAGCGTTTTTGAGAAAGATCTTGTGAAAAAATTGGTAGTAGATTAACAACTTTGAGGAACGCTCAGGTTTTTATTTTGCAGTGAAAAAGATATCTAATTCTTTTACTTGAATTCTAAACAACGATACCCGATAAGCTGGGAGAAGAAAAAATGTTTTATCGATATTCCTTTTTTTTTTTACTGGACTGCATATAATATAATTTTACACTATTTTAAATACGATATTCGGTTTTAGACTATGGAACTGATACCATAAGGCGAGGAGTTGTGACAAATAATTGGTATACACAGGTAAGAACGAAGTTTTTCACCGCGTTGAGAATTAATATAATGTTCTCGGGTGACTAGTTGTGTTAACAAGGTGTGTACACACGATATTTCAATCCTCGAAATATCGTGTGTAAACACCTTGTTCACTCAGATTGTCACCCCAGAACATTAAGCAACACGTAGTTCTCAACCTCTATATACGTTCCATAAATCAACAACTGTCAAACCGAGCTTGGTGGGTGAAGGGTTAGCGTTTTGGCCTCGCATTCGGGAGGACGCCGCCGGTTCGAATCCCCGTCCGGGCATCCAGATTTGGGTTTTCCATGGTTTCCACAAATCACTCCAGGCGAATGCCGGGATGCTTCCTTCAAAAAGGCCATGGCCGAATTCCTTCCAGTTCCTTGCCCCCAATCCCATCCCGCCTCTAATGACCTTACCCGTCGACGAGGCGTAAAGTCATAAAAAAAAACCTGTCAAATCGTGTGTTTCAGAATATTTTAGAAAATATTCATTTTTCTAGTGTCGATTCATATGCATGTTAATAGAAAAATTAGCCATATTGTTAGTATGATTCTAAACAAAACTTCTAATGCAGATTTACCCACAATCTAAACTTCATACATTCCCTACATACATACTAAAAGAAAACTTGTACTTACCGGCAGATTCGTTTCGAACTTGCGAGTACCGGGTTACACCATTCAATCAGTGATTGGAGGTTAATCGTTACTTTATTACGTGCGTACAAGGTGCAGAACACACACGTTATACGGAGGTATTAGAACTGAGCTGCCCCGTTTCCGCGGCGCAGCAATTTCCGGCGAGTGGTTTTAAGGGATCTGACCGAGACGTCGCTGCAGGCAGCCTGCACACGAGCGCTGCAAATTGCACCGTCACACAAAGGAGAACATTACTTCACAGCCCCAAGGTAGCTTTCTCGCCACGAACACTAATTTTATACGAAGTCCTGGATCTTCTGGAGCTTTTATTTAAGGAATTGACCAGAAAAGTGCGGGGATTGGCATACACAACGTTTCTTACCAAGAGGTCCTCCACATATCTACCACAGAAATCCACACTAATCGGTTTGTAATTCTCGACGTTTCATTGTACCTACTATGTATCTCCAATACTGCAACAAAAAAAAAAAAAATCTTCTGTACTTGATTTGAGGAAAGAAGTGTTTTTTAATTTATTTTAAAAATTAATTCAAAGACCACGACACCTGTTGTTGATAGCGTCTTACGTGGTAGTGAATCACAGTAGGAGGAAGCGATTAAACAGAACGCGACTAGACAGGCTAAAGAAAAATTTGTAGACGTTTGAAAATGAGAGAAAGACTGCAGGTTCCAGTGGTAGCATTCTAAACCGAAGAACGGCGCTACTCTTCTGTGAATGATTTTGTTATATTAACACAATTTCGGCCGAGAATGTGCAGATTATATCCTATTAGCTTAAATCCACTACTTCGTACGCGTGGACTAAGAACTAGATATAGAAAGATGTATGTTACGTAAAAGGTGTCTCAAAAAGCACGGAGTGGAGATACTATGGCTGGGAAACCTTCACCATACTATTCTACCACTGAACATGTCTCAGGAAGAGAAACAATTTGGTTTAAAAATAGCAACAAACTAAGGTGCGGAGAGAACTCTGAGAGACTATCACAGTTCCTCCAGCATATTTTTTGTTTGTAGTTTAAAACTATGTTACTTTCTTGGGATATATTTTGTCAATACCGTTTGGTAAAAAACTTATTTGTTGTCCTTTACTAAGATATATAGTCTTTTGGCGTTGGAAACCGATGAGCTAGCTACATGTAAAAATAAAATAATAGTCTGGTCCAGCGGAAATCCACATCTATACCATATGGTAAGTTGTGTCTGTACACGAACATATTACACACAAGCTGACTGCGAGAGAAACAAAGCCTAAACAACACGCTATCCGCCATTCTGTCACAGTTTGGTTGGTTTTAAAAATTTCATGAAAAAATATGTTATTTACCCAGAAAGAAGTATCCTATGTTCTTTCTAATAATACATAGTATTTCTTTGTAATTTCACCAAGATCAGTTTAGTAAAGACGAGTAAACGTAACAGACAGAAAGAGGCTGCAAAGTTAAGAAATAAATTTCAATGTCTCATCTGGATATTTCAGAAAGGTACCTTCTCCGCAAACCAAATTTGTATTTAATTGTGAATTCGATACAAACATGCAAATCTGACGACACAATGGTTTTCTGAATAAGGGATTACCTCATCTTGGAATAGTTCATTGTTTGAAGGGAAAGTGGGTTACTGTTACCATAAACGGCGCGAACATGCTATTTAGCACTTCGGCTTCGGATTGCTGCCTTCAGCTTTGTCTTGACCCCTCGATCAGCGAATATTTCGACAACACAGCAGAATCGGCTCAAATTATCAAAAACACAATTGCGCAACAGTAAATGAATCATAGCCAGCAGATGACATCGAGACATCTCTGTAAACAGTACAGATATTAATTTCGTATTATATAAGTACAAATGCTATAGAAGCAAAAAAAAAAAAAAGGAGCAAATGTTATTCAAATCGATGAATAAAAAAAAACTACGCTCAACGGATATGTAGTGTTTACCTATTGCAACACTACTGTATTGATCTACAGTTGTCAAACATTTAATTCCCTTATTCCAACATCACGAAAACTGAAAAAGCGTTCTTTTAAAATTTTAAATCTCGAAGTTGTTCAAGTTGTCCTGCTAAACCAGAATTTCTCAACAGATAATATACATTAAAAAAATCGAAGGCTATGTTATCTTTTATATATAAAAATCAATGTTTGTTTGTTCGTCTTCTATCCATTCCTATACCATTTATCAGATTGCAATGAAACTTTGGAGAGTTTTCGAGTGTGCGTCTGCGAGGATTCCTGTGAAAAAAAATTTCCAAAAAGTCAACCCCTATCCCCCATAACACCCCATATTTTAGGCAAAACCAAATTTTTTATCCGATTTAGATAGGAATTTGTACACTTATACTTTAAAACAAACATAAAAATACTGCCTACAAACGGTTTCCAAATATTAATCCCCTCGCCCCCTTTCCACGCCCATAATTTTTTTACCCCATAATTTAGGCAAATCACATTTCTTATCCGATTTAGATAAGAAATGGTACACTTATACTTTAAACAAACAGAAAAATACTGCCTACGTATGGTTTCCGAATATTCATCCCCTCTCCCCATTTCAAACCCCGTTACGTTTTTACCCCATAATTTAGGCAAATCACATTTTTTATCCGATTTAGATAAGAATTTGTACACTTATACTTTAAAACAAACAGAAAAATACTGCCTACGTATGGTTTCCCAATATTCATCCCCTCTCCAACTTTCCAACCCCATTACGTTTTTACCCTATAATTTAGGCAAACCACATTTTTTATCCCATTTCGATAAGAATTTGTACACTTATACTTTAAAACAAACAGAAAAATACTGCCTACGTATGGTTTCCCAATATTCATCCCCTCTCCTCCTTTCCAACCCCATTACGTTTTTACCCTATAATTTAGGCAAACCACATTTTTTTATCCCATTTCGATAAGAATCTGTACACTTATACTTTAAAAACAAACAGAAAAATACTGCCTACATATGTTTCCGAATATTCATCCCCTCTCCTCCTTTCCAACCCCATTACGTTTTTACCCCATAATTTAGGCAAATCACATTTTTTATCCGATTTAGATAAGAATTTGTACACTTGTACTTTAAAACAAACATAAAAATACTGCCTACATACGGTTTACGAATATTAATCCCCTCGCCCCCTTTCCACCCCCATAATTTAGGCGATACCACATTTTTTATCCGATTTAGATAGGAATTTGTACACTTATACTTTAAAACAAACATAAAAATACTGCCTACATATGGTTTCCGAATATTAATCCCCTCTCCCCTCGCCCCCTTTCCACCCCCATAATTTTTTTACCCCATAATTTAGGCAAATCACATTTCTTATCCGATTTAGATAAGAAATGGTACACTTATACTTTAAACAAACAGAAAAATACTGCCTACGTATGGTTTCCGAATATTCATCCCCTCTCCCCATTTCAAACCCCGTTACGTTTTTACCCCATAATTTAGGCAAATCACATTTTTTATCCGATTTAGATAAGAAATGGTACACTTATACTTTAAAACAAAACAGAAAAATACTGCCTACGTATGGTTTCCGAATATTCATCCCCTCTCCCCCTTTCCAACACCATTACGTTTTTACCCGATAATTTAGGCAAACCACATTTTTTATCCGATTTAGATAAGAATTTGTACACTTATACTTTAAAACAAACAGAAAAATCCTGCCTACGTATGGTTTCTGAATATTCATCCCCTCTCCCCCTTTTCAACCCCATTACGTGTTCACCCCATAATTTAGGCAAAGCAGTTTTTTTATCCGATTTAGATAAGAATTTGTACACTTATACTTTAAAACAAACAGAAAAATACTGCCTACGTATGGTTTCCCAATATTCATCCCCTCTCCAACTTTCCAACCCCATTACGTTTTTACCCTATAATTTAGGCAAACCACATTTTTTATCCCATTTCGATAAGAATTTGTACACTTATACTTTAAAACAAACAGAAAAATACTGCCTACGTATGGTTTCCCAATATTCATCCCCTCTCCAACTTTCCAACCCCATTACGTTTTTACCCTATAATTTAGGCAAACCACATTTTTTATCCCATTTCGATAAGAATTTGTACACTTATACTTTAAAACAAACAGAAAAATACTGCCTACGTATGGTTTCCCAATATTCATCCCCTCTCCTCCTTTCCAACCCCATTACGTTTTTACCCCATAATTTAGGCAAACCACATTTTTTATCCGATTTAGATAAGAATTTGTACACTTATACGTTAAAACAAACAGAAAAATTCTGCCTACGTATGGTTTCCGAATATTCATCCCCTCTCCCCCTTTCCAACCCCATTACGTTTTCACCCCATAATTTAGGCAAACCACATTTTTTATCCGATTTAGATAAGAATTTGTACACTTATACTTTAAAAAAGAGGAGAAATACTGTAAACATTAATTTCACAAAAAACCCAATCCCTCTCCTCTCTTTCCACCACCTTAATTACCCCCTCTTCCCCATAACACCCCATAATTTAAACAAACCCGCAAACCGTTCGTCCGTTTACGGTGAAGCTTTGGTGAGTTGTCAACGGGATGACGGAGAAGGTTCCTGTCAAAAAAAATTAAAAACCCCACCCCTCCTCCCAATAATTTAGACAAAACCACATATTTCATCAGATTTCTATGGGAATTTGCACACTTATACTTTGAAACAAACAGAAAAATACTGCCTGCATATGTTTTCCATAGCGCATCCCCTCTCACCCTTTCCAACTGAAAATGAGTGAAACAGTAGTTTAAAATTTATATGTAAATATTTTTCATTTAATCTATGTGCCTACTCAAGTCCAGCAATAGTGAAGCATTGCCGGGTCAGCTAGTCAGTACTAAAATTAACGGTGAAAAGCGACATCTAATTACATAAGTGACTGAGCGATAAATTTTAAAACACTTCGAGCATTTACCAAGAAGTGAGTTAAAACAAATTTTGGTCTCTCTTTCATATGCCACTGCAACAAATTTCTGCGATTCGAGAACAAAACTGTATTAACAATTTTTTATTTTATTTATTTATTTATTTTGTTTTTTTGTAAAATTACAGTAGTTATAAGGGTAAAATATTATGTTAAGTGCACTGAATTGTACTAATTAGAACGAAAAAGCACCACACCTGAATGAATAATAGATACAGATAGCAGTTTCAATATCTTTATATAGTTTATTTTTTGTTAGTATGTAACAAAAAACATGCATTTCAAATAGAAACATATATGATAATGGGTATAAAAATGAGCTAACATGGAAACGTAGACAGATACACTTCACTTCAGTATGATGGAATAATGTGCAAATTTAAAAAATCCAAAAATATTTTAGATAACATTTTAGTCACACAGAGCCTAAAAATGTAAAGATGTTTCCGGGATAATGAAACGAGGCGATTTGCCGTTATCTGTCTGAATAATAATTTGCCTTATTATTCTGCTTTCGAGATCTGCCTCAATCCAGACAATAAAGGAGTATCGTAGTAATAACCTAGGCGAATATCGAAAACGTATTACGAGATCTACAAAATTTTATCTTTTTCTTGACTCTGCTTATTCCCTCAGTCATTTAAACGTAGCAACCAATTTTAAAGCGAAGTCAGCTGCGAACATTGCTCCCCGGCATTGATCGATCAATAAAAGTAATTCCCAAGAAAATCACATCTCTGTCTATCATCCTATTACGAAAATATAAACAATGTAGCATTGTGTTCCTCTGTTTAAAATGCTTGTACAGAGAAAAAAGTAGTAAGTAAAAATAAAAACTTTTAGAATAATTGTATTTCTGTTATAAATAACCACGCAAATTGGACATGTATCATCGCATTATATACTTTTAGAGACTTTTGTACTGTATATGAGGGGATACTGTGAGGTTTTCACTATTCGAATGATAATAGTGCCGTATAAGGAGAAATGTGGTACATTTAAGTCATATCCTTTTAGTAAAAACATTTCTGCCATCAAGCATTTTATTCCGCAATCAATTATTACTGACATCCTCCCACTGTCTCGAGAATCACTGTTCTTCCAAAACGGCTCCATGTTGCCTAATCGCTCCCCATTTGAGGGAACAGGGAGAATTCTGTGGCAGGGAGAATTCTGTTGCAGATATAAGGCGACCGGAAGGCATGAGTAAAATTTCTCAGTATCTCTCCGCTCGCACAGTGGAATGTGGGGTTGGCTGGGAGACCAATACCTTTGACCCGGTATTTTTAAACAGCGCATCTCGCTATTTCTGCATAAAGTAAATTGGTTAGCAATAACCTTCCGATGGTTATTGACTAGGATTAGAACTAAAGGTAGGTGACAGATTTTCGAATTTGGACTTGGTATGTTTTCGTTAATTCAGAAGCAAACAATATATTTAAGTTTTGTAAAATTGAATACTAGAGGGATTCCACAAAAGTAAAAAGGGCCGAACAAGACTTGTTATTTTTTTCGAGCACGTTAAACAGAGGACTGAGATATTACACCAATTTTGTTTATTCGAAAATAAGTGTCAAAATTATCGTTAGAAAGGACTGCGATTTTTGCACCAATCTACTGACTCCTGACATACCACATGCGAGGTATCTGTTTGGGTAATTTGAGTAAGAAACGCTAATAACGCGAGGCTTTATGCGCACTTGTCTATTTACTTTGGTATCATCTGCTCACAGATACAACAAAATACTAGAGTAGTTCTACCTTCCATCTGTTGCTTTAATCGCGGTGTTAAGTTTTTTTTTGTTTTTTTTTTAGCTGCTTTACGTCTCTCAACAGAGAGGTCTTTAGAGAAGGGAAAGGATGGGGGCAAATTCCTTGGAAGGAATTCGGCCATGGCCTTTTTAAGGAAGCATCCCGGCATTTGCCTGGAGTGATTTGGGAAACCATGGAAAACCCAAATCTGAATGCCCGGACGGGGATTCGAACCGCCGTCCTCCCGAATGCGAGGCCAGAACGCTATCCGTTACACCACCACTCTCGGTGTCAAGTTAAGGAAACACTGCCTGACATTATACGACCACCAATCTCCGAATACGGTTAATTACTTTACGTTACGCGATCTATTGAAGGAATTTTTAGCATTCGGCGGTATCGGCAGATTCTGAAAGCCTTCATCTGATTAATGGAAGAGGATTTAAGTGTCCAGGCTATGACGCCGACAGAACTATTATTTCACGACTATTCTGTGAATACTGAATTGCTTACAAGTCATGACTGTACATAAGATGATAGTGCTTTCAGAATTTTGCCTTTGCAGTAGCGATTCTGGCCTTCAGTTCCATATCACGTGAATTCTGGAATATTGTTTGTAGCGTACCATTCCTGTGAACCATGGATTCAGTGGCGTAGCTACCAAAGGGCTAGGCGGTGCAGTGCACCGGGGCCCTCACGCTTAAGGGGGCCCCCGCGCGCAGCTGAGAGGGCCCCCAAGCGCATCCCAGGGGGCCCCAAGCGCGGCTCAGGGATCCCTGCCAGCAACTTGGCAAAGCTGAATCACCCATCTGGCCTGAGGGACCAAAATAATTTTATTTTGCACCGGGACCCTTGTTGATCTAGCTACGTCACTGCATGGATCAATAACGTACCTCAGAATTATTAAAAATTTCGTTACGATAGAGATTGTAAAAAAATTACAAATGTTTGTAATGTCTTATCTCTTTGTCTACCATCTTGAGAATCTCTGTCCTGTCGGGATCTCAGTTTTCAATAAACAAGCATTCTAGATATTTGCATTTCCATAAATATTAGTGAGTGAATATTATTAAACTTCAAGATTTAGTCTGCTGTCCTGTTTCGACCTCGTACATGAATCAACTTTTCGAGTGTCCTATGATCCTCTTCCCCTTGTTATTATGATAGTAAAAATAATAATATGGCTTTATGCCTCGTCGACGTTGAGGTCATTAAAGGCGGGAAAGGATGGGACACAAGGAACGGGAAGGAATTCGACTATGGGCTTTTGTAGGTAGCATCCCAACATTCGCCTGGACTGATTTGGGGAAACCATGTAAATAGTAATTAAAAGATCGTTCTTGGGACGTGGATTCATTTATCTATAAAACGTGCTCATCCCATAATTTCTTATATTTATTAATAACATGGATAGCATCTGGAATTTGTTCAGGAGTGTAAAATAAACAGTTCAGTTATGGATTTTGTTGATTCCTTGAATTATTTGAACGTAACAGTACAAAGCAACATGAAATGGGACCTAGGGATAATTCTAATGCGTAATTCATAGACCGAATTTTGAAGAATTTTACGCTTATACAAGGGAGACAGCGTACAAAACCCTCGTGCGCACATTTGGGCTGTTGTGCAGTTTGGGATCCGTATCTCAAGGGATTTATTGATAGTATAGAGAAGGTACAAAGAAGAACCGCTCGATTCATGATTGCTTGCCATAGCCCTTACGAAAGCCTCACAGAATTGATACACAGATTGGGCTCGAATTGTCTGGCACAGCGGTTCCCAATTATTTTTTATTTTTTATTTTTTTTGGCCGCGGAACCCTAATTGTTTATACATTTTTTTGGCGGATCCCCATTTTTATAAGTGTGAGCTGAAAAACAAGTCTGGCATCGCTAAGTAGTCACAAACGGATGCAGAACTACGATACCCTTCTCACGGCGCTGTTATGACTCTTTTCATCGAACGTTTTATTTATTTTTCGGACAGAACACGGAGCCCTTGTGACCCTTCCACGGAACCCCAGGGTTCCGCGGACCACCATTTGGGAACCACTGGTCTAGCAGACTGACGATGTTGGTTTCGATTGAATTTATTTGTAAACGTAATGTCAACTTCCTCGATTTACGAGTGCGGCTAAATACTTCTTCCACCAACCTATTCGGGCCGCAATGATAGGAGAGATAACATTAGAGAAGTTAGGTGTCATACGAATACTCATATGAATTATTTCTTCCCTCGTTGTATTCACGATGGAACGCACAGAGTTAGTTCCGGTGCAAAGCACCCTCTGCTACCCACAATTTTGTGAATCGCAGTGTAGTGATGTAGGTGTTGATCTAGAAGTTCTTTCATTAAGCTATACAACTTAGGGTTGTAACGGAGGTCATTTTGCGGATGCGAATGTTTTGCGGTAGCGTACGCGGAAGTGGAAAAATAAAGTTATAATCATTTAGATTTTAATATTTTATCAAAAATAAACTAAACATCAAATTAAGTATATTTTTATCACAAAAATCTACATTTTGCATAAGCAAAGTCTATTTCCGACTAATACTGTCATATTGATTAATTATTTGCCTGATCTTTCAACAACAAAAAATGTGGAATTATTTAACGAGTGAATTAAATTATTTACGTAACTACGCACCTGTCGACAAAACAACCTTTATCATATGAACTTTGCGGAATTCGTGACCAGATAATTCAAGCGTTCCAGCACAAGGCCACGCCACCGAAAATCTCCGTGCCCACCACCCGCCCTTCCATCGCTCTAGTGGACCAAGCACAGTCCAACTAGTAGGACCTACGATGGTCTGATTTTCTGATGTATTACTCTTGTTGGGCCGTGGAAGGGGATGCAGTACCACATGTAGGACGTGTTGGATGTGGTTGAACTCGCAAACAACAAACACGGGCCCCTGCCTTCCAAAAAACAATGTCGTTGGATCTTTATTGGAGTAAACACCCTACAAGCATGCGATGAGTACACTCGTGTGGGAGCGTGCACAAACTACGTGGTTCGGTCCAAGGGGGAGGGAGGGGGGGTGTTGGCTGGAAGGCTACGCAGGGATACGTGAGGGAGGGGGGGGGGGTTCCGAGCCAGGCCACGTAGCTTTCCTTTCATAACATTTTTCACAGTTAAAATGAGGAACAGTTAATTATCTCCGTACGTAATTTACAATAGTCTGACAATAGAAAACAGAGAAAACATGCCACGTGGAAGGGGGGGGAGGGTTAGAGGCAAAAGCCAAGCCACGTAGGGCTACGTGAGGGGGAGGGCGGTTCACAGGAGGTGAAAGTGGAGCTACGTGGTTTATGCACGCTCTCTGTGCCGCTAGAAAGTACGAGTGAATGGGTGAGCGTAACCTACGGCAGTTCTACACGCAGGTTCTACAAGTTCTACAAGTTGGACTGTCAATAGGTCGCTTTACTTTACATGCAAGTTCAAACTTGTAAATTCGTGCTTAGGTGATAACATCGTTCAGTTCATTGTAACTTTTATTGCAGCATCGTAAGAAAAACAATAACCGCGTTGTTGTTAGATAATCGAAGATGGGCCAATTCTCGCATAAAGAGAAAAGAATTAGAAATATATATATATAGTAATGTAAACAAAACCTCCTTTATACTTCGGCATTAAAAGTTTCGTATACGAATGTGGAAGCGAAGATTGGATTTCGTGCGGAAGTTCCGCACTGGCAGATACGGGGCTCCGTTACATCTCTAGTCAGGGGCATATCCAGGATTTTGGTTTGGGAGGGGCTTGAGCGGACTTTGGTTTGGGGGGAAGCGCTTGGCTTTATTGGATTTTGGTTGGGGGGACATGGTTTGAATGGATTTTGGTTTTGGAGTCGGGCAAGGGGTAGTCTTTACAGTCTCCTCGGTCCTCTGATCAGTTTTTTGGGGAGGGGGGAGGGCCTTGAGCCCCCTAGCTCTCCCCTGTGGATCTGCCCCTCTCCCTAGTACAACAACATCCTGAAAGCTCTGTAACTTCTTGGTGACCGAGTCTACAGCAAAATCTGAAAAATAAATATTAAGATAATGTGTAGTTTATGCGGCAGACATTGGGAACCGTCGCGGCATTCGCCTTCATCGTTGCGTAAAACCGCAGTCAGGGCGGCCGATACGCGGGAGCCCCGGCCCCTTTGTTTTTCCAACGTGCGGCGCCTCAGCGCAATGACCCACTGTACAGTGGCTAGTAACAAAGTTTTTTTCATTATAGTGGTATATCTGTAAGGGGGTGTCCATTAATGACGTCAGGTGAAATAAGGGGGGAGGTCCGGCAAAATCTCACGAAACCTCACCGGGGGGAGGGGGGGTCAAAGGAATCTCACGTGAGGTTTTGAAATTCTCGTAGAATTGTAGAGCTTAAAAAAAAGTCTACAAATGATGTGAAAATCGATTTTAGGGGTTTTTTTTGCGGGGGGGGGGGGGGAGGGTATAACCACCCTTCGGAGTATGAGACGTAAAAAAAAAAGTCTCAAAAAGTTGCGAGGTCGACTGGTAGGGGGGGTGGGTATCCGTCAAAATCACACGTCGTTTTAGAGGGGGGAGGGTCCAAATTCCGGAAAAACACCTCACGTCATTAAAGGCGCCCCCTAACTTCTTGGCGACAGACATCACGAAAATCTTTTATCATATGTGCTTAGTGCTACGTATGTGGTGATGGTGTTACTGACTGGTGATGACAGCGGCTATGAGTCTGACGGCGGCGTAGGGTGGCTCGCAGGTCGGCCACGCCGGCTGCAGGATGTACTGGGCGAAGGTGAGAGCGGTGATGGCATTACCCGTGGGCACGATCACGAACAGGGCCACCCACAGGTACAGGAAGGCCGGCAGCGGCCCGAACGCCTCGCTGATGTACGCGTAGTCGCCGCCAGACTTCGGGATCATCGTGCCTGAAACAAACAACACACTCTTCTTAGGCTTTGCGAGTAAAAAAAAATTCGAAGCTGATGTCTTCTGGAACTGTTAAATGCCAGTAAAAAATATATGAAAATGCAGTACATACGGCACCAGGAAATACCAAAGAGCTTAGAATATTTAATTATAGGAAATAAACAACAAATGAGTTTGAATTAATTACACAAGATGCCGTTAAATGGGATCTGCACGGTTTTTTGTCACCGAAACATTCTGACTTTTAGATGTTCGTAACATAGGTTTTGTCAACGCACGTTTGCCTCTGTCGTGTCTGCCTAATCTTTGCCGAATTTCCTACCTAGCTGGTGTCGTCCCTGGCAGTGTAGAGGCTAACACGATGGCCTCACGTTGTAAGAGTCGCCGGTTCCAGTCCAGCCTCCGGCGTGTGGACAATTTTAATGGAGTGTTGTGTTCGTCTTGTGTTGTCCTCACTGTAATGTACCATACGGACATGAGCAAAATCTGATACAGTTGTTAGAACAAACCATAAATCCTAAATGGCTAAATGATGAATAAAGCCTAAAGCAAACATCAGAACAAGCTGACACACTTCGAACTAACTGTCTATTCAGTGGTAAAAATAATTGACTTTATTTTTACGCAACAAACAGCGCATCATGTAGACGAATAAAAAGATGAATTAACTAGCGACATATTTCGACTATCCTTGGTTCTAGAGCGCCAACATAGTTGCTTGAATCTCTGAGGAAAAAGGAACACTAGAGCAACATGCCAACATTAAATTTTGTTTCAAATTGGGTTAAAGTATCACAGACACATTCAGAATCATTCATACTATTTATGGTAGTAAAGAAATTAGTCGTAAGAAGAGTTAAGCCGTACGCAAGATTTCGTGATGTCAAAGAGAGAATTGAAAAAAAAAATGCTCAGAAAGTTACCAAATTTCTTTGATATGATCGTTGTGCATCAACTAGATTCATCGAGGTGCTCACTAGAACGGCTGAATCAACTTTTCACACCACTGTAACTGAAAATTTGAAAAAGTTGCTCTGTACCCTGTTCACTCCGAACTGGAGGCTCAAGGTCATATTCCCCTGGCTCCTACCTCTCCGAGCTGACCACTGTGTAGGCGAGTAGGGTTACGTAAGGGCAACGGAGTGGGGATAGAACAACCTCAGTTAACTGAACAGGCTATAACACTCTACCGCATACACTGATTGGCGATGAATAAAATTGCAGAGTGGAGCATTAAATTGATATCAAAAGAACGGCTGACATGGATGCAGACGTAAAACTGTGCTTTCACTATGGTCCACTTTCAAAGAGCAGGTCTATGAGCAGAAGGGTACAGACTTTCAGAAACCCAAAAAAATTAACGCGTATAAAAGCCGAATCAAGAAGCTACTAAAAGTTTTCTTTGATTCCAAGTGAGTTATCGATAAGCAATTTATACCAGAAGGTCTAACGGTGAATTTTACTTGTACAGTATAGTCTGAATCGTTGACGAACCAGGATTCGTAGAGTTCCCCCAAAACACCGGAAACAAGGAACAAGTCTATGTCGTAAGAAAATTCACCGAAAGAGAAGCAAGACTGCACGTGATTTCTTGGAAAAATTTAGTACTCGATCAGTACCCTAATATTAGCCAGATTTTATTCCTAACGACCTTTGAATATTCTCGACACAAATTGACGATAACAGGAAAATATTTTTATAAGACTTCAGACCGTCAGATGGAGTGTAAGACAATGTTAAAGACACTCTTTCGATACAGACGGTTCAGAATTAGTTCTTTAAAAAGGCATGCTTGCATTGATAATATGTAAATCACTTTCGCTCAACAGCGATTCTAGGCTACTTTCTTCAGACATAATTTCATTTACTTTAATGACTTTACGTAACAGAACGTACAAAAGAATTAGATATTGCCCCTATGGCTTCGATCAACTAAACGATGCAACAAACCTCCAGGTGATAAATTTCCCTGGAAACTGATAAGATGTCGATAAAAACGGGCTATATTCCAGCACAGAATCAAATAACGCACAGTCGCCCACAGGTAGTTTAGTAGTATTCTGGATGGTGGTTTCATTTTTCTCCGGGTTTGCGAATTGCAGGTTTCCATTATTATGCAAACGTAAATTCAGCCATTGTTATTCATTTCTTGATCATGGTAGTGAAGTGGATATTTAAAAAGGAAGTTCATTAAAATGGCAATCATTTCCTCGAAGTTTAAAGCCCTTTTGCACATATACGTATCTCATGAGACGACATTAGATATCAATTAACATAGATTTAGCATTGAAGAAAAACTGCAAAAATGCGCAGATGAAGGGGAATCAACATGGGAAGGACTGAATTTTTTCTCTGCGGACATAGATACAGTTAATAGGGATTTCCATACTAGCAGCATTTGGCTGCGAGTGATTTCCGCGCGACTTAGTCACTGGTCGCTGAATCCAAAAATACCGGAATTACAGTCGCGGACTACACTGGACCTAAAGTTTCAAATATCACTACAACTTTTGACAGAAACAATGCAGACGGAAGAGAATTGTTTCAATTTTGATTAAAAAAGAAACACTAGTTGTGAACTGGCGAATTTTAACATTTCAACTCAGTTCCTTATAACGGTTCGTTACCGAGCATTCTTGTTTCTAGTAATGTAGTTACTTTCTAACATGTCGGACTTGGCTGCAAATGCTCATTTTTCCCAAAAATAAAAAAATAGTAAAAAAAATATCACGTATCTAGTTATACGGGTAGTTATTTGTTACTGCTGATGAATGACCCTGCGAAATACTACGAAAGTCTTTAGATATGTGTCTTAGTGCACCTCCTTAGGAAGCATAGTCAGTTAGTTTCGGAAATACGGAAGAAAGAAATTCATGCTGTGATTAAATATTTACGTAAAAGGAAGGGGGTAACAAAAGGATATAAACAAGAAAAAGATGGGATAGTTATTGTAGTGTGCCCCAGGGTAACAGAAAAGTGGGCATTTAAATTTAAAATGGGATGGAAAAGCACTGAAGATGAACTCCGTACCGGAAGATCAGTGACGATAATTATTATGAAAAATGTTGACAATAACAAGAGTTGGTGATAACAGACAGTAACTTAAAAGTAAGGCAGATTGATGGAATATAAGGAATTTCAAAAACAATTAGCCTTACCGCATTCTCACGGAGAACTTAGGACACGAGTTAGGATTTCGCCCGCTGAGTGCTGGAATTTTGACGTCACGTCAAAAGGTAGTGAGGTGACAGGCGTCTAAAGAAAATTTAACCCAATTTGAGGTCAATCCAGTAGATTTTGTTGAAGAGTTTATGTTTATGGATGAGACATTTACACACTACTTTACTCCAAATTAAAGCAATAGATAGTGCGGAGGAAGAACGCCAGTTCTTCCCTTCCAAAGAAGGCAAAGGCTGTTCCTTCCGCAGAGAAAGCGACCGTATTCTGAGGGTGCAATGCTACTAGATTTCCTGAAAATGCAGCAACCAGTACGGGTGCAAATTATGATAACCTTCTGAGGCAACTATGAGCAGCTATAAGGAAAAACATAAAAGGCACGTTGCCAAAAAAAAACTGTTTTATCAGGTTAACATTGCCAGTCACGAGTCTCTTTAACAAGCCTGCAAGTTATGAATGTGGGTTTCAGTTGTACCATATCCTCCTATGCATCAAGACCTGCCTCGGAATAAAACCTTTTTCAGTACTCAAACGAATTTGTCTGTTGCTAGATTTTTAAACAATTCTTTTTTTTTTACGTATCCCATCAATTGTTCATCTTATTTTCGCTAAGCCGTTTTTCAGCCTCATAATTATGGAATAAGATACATAAACAAAAGTTCGCCTTAACTGCAAATGTGACTTTCTGTCGACGTGGGGTTGACGGGGAAGCTTGAGGTCTGGGCGTATCAGCACTTGGGGTCAATGATCTGTTGATGGGGAGCACCCTTCACTTCAGAGAGGGGTAGTAAGGGTCCTAGTGAGAGGGGTAATACTCTGCCCCCAGCAACAAGTGGCTGCCATCTGGCGTTCTGATATTCTGGTTGTGGATGAAGCCAATTTAAACTGTGGCAAACGGAAGTAAAGTACATAATAACTAAGTCAGTACAGACTATCAAATCGATGACCGAGGTTCAAATTGCTACAAAGCCGAGTAGCTTTGTTTGGTAACTGCTACCGGTACAACACACCATCTAAAAGCAGACAGCTGTGAAGCCAGTAGTGGGCAGGTAAAGGGGGCTGAGCGTGATGATCACGTGACCACCATTCTAATGTTAAGGTCAGGAAAATTTTAATGTTGAAATTTTGTGTTTTCTACATAATAGTTTCTCACTATGATTATTATTCATCATTAAAATAAATATATTTTACGCATGACATATTTCACATATCGGAGATCCTTCCACGGCAAGGATCTATGGAACAAAAATAAACATGAGAAAGAAGTTCCTGAATTTCAAGAAAAATCTCTGAACAAAAGTACCCCTAGGACAGAAGAAAAAGCCGTTACGCCGCTAGAAAATGCGGCAGTACTGGACGAAGATTAAAGATCATTAGTTGAAAAGGCGTGTTAGGTTCGTTAGAAAGAAGGAGAAGGAACACTACTGGCATTTTCCTGGGGTATTTTGGGAAACCATGAAAAACCAAAATCTGACCAGAAATCGAATTGGAATGCTTCTCCCAAACACTATATACAAAGCGGAGACAGCATTTCTTGTACAGAGGTTTAAAACTACCAATATTCTTTTTGTCCACGCTTCATTCTAAGCTAGTTATAGCACGCCTCAGAAACAAAAAATCTCAATGCAATACCTTTGACCTCTGATAGAAATACAGGTCACAATGAAAGTATTTTTAATTCGAGCTTTGCGGCTCACATAGCCTACGTCATTAAAGCTGGAAAGGATGAGAGGAAGGGAGGGAGGCAAAGCATGGGAAGTAATTCTGCCATTGTATTTTGAAGGAGCTCGCATGGAGTGATTTAGGAAAACCACGGAAAATAGAAATCTGGTTGTGCGGACAGAAATCTGAACACGCGTCCTCCCGAAAGCGAGGCCCGAGCGTTATCACTCACCCAACAAGTTCAGTACATCTCAAAGAGAAGAGCGAAGACAGTTTTCTTCGATAGAGAAAGATTTTAAAAGGCCAAAAGTAGGAAAGCCATAATTCGGCAGCTAATTAGAGTAATATCATTAGTAAAATTCCTAAAATTTTAACACACTTGAAAAGTATTTTTTTTTATTTAGATCCAATAGCCGTAAATCCAACTATGATTGCTGAAACGAAAAGCAGTTTTAGCAAGTGTCAGGTATTAGAACGTCCATAATGGAGGCTCCAAGTGTAAAATGCAAAGGATTTATTTTATTTAATTGCGATGGAGCGCACGCTCAGGTGGCAGTTTCCTATTCTTCACCTTTCCTGCACCCTCCCCCCCCCCCTACTTTTGCCCTCTACAAATTTCAACTTTACATTTTTTTCTGCGGTTTTGGTAATTTACTCATCATTTCTCTTGGTAACTTATTCCAACCCCGACACCATTACCTACAAAAGAAAATCTTACCACACCCTTTTTCCACGCCTTACCATCAATATCCGCCTTCTAAATCCCCATGACTCCCTTCACCCTTCTCCTGTCTTCCAATGAATCCAATTTCAGCTCTCTTATCTTATCAGTTACTGGTTAAGTTCTGCGTTAATTTCCAGAGATAAATCTAGCAGCCCTTCTTTGCACTCCCTCAAACTCCACTATTTGAAACCCAAGATATGGGCCCCATACTATACTTCTAATATGACATGTACCATGGTTGGGTAGTAGTAACACTACCTTCATCGACTGACTACGTGAAACTCGGATATTGGTATTTTTCATCAAAAATCTAAGTACGTAAAATAATATATTCATATACCGACATTCCTTAAGATTGATTTAGAAATGGTCTAAGTTCTGAAAAAAAAATATGCAATGTCATTGAATGTTATTTAGGGGCAGTAGCATTTAAATGACCGTCCGTCTAAAGGCGCGTTCCCACGGGACGGGACCTCATTGTAGGCTGTAGGGACAAGCGCGGCCCGCAGGTTAGTCCTAACTTACCTCGCCGCCACCTCCCCACCACGTTGCCTACTGTCGTTTGGCATAGAGCACTTTACAGCAACAGAAGGGGTGCGCGCACGGCTGCTGCAAACCGATGACAACAGCGCACCGCTACACACGCCTGTGATGTTTACCGACTCAGAGTGGGTAGCTGCGTCTCGTCTCCGCTAGCAGAGGCGACCCTGTTCCCATGGCGTGTGGTTGAGTATTCGTCCCGTCCCGTCTCGCCTTCGTTACAAGGGATCGTGGGAACGCGCCTTAAGACAGGGGTTACCTATTGTCAAGGTTTACAGCTCGTCTGAGACGACAACTCGTCTGAGACGATGAAGTTAAGAGCAGGAAAAGGAATGTGGGAAAGGAGTAGAAAGGAAACAAACTATGGCCATCCTGACGGAACCATTCCGTCAAAAATTAAATCCAGATGGGAATCGAATTCCAGTCCTCCCGGTTGCTACACTCAAACATTGCAGTTCACCCACCAGGCTAAATATAGGAAACACATCGATCTGTCTTACGCCGCGAATATTATAATAAGCCATGTTCTCGCATTCTAGTACGTGTCACATTATAAATGATGAAGAGTTACATTATAGACGTAAATCTTAACAACTAGTGAAATACTTTGTTGAAGCAAGCAGATATTTTTTTTATTAATTGCAGAAAAGAGATACATAATACAATTGACGTATGGAATCTTATCTGTAGGGGTCCTTATTAGCTGTCCTTATCTAGACCATATGGTGTTATTGGATCAATCTTTCCTAAAAACTCAGTACCTTTAGTAATATCTATTTACGCAGAAAATAGATACTTCGTGATTTGTAATAATATCACAAATTGTTTAAATACTGGTGATTATTTTTGTTCGAGTTCAGTATAATTAAATTTCTCGAGCAACGATCCCATGGCATTTTAACCTCTTCAAGTTCATTTGCGATAAAATAAAAAAAAGAGCTGGATTGGTTTCCGAAGTCTAATGACGCGTAACAGGCCAGACAAACTGTTGGTAGCAAAAGCAATGCCTAACACATTTCTAGATTAGGCAGTGAACTCAACTCCACGGCTTTCTACGCCGCGCCACGTTGCCGCTCAAACCGCTAATGCAATGAACTCCCTATTAAGAATCAATTATCAATAAAATGCTATTAATACATGGCGAAATAAAAACCTTTGCTTATTTCGCGAGAAACTTATAAATTATATTCATGTAAATATTTTTAACGTTTGTCGTTCAAAAACAGGAAATGATTGATATTGGGGGCAAATTTTAAATTAACAGGTAACCCGGTAACAAATCGCCGAATTTATCAACTACTGATGTCTTTATTTATTGTTAAAATCTAATTTCTGTACACAATATCTTATATGTTAGTACAAAAATAATCGAACTTATTTATTTCTATGAACCTCCCAAGAATTTAATTTTACAAAATTTTAAATATCGACATATGCATTACGGGAATTTTGAAGTCTAACTCATTGTGTTTGTTCTAGAAGCTTAAGGAGCGTCAATAAACTACGTAGCTTCAATTTGGCCTCCTCTGAGCCCCCTCCCCCCTCCACGTAGCCTGACGTGGATTATGCCTGCAAACCCCCTCCCCTCCCCGCGTGGCACGTAGCCCTATTGATTCCAGAAGACATTTTGTACTGTTTTATCTTGTCCGACTATCGTAAATTACATACGGAGGTAATTAAATGACGGAAATAAATACTCACATGCTGTTGTGTGTTCTGTAGCTTATGTTAACTGTGACAAATAATATGAATGAACCCTCAGTCCCCGCACGTAACCTAGCGTAGCTTTCTACAGAACCTTCCCCCCACCCTAGACCGAACCACGTAGTTCATTGACCGTCCCTTACGACAGACAACAAAGCAATAGGACTCCGATTCCCTAAGATCAAGAGACAACGCCGATTTTATGTTTAGAAATAGAACACAAAAGGATTGATACATTTAATAATTTGAGAGAGTGGGTCAAACTCAAACAGAACGGATGCAACAGAAGATCAATTAATACCAGGTCAAAATCTAAGAACACTCAAACCAGAGGTTCTATATGAATCAGAAGCTCTTCTTTGAATTAAAGAGGGGGAGCGGAAAGAATTGGAAAAGAAAGTGCATCTCCAACCAGACATCGCAAAATTAATTTAGACGCCCATAGAACAGAATATCATTTAAAACATATTGATTTCAATACGGGGAAATGAAACCACCTGTGGCCTATATTATGAAACTGAGGAAGGAAGACGTAAACCGAAATTAAGATGACAGACGGGGATTCGAAACTCTGGTTTCCCAAAACGCAATTATAATCATTTCCTTTTTTCCTGACTAAATCCGTTTTTTTTTTTTTTTTTTTCCTTCAGTAATGTATTAATTTCTGATCACAGTATCTTTAACGAGACCCAAAGACCTTTCCGTTTATGGTTAAATTCCGCAATGTTCGGAGTGGGTTTGCTTTTTCGACTTTTTTCGTTCAATATTTGTTCTGTGTTGATAAGCTACATTCATTGAAAGAGACATGCAACAAAATGCTGAACTGTGATTAACGAACAAATTGTAAAAACACATTTTTAACAAAGATAATTTGTTGGAGGGTGATTTATTTCGAGATTATTTCATCGCTATTATTCGAGAGACTGCATTGGCGAACCAGAGACTTTATGGTTGGTCACCCCCCTTCAAGGAAATTGAGGGGAAGAGTTTTCCCGCACGCACCCATTTGTTGTTGGCGGGCTTCTGAGTGGCTCGTTTACACGTGCCATCGATTTGTTGTGCACGTGCCTACTACGGTTGGCTGAAGCCCAACTGATGTCTCTTTCATCTCACACGCCTGGTCCACTGCTCCGAAACGCAGCACTGACATCATGCTGAGGTGATGACAATTCGCCAAATAATTTGAACCTGGGAACGCCGGGAAAAACTTAATTCCCACAATTTATACCTGGTATCCAGCTATTATTCCAAACTCTATACAGCGTTGTAAAGACACTCACGGAACAATAAGAATACTATTAATGACAGGGTCGATTAGAACTGTTGTTCTCATCCGGCAAGGAAATGGTGGATATATTAAGTGCTCTTGGCGGCGGTAGGCCTCTGTGACGTCACTGTACTGCGGTTTATCCGATGTAATTAATGAGGGGAAATTAACGTGCAATTTTATAATTAAATTAAATCGTTTATTATAAGTCTTTCTGAAGAACTGAAATTTTAATTTCATTCAGCACTGCCACTTAAAAATTAAAGGAAAAAGATGACCATGACCACAAGCTAGCACTCGATTTCAGGCACAAGGGAGTGGGAAGATTTTTTTTTTTTTTTTTTTTTTTTTAGGCAAGGGTGTCAGGGATTGGAATGAGTTACCAAGAGAAATGAATAATTTACCGAAAACGTTGAAAGAATTTAAACATAAAATTTGTCGAGGGCAAATATAGGTGGGTGCAGGATAGGTGGAAGATGAGGGTGTAGGGAAATTGCCACCGGAGCCTGTACTCCATTGCAATTAAATTATATATATATAAAAATCTCGCGTCACGATGTTTGTCCGAGATAAACTCCGAAACCACTTAACCAATTTTGATAAAATTTGGCTTACTCTGTTTAATTTGGTCCAACTTAAAAGAGGATAGTTTTTATCCCGATTATTGACCTCAATGTTTATTATTGCGAATTAAATGTTCATTAAATGTTTATCATAGGACAATGGTTTGTAATTATTTGTAAGTTCCGTAAGTTTGAGCGGTCCGGTGACTCAGTGGTTAAGGCGTCTGACTGGAGATCCCTGTCTCGGCGGGGATTATCATAGGCACTTAACCCGGCCATCATCTCTGGCGCAGCGTGCTGTGCAATGTGAAGTACGCCAGGACGCTACCGTGGTTCGGATTCCACGTTAAGGCTCTTCTACACAATAGCCCATGATGGGCGACTATAGGCACGCACGATTGTGTAGAGGGCATAATCGTCTGTGGGTGGCCGTCATCGCCTATAATCGTGAGCGATCGGTTAGTTTTCGGTACATCAGAGGAATGCGTGCCGATGGTGGTGCGCGTGTCCACACAACGCGCATCATCAGTCGCACGCAGAGGTCCAAAATACGACTTTTTTTGCAACCAATGGAGATATTTTTAGCATTAGATATTCAAAGTCGCTTGATGACATGCGATCGAACTTATCAAATTCTGATGATGGTTCTGCCAAAAGTTTGTCTAGTTGTTTATTCTTGGTTTGTCTGGGGGGGAAAAAAATTCAATTGTATGGACGGAGAAGTGAAAACGAAACGCAGGCAAGAGTTGCCTAATACCTAACACAATAATAGGAGGCTCTGCACCTTGTTCAGTTGCGGTGAATAATCAACATCCACCATCTGCTCTTCCTCTGTCTATTTTACATGACTTTTATTGTTTTTGATGCTCATTCCGATAATGATTATAATTATGTGCTAAGCAAATAGACAGCAACAGCCTGTGTTATTTTTCTTTGTGCCTCGTTGCTGCCTGGTACTTATTTAATGTTTTCCAGTTATTTCTGGAAGATTATGGTAATCTCTTCTTTAATTACACGGTCGCCTTTTCTTCTTTTTAAATACGTTATAGAAATTATATGATTAATGAAAGATTCGTAAGCCTTTCTTTGTACTTATCATAACTTTAATTCTGTAAATTAATTATTTTACAATGTTCCACCAACACTAGCCGATACTACACAGATAACATTTACATCGGACCTCCTTCTGAGCTTGCAAGATTTGTAAATGGAATTTGCAATGATTGAGTTAAATATAACGACTCAGCCTTCAACCAACACAACAAACAAAAACTTAACTGAAACAAAACCTCAAGGAATCTATAAAATTATGATTGCGTTACATAGAGTAACTTATTAATCCGTAATCACCACAAGCCGCTATCATTTTGACATCCATTTTCAACAGACAATAGTCAGTAAATGAAAATTCACAGACAGCAACTCATGATCGCGACGATGATGGCCAATTCTTTAATCCTCCATCATGGGCGATTGTGAAGAGGAGCCATCACGATTGTGTAGACAGCAATCCATAATCGCGACGATGATGGCCAATTTTTTAATCGCCCATCATGGACGATTGTGTAGAGGAGCCTTTAAAGTGTAGGTCCTCTATACCTGGCAGGATTGGCGGGCTAGGTTAAGGCGGCTACGACAGGGGCGGACAGCGCAGCCAATAGAAACCAGGTCATTACGACCACACGAAATTATTGCTATGGTTCCATAAGTTTCTAACAGATGGCGATGTGTTAATTTATCGACATAACACTTGGTTATCTAGGTTGGGTAACCATCCAGTAGATGACATTCTGTTTCGTTTTCTATATGATACAGTCTATTCCACGCCATGTATGTTTATGTGTACGACATAACCGAGTTTCTTGAATTTTTCGTGTATTATCATTTTTATAAATTTACTGCGTATCTATACTAATATCATAAATGCGAAAGTAAGTTTGTCTATCTGTCTGTCTGTTACGTTTCTTGGACTAAACGGATAATGCGATCGTGGTGAAATTTGACGAGGAGATGTTATTTGTTTATGGACATCACATACTTTTTTCTGTATAAATAATACATGTTTCCATATAATTTTGAAAAATTATTGAACGGCGATAGACAGACGCGTAGGATGTGTAGGTCTCTGTACTACCTACCCACATAGCGGTCGGTAGCTCCCTGAGCAAAATGGCGTACCTGGCTCAGGTATTGCAGATTCCTGATCCTATCGCTGACAGGACTCAAAAAGCATTAGGGTGGTTTTTAAGCAGAGGGAAAATTTTCAATGTAGCCTTTAAAACACTGATTTTGCCCTCAAAGAAAGGAGGAATAGGAATGGTAAACATAAAAGAAAGATGTATTTCCCTATGTCTTAAAAGAATGCCAACTATGATAACCAGCGTTCCAACGGGCCTGACCAACAAGCTGGTCACCACAACCAGACCCATTCATCATGAAATACCCATTCACATGACATCACACACACCCTCCCATATTTGCGAGAATATCACCTTGAGGAAACTTATGCCAAAGCCAAAGCCAAAGGATGTACTCTCGATAATAAGACAGCCAAAGAAATATACAGACTAATAAACACCGTGCGGTATAGAAATGGAATAGAATTTAAATACCCAAACTTTGCTTGGAACAACATATGGCTCAATATCACGAACAGCACCCTAACATACGTTCGGTATGGTATGACGTAGTCAATGAAAATATCCCCGCAAACAAAAAGCTATTTGAAATACATCTATCGACAACAGACAGATGCCAACATTGTGGAAACCCAGAAACGCTAGAACATAGGATAACGTGCGAACAGAGTCAACGGTTCTGGGTCTGAGCAAGAAGAAGAATTGCTCTGTTAGACAGGACATCACCACTTGCAAGCATTGTGAATGAAATTCTTAAACCAGAAAAAATCAGATTTACAGCTAGAAAACAAAATACCATCCTATGGTTAATAGGAAAAACCACTGTCTATATGATACAAAATGAAAAAATAAATTTTAAAGATTACATTTGCTATATGAACGTCACCTATTATGAGACAGTAAAACTTCAAAATTACCAAAAATGTTATGCGAGGATGTTAGACATCATAATGACAGAAATATATTGGCCACAGCATCTTCACAGATGATAGTTGTAGTGACTCAGCTATCGCTAGGGTTGAGTGCATCACATCTTCTTTTGTGGCTGAATAGTCCGATGGCGGCGTGACAAATTTTGTCACATCTATCGCACACGAAAGAGGGATCCGGTGGGTGTACTTCCCTGTTACGAAGCTTTTTCAGCTTTATTTTATCCAACCATGCTCTGTCATATTTGGACATGCCGGTGGTAATATGATGACGCCATAAGGGTCTCGTGCTGGCGGAAGCTTCCCAGTCAGAAGTGCGCATGCCGAAGCTCTCCAAATCACGTTTGCAGGAGTCCTTAAACCTTAACATCGGGCGCCCTACAGGTCTCTTGATATTAGCAATCTGACTGAGCA
The DNA here is from genome assembly GCA_031002005.1 of Vandiemenella viatica. Taxonomy (NCBI): domain Eukaryota; kingdom Metazoa; phylum Arthropoda; class Insecta; order Orthoptera; family Morabidae; genus Vandiemenella; species Vandiemenella viatica. Next base: position 146,644,216 of record JARYHS010008074.1, on the reverse strand, counting down.
TGACTTTCAGTGGTAGTCTATCAGGGTCCATTCTATGGACGTGGCCAAGCCGGCGGAGTCGTCTTTGTTTTAGGGTGGCAGTAATACTGTGACACTTCGTGGTAGACAGAACACTCTCATTGCTCATTTTGTCCTGCCACGTGACTCCCAGTATTGTCCGCAGGCAGCGCATATGGAAAGCGTTCAGCTGTCTCTCTTGCCAGGCGTAAGTGGACCACGTCTCAGCTGCGTACAGTAAGATGCTCAGGAGACACGTCTGGTATACTAGAATTTTGGTGGAGAGAGTTAGCTTGGAGTTTCTCCAGACACGTGTGGATAGCTTGCCAAAGGTCGTCGCGGCTTTGCCAATTCGTGCGTCAATCTCCTTTTGAATGGACTGGTTGGATGTAGTGATGGAGCCGAGATAATGGAAGTGTTCTACTACTTGAAGAGGGATGCCTTCCAATTATTTTTGGAAGACGGTCTGTGCCCTGAACCATGACAACCATCTTCTTGATATTGACACTCATCGAGAACAGATGACATGCATGATCAAATCTGGTGAGAACCTCCTGAAGCTCATCTTCGGTATTAGCGACAAAAGCCGCATCGCAATGACAGAAAACTTACCTTAAATAAATAGGGAGACTATTCACCAGTCACACGAGCGGCTCGTGATGTAGAACTTGTAATGATGCATGTTCAGATATATGTAATAAAACCTTTACGCCACACCTAGTAAATAGTAACGACAACAATGAAATCATGTGTTTCAGATAGTCTCTGGCGCCAAATATTGCTTGCAACTTACATCAGATGTGCGCTCCATCAGGTAGTCAGAAAAGAATCGAACAAAGGAAGAAAATATTATTTATTTAGTTTTGAGTTGCATTATTCAAGAAAGCAATTATGTGCCTTATGTTACTTTTTGTGCTGTTTTGTAATAAATAAAAAATAATTTTCTCAAAAAAAAAAGTGGTTAAAGCGCTTGCTTACTGATGTTTGGAGCGTGGTCTCTGGTTCAAATCCCCATGGAAGAGAAGATTTTTAAAAATTGTTTTTGATCGTATGAGTCATACCTAGACCGTCGGTTGTTCGGATTGCATGTTAAACTGTAGATACCCAAATTTAGGGATGCATTGCGAGGCAAATCGTAGGTAGCTAGCCAGGCCAGCTGCTAGCTGTTTGAGCGCCCGCGTGCAATACCGATTATGGAGCGTGCATAAACCACGTAGCTCCAATTTGGCCTCCTGTGAATCCCCCCCCCTCCCCCCCACATAGCCCTACGTGGCTTTTGCCTCTACCCCCCTCCCCCTCCCCCCACACGTAGCTTTTTTCCCCTTTTGATTCCAGAAGACATTTTGTACTATTTTCTCTTGTTAGATTATTGTAAATTACATACGGAGATAATTAACTGAGGGAAATAAATATATAAATATTCACATGCTGTTGTGAGTTCTGTTCCTCATTTTAACTGTAAAATGTTATGAAAGGAAAGCTACGTGGTCTGGCTCGGAACACCCCCCTCCCCCCCACGTAGCCCGAACCGGGTCAAAAACTGTGGAATTGCCGCTCCTTCGAACATTATTTACCGCCCCCATTGTTGCCATCCCGAATGTCGCCGGCCGCCCGAAGCTGCTGAGCTAATAATAATAAAAAAAAAGGTCGGTCGCCCGCTACAGAATGTGCGTCAATGTGTATGTGATCTGCACTAATAATACTATAAATACGTAAGTAAGTATCCGTCTTTTTGTTACGTTTAACCAATATTGATGGAATTTGATAAGGAAATACTTTGTATCTGTAGGAAGGGCACAGGACATTATTTTCGGTATGAATAACAGTTGTAGCCACGAAATTTTGAGAACTTATCGAATGGTGACAGAGCGACGGATGTGTGTTTTAGCCTGTAATGTTACGTCGCCGGTTGCTCAAGCTGTGCTTCTCGCACATTATGTTAGTGTATGATTTGTTAATAAATTTCGTTTAGAGACAAAACGTATTATTTACGATAGATATCGATTTTCTCTGTACTATTACTTTAAGTCTGCTTAAATGTTTCTGGCACCAGTTTATTTTGACTTCTTTTTTTGACGTGCCTTGAGAGCATAAACTGGCCTAAGGTATAGCTCTAGCAGAGCACGAGCAGCTAAAGTTATAAGTTATTAGAACCCAAGAATCGGATGCTCAAGCTGAAGAAAGAAGAAAAGACCCAGCTGAAATAAAGCTGCCCTTAGTTGACCCGTCTCTTCCCCCCCCCCCCCAACCGCCCCGCACCTTCGTTTGTTTTTCTGTTTTTAAATATGTTGGAAATTGATTCTCTTCATGAGACAGGTTCGACGGTAGAATGATAAAGTGATAGCTTTCCTGTCATATTATGCCGACTCGGTGTTTGGGACCAAACCTACGCTACCAACAGCTTTCTATATTCAATTCTGGCAACGAAATTCTTAATCCACGTGTACTAAGTCGCAGAGTATCAATTTATATATATATATATATATATGTGTGTGTGTGTGTGTGTGTGTGTGTGTGTGAGAGAGAGAGAGAGAGAGAGAGAGAGACAACTGAACAAATAAAATTCAGCTTTGAAATCAAGTTTACAGAACATCAACCGTTTTGTAAACCCAAGTCGTATGATAAACGTCGTTTACTGTTTACTGGGTAGCCATACGTTGAGACAAATCGTAGATTGGACTGGTTACCGTGTGGTGACTTAGGCAACGATGTCGGCGGAGGAAGCAATGTGTTGCCAAGTAACTGATGTAATTAAAGAATTTTGCATGCGGATGCAGTTTGACAAGATCTTGGACCCCGGCCACGTCATCGAAGGGCAGCCAGCAACCTTGGCAGGTTCCAATACCGACACTTCGCCGCGTAGTTGACCAGTTCAGGTCTCGGGACAAAGTGGGAATGCGAAGAGTCTTTCACAGCATGTCACAACCTCAAGTAAGTTCTCGAGACAAGACACTACTATCAAGTCATCTGAGCATTGTATTCTGATCACAGGAAACTTGTCTTTGCTCTAATTGTCGTTGGTATGCTCCAACCTATCATTTACACAGCCAATCAACAAGTCGCAGCGCTAGGATCAGTGACCTTGAATTGTTTTGAGAGGGCCTGTAGATGCAGCTCCTCGCCGAGGCTCTTTGAGGATACGGGCATTACATGTCAAAATCATTGAAATCCTTGGCAGAACACTCACTGTTAATGCGGCGGGTCTGTTCAGGTGCGCTGAGCTGTTATGGTATAATGTGTTTACCGACCCAAGAACACTCATCTACCATGATAATATATTGATCTATGCAAAACCTTGAGAAAAGAAATGAAGGTTGCTATAAATAAGAGGTAGAGAATTAAAGGGAGCTAAGTGAAAGCTCATGCTTGGTAAGAAGGTAAGAGCAAATGACCGAGCGTGGTGGATGAGCGGTAACGTTTTCTTCCTTACGTTCGGGAGGACGTGGGTTCGGATTCCCATCCGGTAATCCAGATTTCGGTTTTCCATACTTTCCTCAAAACACTCCAGGCTAATGTCGGAATGGTTCCTTCAAAAGACCATGGCCGATTTCCTTTCCATTCCGTACCCCCAGCCCTTTCTCGTCTCTAAAGATGAGGTATGAAGCTATAATATATATATAAAAAAAACTCTATAGTAACTTATAAGGCAGATTAGGGGAAATGCCAATATTTTAGCATTATAAAATGAATTTCTGCTGACAACGGTCTCTTTGTTGATCCTTAACCTAGTTGATGAGAAAGTATGAATTATTTGCCTGCACATTGCATCAAGGTCCTGGTCATAGAATAAAGCTCAGATCACAAAAAAGGAAATATTCATAACCAAAAAAAATAGTGCCCTATATGTTTACGTCTGTACATGAAGCCATAAGAGACATTATTATAAGTACATTATACAACACCACTTCCATGGATACATGAGACGATACTGTCTGACATGTAGTCATAGAGACGTGTAATGTAATCTAGTGGAAGATAATTACGCGATTGGTGCAACTGCTACTCTAGATCCTGTAGATCAGTTGGTGGCTAAAGCCGTAGTCCCATACATGTTTTTTTTAACTGCTTAACGTCTCCTATAACAACTAGGTCTTTAGAGACGGGAAAGGATGGGGGGCAAGAAATGGGAAGGAATTCGTCCATGGCCTTTTGAAGGAAGCATCCCGGCATTCACCTGGAGTGATTTGGGGAAACCATGGAAAACCCAAATCTGGATGCCCGTACGGGGATTCGAACCGCCGTCCTCCTGAATGCGAGGCCAGAACGCTAGCCGTTACACCACCACGCTCGGTCCATACATGTTCAATAGCTAACAAATCTTAAAACTGTACGGCAAAGGCAAGCTGTCGACAGCAGAAAGGAAGTATTTAGAAACAACACCATGACGGCACCGGCAGTATCTCAATAATATTGCCGTCGATACCCGAGTACGGAGATAACCCGAGACCATAAAATAACTGGTTACCTCTCTAACAAAAATGCACCAACGTTAGGCCCACGCAACCTGTTCGAAACTGCAGAAAAAGTCGTCGATGATGAGGCTTCAATAACAGATAACCCTAGGAACGTCTATTTTTCAAGATGCCTAGCAATAGTGCGTGTGGAAACAGGGACATCTGGTAATACCGCTGCACGTTACTGGATAATGGAAGGAGACGCCGTTTATTGAGTTCACTCCTTTTGGACGAAAACAATTCTCTTTTTTAACCGACTTTTGGCAGTTTTCGTCGATCGATTAGAGCCATTTCGCTGAGCACGGCCAGGACGGTACAGATAGTGGCCCATTTGATGGAACGAAAATCATGCCTCCTGAAGTCCAGCAATCATCCTTCTCTTAGACTACGTAATTTGTTAATACGTGGGTCGAGTGTATCGCCGAGGCATGCTACCTATTCACTGACATTCTATTCATAGATCCGTCCCACGGTCGTTATGTGCGCCTATTGCGACCAAACTATATTTCCATTTGGATCTTTCATTGTAGGAACTACAATTTTTAACAGTGAATGTATTTAGGATAGAAACAGGGAGCCAGTGCACAGATAGCAAGGAAATTAGTCATGTCTTGCATAGGGTACGTGTCGAATGTCAGTAATATCAGACTGGATTTAACGTAAATTGGTATCATTACGCAACTGCACCGCTTCAGATTGGGATGAGTACTTATAACTGGAGGTCGCATTTAAATAACATCCACTAGACGACTTTCTGGAAGACCCTCTTAATTTTGCTGCGATCCTATTATATTGAATTCTATAGGCGCTGGCTGCTTCGATGCATAGTCTGGAATTGAGGAATGGGAATAAACTGCCATATTACCTGTTTTTTAACTGCTTAACGTCTCTTAACAGCGAGGTCTTTAGAGACGGGAAAGGATGGGGGGGAAGGAATGGGAAGGAATTCGGCCATGGCCTTTTGAAGGAAGCATCCCGGCATTTGCCTGGAGTGATTTGGGGAGACTATGGAAAACCCAAATCTGGATGCCCGGACGGGGATTCGAACCATATTACCTGTTGTGCGATGTCAGTGTAAAATTATAATGTGCCATGTTAACTGTATTTCATAATGGTAATTTATTATTGATATACAAATTAATTTTTCTCTGTGTAAAAAAAAATCAATTTTCCATTGAGTCGAGCGCATTAAAATGCCATCGCAATTGGAAGGGAAGGGGGAACAACGATCCCAGATTCAACCTTGAGTCTGACATACTCACCTCTCTGATTGTAATTTATTAGAAGCCTTGCACAATCATCTATGCTAATTTCGTGGGTATTCCCTAATCACCAACCCACAATTGAAGCAATAATGATGATGATTAAATTTCATTTCTTCTAACTAAAGAATCTTAGTTAAGATAAACATTTTGAAAGGAAACATCACTGATTAACTCAACTGGTTGATTAGGCCGGTAATATGCGTCAATTTGGAAGAGAATACTGTAGTCCTGCAAATTTTCGTTTAAGACAATATAGTATATCCTCGAATTTAAATTCCATTTGATGAAATGGTTACAGCGGTAAATTTTTATACCGGGATCAGTCTAACATTAACAATCGGATCAACACCAAATCTTCTTTGTAGCAGCCAATTTATCTGCATCAGATTAGGTTTTGATATTTCCTTATATGGCTACATTGCGGCTTGTTTTAGTCGTTAATGCATCAGTTTACTAAAAAAACCTGTCTAAAAACAGTCCTGTAAGTGAAGCGCGCGGTGAAGCACTAGTAATTTTTGCACTATTGCCTTAGAAGTAGATACAGCAGTTCCTGAAACGAGCAGGTTATAATTTGAACAATCTTACTGATTAAAATGTGGTGGCTCGAAAACGGCTAGGTCCTGGAATATCAGACCCAGTGTTGGAGGGCAAAGTTCAGGAATAGCGTGTTGGGGAGGGCAGAGTCTGGGGAGGAGGCGGATTGCTGGGAAGGGGAATTCCTGGGACGGGAAGGGCGGCGGCGGCACGTGTGTAAACTGGTTTTTTAGGGAGCGTCCATAAACTACGTGGATCCGTCTAGGGAGATACGGGTTTGCTGGAAAGCTATTGAGAGCTACGTGAGGAGAGGGGAATTTCCAAGGCAAGCAAGGTAGCTTCTTTTTCATATTATTTGTTACAGTTAAAATAAGGTACAGAACACTTAACAGCATGTGAATATTTATTTTTGTCATTTAACTGTCTCCGTATGTAATTTACCGTAGTCTGACGAGAGAAAAAAAGTACAAAACATCTTCTTGAATCAAAGCTACGTGCCTCGCAGGGAGGGGGGGGGTTTACGTGATCTGGCGATAGGTATGAAACAGTTGCTAAACGAAAAGAAATACTCGAGGTTTAATTACGTAGCAGGTCTGCATTTCGTCTCAGAAGGAACTACCCAATAATATTTTCTGTAATGACAAACTCTGAATTAGTTTGACTTTGAAGGGGTCCTACTTCGTACATAAAAGACCTTAGCACAGGGTGAATGTGATTCTGTTTATCTCACTTGTAGATTTTGAGGGGGAAATTGGAGGCTATCAAAGGAGTTCTATTGAAAACCATTCAAAATCAGTTTGTCGGATCCCAGGTATGAACCTTGGCCCGTTTTAACTCGCCGCGTCAAGTGCGCCCAAGCTGCTGGGTCAGTATCTAATTGGCTGTTGGAGGTCAACAGAACTTCGATCATCCGACATTCATTTTATTTCCATTAATTACTTGAGTTTCTCCGAAATTCGGGACCCCTCCCTACTCTGGTGGGATTTGGTGTGATCTAGTCGGAGTGCCCCCCCCCCCCCCCCACCCTAAGATGACGTGAGATTTCGACGGGACCCTACTCCCCCTCCTGCTAATCAGCCTCGTAGGTTTTTGAGAAGCTTTCTTTTTAAGCTCTCATGCTTCCGAGGGCGGTTGTAACCCCCGTAAAGGTCGGTTTCCGAGTCGTTTCTAAACCTTAGCCCCCCCCCCCCTCCAGAGTCGACATCCGCGCCGTTTGTGGACTTCTTTTTAGCTATACTGTAATTCAAGAATTTCAAAAGCTCACCTGAGATTTCAGTCTATCCCCAGCCCTCCCCGTGGTGAGATTTCGCCAGATCCCCCCCCCCCCATTTCACCGCAAGTAATTAATGGACGCTCCCTAATGATTTATTTTTTTCTGACCAACAATTTTGTAGCCTTGATTAAAAGAACGTGTTCAGTAATCTAAGGGTAAAAAATCTTTACCATCCCAAGGTCCTCCAGAAAGATACATACTAAAGCCAGTATGTTGGTGGTAGGATGGCCAGTTCTTTTCCTCCATAAGGGTGTGTCCATAAACCACGTAGCTCCATTTTTGGCGTCCTGTGAATCCCTCCTCCCTCCACGTAGCCCTACGTGGCTTTTGTTGCTTCTATCTCCCCCCCCCCCCCACGTAGCACGTAGATCTTTTGATTCCAAAAGATATTTTGTACTGTTTCCTCCTGTCAGACTATTGTAAATTACATACGGAGATAATTAACTGAGGGAAATAAATATTCACATGCTGTTTTGTGTTCCTCATTTTAACTATGAAAAATGTTATGAAAGGAAAGCTACGTGGCTTGGCTCGGAAACCTCCCTCCCCCCCCCCCAACCACGTAGCTCAGTGTAGCCTTCCAGCTAACCCCCCCCCCCCCCTGGACCGAACCACCCCTAACCTGGTTTTACGCGGAATTCGATCCACGGAATCTCCTGGTGTATCTCTCATGAACAAAGGCAGCACCAGCACTGGGATTCGTACATGGAACTTGAATCACTTCTCCGGGAGGGCATTCCCTGTTGATTTATATTATGGCTCTAAAGTTATGTATATGTTACCAAGCAAATATTGCAGTTTTAAGAAAAAAAATTTTTTGCTAGTTTCGCAAGTCCGATAACCACACGTGTAGGTATGCAGCTGTGCAGTACCTAGCTATGTCTGCCAAGCAGTAGTGTCCAGCAGATAATATTAGAACATCGTTTCTCTCGTCGTCCTTGCTAAACTTAACATTCCAGCCAATTTAATGTGCGTAAGTTAACACACTTACGCAGCTCAGTTTATGCAAAGCAAATGTTTACACCATCAAACACTACGTTCAGAGACGTCCGTTTATACGAATTGAGGACTCGTCGTGTAATTTGTTAAACGCTTTTACACGGCCTTCACCATTTTTAACTGTAGTTTATTTTCAGTCTCGAAAATTTTCCCGAATTTCGCTGAAATCTTTTGTTGTTGATTAAATTGTCTCCTATTTGCTTCTAGCGCTCATCAGATTACTTAGGGCAGTCAAGTAATTTAGTACCACATTCCTGGATGGGGAAACAACGATGCAAATGTAAAAGCCGTCTAAGGTGATGTTCGGGACCAATGAGACATTACAAATCAGATTAATCATAACCACATGACCTGCATGAAAATTTCGGGAATCAAACACGATGAATAGTGAAGTTGGTGGTTTGTAATAGTATGAAAGAAGAATTGCCTCATTTGCAGCAATTGTATTTTTTGTTTGTTTTGTGTGATAGGTATGTATTAAAATATTTACAACATATTATGAATCAGTTAGCAAAACTTTTCGAATGCGTAAAACATATAACACAATCATTACTGACCTTAATAAAACACACGCATCATTTCCGTGTCCCTGTGAAATATGGTGCTGCTATCTGTCGGTAACGTGCTCAATGATTGTTGACGCCAGTGAAGCAGTTTATTAATCTGTCACACGTGCTGCCGCTGTCTAACGGCGTGGCTCTGAACTGCCTGGTACAGAGCAGTTCTGAACTGCCTCATACCTTCATATTTATTACTTTTGCCCTTTACAGGACAAATAACGAATTTTTTTTTTTCTTAATTTAGAACGGTACCTAAGTGGAGGCCTTAATCTTTGAAATGATACTTCATTTCTCGATTTCGATTAGGCGTCAAGAAAATTAAATGGCTCGTGACCAAAAAACACATTGTAGACATAACGATACTTTCGTCCTTTAAGGATCTAATTCCGGTAAAATCCCTTTCTTAAAATATGGTGTCACCAAAGCGGAGACTTTAATCTTTAAAATGATACCTCATTTATCGATTTCGGTTAGGTATCAAGAGAGATAAATGGCAAACGTGTCGTAGAATCATTCATACTTTCGCCCTTTAAGGGTCGAATTCGGAAAAATTCCTTTTTTGAAATATGATGTGACCAAAGTAGAGGTCTTAATATTTAAAATGATACCTCATTTATGGATTTCGCTTTGGTATAAAGAGAGAGAATGTCTTGTGACGAAAAAATAAAAAATAAATAAAAATAAACATCTTTTATTAGAAACTAGCTGGTACCCACGACTTCGTTCGTGATTGTAAAGAATTCATATTGACAGCTATAGACATCTAACCACTATAGTACACGATGGGAGACTCGATACTATTACCACACACAAATACCAGTCTTCTGCGCTACGTAGTTCCGGGAGCAAAGTAAAATTAACGGAAACACACAAGTCTTTGGACGAAAATATTCATGATCGACCAATTTCAAACACCATATCTCACAGACTCCCACAGTTACCGAATTTCGGCCAACGTTGTGATCGATGGGAGACTCTGTGTTACTACCACACACAAACGCCAGTGATCTGCGATTGATAGTTTTCACTTAAAAGTGATACACTTAATTGGCAGAATTATGAAATTGCCGCAGGTCGACCATTTTCATCCCCCATATCTTCCACACCCCTATAGCTACCGACATCTAACAACCATAGTGCACGACAACAGACACGATTCTACTACCACACATAAACACCAATGCTCCATGCTATGTAGTCGTGGCAGAAAAGTGAAATCTGCGGAGGCACATGCCTTTCGTCGAAATACGAAAATATCCTTGGTCGGCCACTTACAACCACCACATCTACCACAGTACCACAGTTTCTGAAATACGGCCGCTGTTGTGATCGAAAGGTGCCTCTGTGCTACTACCACACACAAACGCCAGTTATCTGTGATCCATATTTTTCGCTGAAAAGTGATACACCATGACACTTTTGTCTTTGGCAGAAGTATGAAACTGCCACAGGTCAACCACTTTCAATCCACATTTCTCCCACACCCCCATAGCTACCGACATCTAAGATTCCATAGTGCACTACATGAGATACGATTCTACTACCAAACACAAACACCAATGCTCTGTGCTATGGAGTTGTGGCAGAAAAGTGACATATGCGGAGACAGTAGAAATACGAAAAGATCCTTGGTCGGCCACTTACGACCACCATATCTACCACAGTACCACAGTTTCTGAAATTCGGCCGGTGTTGTGATCGAAAGGTGACTCTGTGCTACTACTACACACAAACTCCAGTTATCTGTGATCTATAGTTTTCGCTGAAAAGTGATACACCATGACACTTTTGTCTTTGGCAGAAGTATGAAATTGCCACAGGTCGACCACTTTCAACCCCCATTTCTCCCACACCCCCATAGCTACTGACATCTAACAACCATAGTGCACTACATGAGATACGATTCTACTACCAAACACAAACACCAATGCTCTATGCTATGTAGTTGTGGCAGAAAAGTGACATATGCGGAGACAGTCGAAATACGAAAATATCCTTGGTCGGCCACTTACAACCACCATATCTACCACAGTACCAAAGTTTCTGAAATTCGGCCGCTGTTGTGATCGAAAGGTGACTCTGTGCTACTACTGCACACAAACGCCAGTTATCTGTGATCTCTAGTTTTCGCTGAAAAGTGATACACCATGACACTTTTGTCTTTGGCAGAAGTATGAAATTGCCACAGGTCGACCACTTTCAACCCCCATTTCTCCCACACCCCCATAGCTACTGACATCTAACAACCATAGTGCACTACATGAGATACGATTCTACTACCAAACACAAACACCAATGCTCTATGCTATGTAGTTGTGGCAGAAAAGTGACATATGCGGAGACAGTCGAAATACGAAAATATCCTTGGTCGGCCACTTACAACCACCATATCTACCACAGTACCAAAGTTTCTGAAATTCGGCCGCTGTTGTGATCGAAAGGTGACTCTGTGCTACTACTGCACACAAACGCCAGTTATCTGTGATCTCTAGTTTTCGCTGAAAAGTGATACACCATGACACTTTTGTCTTTGGCAGAAGTATGAAATTGCCACAGGTCGACCACTTTCAACCCCCTTTTCTCCCACACCCCCATAGCTACCGACAGTTAACAACCATAGTGCACTACATGAGATACGATTCTACTACCAAACACAAACACCAATGCTCTATGCTATGTAGTTGTGGCAGAAAAGTGACATATGCGGAGACAGTCGAAATAAGAAAATATCCTTGGTCGGCCACTTACAACCACCATATCTACCACAGTACCAAAGTTTCTGAAATTCGGGCCGCTGTTGTGATCGAAAGGTGACTCTGTGCTACTAGTACACACAAACGCCAATTATCTGTGATCTATAGTTTTCGCCGAAAAGTGATACACCATGACACTTTTGTCTCTGGCAGAAGTATGAAATTGCCACAGGTCGACCACATTCAACCCCCATTTCTCCCACACCCCCATAGCTACCGACATCTAACAACCATAGTGCACTACATGAGATACGATTCTATTACCAAACACAAACACCAATGCTCTGTGCTATGGAGTTGTGGCAGAAAAGTGACATATGCGGAGACAGTAGAAATACGAAAAGATCCTTGGTCGGCCACTTACGACCACCATATCTACCACAGTACCACAGTTTCTGAAATTCGGCCGCTGTTGTGATCGAAAGGTGACTCTGTGCTACTACTACACACAAACTCCAGTTATCTGTGATCTATAGTTTTCGCTGAAAAGTGATACACCATGACACTTTTGTCTTTGGCAGAAGTATGAAATTGCCACAGGTCGACCACTTTCAACCCCCTTTTCTCCCACACCCCCATAGCTACCGACAGCTAACAACCATAGTGCACTACATGAGATACGATTCTACTACCAAACACAAACACCAATGCTCTATGCTATGTAGTTGTGGCAGAAAAGTGACATATGCGGAGACAGTCGAAATAAGAAAATATCCTTGGTCGGCCACTTACAACCACCATATCTACCACAGTACCAAAGTTTCTGAAATTCGGCCGCTGTTGTGATCGAAAGGTGACTCTGTGCTACTACTACACACAAACGCCAATTATCTGTGATCTATAGTTTTCGCTGAAAAGTGATACACCATGACACTTTTGTCTTTGGCAGAAGTATGAAATTGCCACAGGTCGACCACTTTCAACCCCCATTTCTCTCACACTCCCATAGCTACCGACATCTAACAACCATAGTGCACTACATGAGATACGATTCTACTACCAAACACAAACACCAATGCTCTATGCTATGTAGTTGTGGCAGAAAAGTGACATATGCGGAGACAGTCGAAATACGAAAATATCCTTGGTCGGCCACTTACAACCACCATATCTACCACAGTACCACAGTTTCTGAAATTCGGCCGCTGTTGTGATCGAAAGATGACTCTGTGCTACTACTGCACACAAACGCCAGTTATCTGTGATCTATAGTTTTCGCTGAAAAGTGATACACCATGACACTTTGGTCTTTGGCAGAAGTATGAAATTGCCACAGGTCGACCACTTTCAACCCCCATTTCTCCCACACCCTCATAGCTACCGACATCTAATAACCATAGTGCACTACATGAGATACGATTCTACTACCAAACACAAACACCAATTCTCTATGCTATGTAGTTGTGGCAGAAAAGTGACATATGCGGAGACAGTCGAAATACGAAAATATCCATGGTCGGCCACTTACAACCACCATATCTACCACAGTACCAAAGTTTCTGAAATTCGGCCGCTTTTGTGATCGAAAGGTGCCTCTGTGCTACTACTACACACAAACTCCAGTTATCTGTGATCTATAGTTTTCGCTGAAATGTGATACACCATGACACTTTTGTCTTTGGCAGAAGTATGAAATTGCCACAGGTCGACCACTTTCAACCCCCATTTCTCCCACACCCCCATAGCTACCGACATCTAACAACCATAGTGCACTACATGAGATACGATTCTACTACCAAACACAAACACCAATTCTCTATGCTATGTAGTTGTGGCAGAAAAGTGACATATGCGGAGACAGTCGAAATACGAAAATATCCTTGGTCGGCCACTTACAACCACCATATCTACCACGGTACCAAAGTTTCTGATATTCGGCCGCTGTTGTGATCGAAAGGTGACTCTGTGCTACTACTACACACAAACGCCAGTTATCTGTGATCTATAGTTTTCGCTGAAAAGTGATACACCATGACACTTTTGTCTTTGGCAGAAGTATGAAATTGCCTCAGGTCGACCACTTTCAACCCCCATATCTCCCACACCAACATAGCTACCGACATCTAACAACCATAGTGCATGACAGGAAAGACGATTCTACTACCACTCACAAATACCAAAGGTCTATGTTATGTAGTTGTGGCAGGAAAGAGAAGTATACGGAGATACGATTTTTTGGTCGAAATATGAAAACGCCCTGCACTGACCAACTTTAATCATTATATCTCCCACATCCCCACAGCTATCGGCATTCGGCCAACGTTGTGCACCACAGGAAACTCCATGCTACTTCCACCCACAAACATCAGTGATCTGTGCTAAGTAGTGGTGGCTGAAAAGTGAAATATAGGAAAAAGCACGTCTATTTTTATATATATATAAGATAATAGGCTACATACGATTTGCTTTCAGTTATATGTTTATGGTTCAGAGTTTACATATTTCTGATTCAATTAGGCGTAAAAGGATAACCAAAAAGAAACACAAAGGTGACTGAGAAGGACGTTTTAATTCCTTTTCTCCATGTGTTTTTGAGGTTTTAGGAAGCACCAACAGCTGTGCGTTGGCGTTATATAACTCCACTAACATTTTTTTAACAGTTGTACTGTTGTGAATTATACCAACTTAAGAGAGACTTAAAAATCTTGAGCATGGCAGCATCAACAGCAACGGTATTTCTTCAATTGTAAAATGAAACACAGCCAATCTGTTGCAGTATAAAATTAATAGACACTGTTGCAGGTGTAATCACAAAAAAATTCTACTGTATGATACTGAAATCTCGATTCGTATTGAGTCTCAAATTTTAAAAATTTGAATTTCGATTAAACTTTTCTTAATCAAAAGGAATTAATTAGAAATCGAATTTTTTTTTTTAAATTTACATTTTGCTTTCTGGTGATAATGTCTTAGTGTACATACACACTTTCAACAAATATTTTCTTCTCATTTCTTCTTTGCGTCCTCCTCGTTACGTTACGAAGAAGGACAGTGCTAGTAGTTTTTCAAAGATTTTGAAAAGAAGTACTCTCAGATTAATTCGGAAAGCGTGAAGACTGGAAACGTTGCCTCCAACTTCTCATGTGGAATATATATATATCTTGCGAAATGTATCTTCTATTGTTTTTAAATACGATATACTGTAGTACACGAGTTAATTGTCAAGCTTATGATTTTTGTGATTAGTTTCCGAAGCAAGTTCTTAATCGGGAGTAGTTTTATTTTTATGTCATCCTCAGTCACTAAAACTTGACATTAGCCTTTCTCAAATAGAAATTTTGGTCTTTTAGATATAATTTAATTCGCCTAATATCTACTTTTGGGGAAAAAATATTCGCCATCTCTTTATCATTACGTCCTCTAGACCCGAATTTATTGATAATGTGCTAATTTAGTTCCATAATTATTCCTGAAGTTCAAAACTTATGACAAAATTAAATGTTTAAAAACTTGGATCTGTTTTATGAGTAACTGAGACCTCAAAACCCTATAAGGAAGAACTGCGTTACCTTCTTGAATTAAAGGAAATATGCCTTCATCCTTCAAAACATATGCTACACACGGCCTTACACAGAAAATGAAACACCATTATAAATGCCCGAAAACAATGATTACTGCACACACAGAGATAGTTAAGCGGTAAACAGATGATTCAATATTTGCTTATTCAGGGTTTGCCTAAATGATTCATCGGGTTTCAAAATACTGTGTACTGAAAAGTATACGACCTACAAAGACGAGTAATACATGAAGAGATACATACGCTCACTATAAAATACAATAAATATTCAATCTATGCTCTCTTAGTCACCCTGCACACATCCAAACGATAATCCAGCTCCGTCAATACGTCCGATAACATGTTTGTCAATGTCCGTCACAGCAGCAGTGATACGTTCCTATAATTCTTGTAGTGTTGTTGGCACTGAGGGTACATAAACTTTGTCCTTCACATTACCCCCACTGGAAGAAATCACATGGGATCAAATCTGGCCAACTGACGGGCCGTGACAACAGAGGAACATCATTCGGACCAACGCGCCGTATCCAGCGATGTGGAAGTTGAAAGTCGCGGACATTTGTACTCCAGTGAGATCACCGTCTGCTCGTTGAAGAAAAAGGGGCCAAAAGTTTATATATATATGGCACAGAAGACTTCACTCTTGGCGAATCCCTTTCCAGGTTCACAAAGGTATGCGGCAATTCAGTATCCCACACTCACATCATGACGATTCACCTTTCCAGATAGATGAAAACTCGCCTCGTCGCAGAATAATACGAAGTTCCCCGCCAAGTCCTCATCATTCCCATTGCTTCCAGCATTCAGGAACAGAAATCAAAACGGCTGCAATAATCATCTGGGGCCAGGTGTTGTACCAATTGCACACGGTAGTGTTTGAAATGCAAACGCCGACGCAAAACACTCCACACTGTTTTCTGCGGAATGCCCAGTTCACAGCTGGCAGAACGGTCGTTTTGCGAACTGCGCACATAGCTCTGTCTCACGCGCTCCACTGTTTTCTGAGACACGTGGTGGTCCCGTTCTGGTCTGTTTACATAGATAAACAGTGTCGCGAAACCAGCGTAAAATGCTTTGGTGACTAGCTGCAGCTTTTCCGTGCTTTCCTACGAATGCACGCTGCACATAACCGAAGAACACTTCGTATATTTTAACACTTAAAAACTCTTCTCCTGCTTTTCCGCCATTTTGTAAACTGCTGCCATCTAGCGTGCACGCCAGACACCAAGCGGGCTTTTAAAACTTGGTTAGTTTATATATCTTTTCATGTATCACTCGCCTTTGTAGGTCGTATACTTTTCAATACAATGTTTTGAAACCTGAAGAACCATTTAGGCTAACCCTGCATAGGAGTATCCATTAACCAACATACTGAATCAGCTTTTTTCTGACCACACAGTGTTAAAACTGACATAGAAGTAATTCATTGAGCTTCTGAATAATGCCCTACAGCAGGTATGGGCAACCTTTGCTTAGCTAAGGGCGTAATTTCGGGACTTAATGAGGCCGCGGGCCGTAGGTAGTAAATAAAAAGGCGATAAAAATTCACACATTTTTATATTTATTAGAATTAAAATAGCATAATCAAACATACAAAAAGCAAATTAACAAAAATAGATAGAAAAAATCAAATGAAAATAATTGAGAGACTTGAGTTTGAAGCTTATTTGAAATTTCTGAATCTCTCGCGGGCCGGATTGAAGCTGGTGGAGGGCCGGATCCGGCCCGGGGGCCGGGGGTTGCCCATATATGCCCTACAGTATCGTGAAATATGTGGTATTGATTCGTAATTCATTTCGCAAGATAGGAACGAGTTTTCTTGCGAAGACCAGTTGCGTTCCAAAGATTATCGAGATTTAGTTAACGAAATATGAGGTCTGATAAAAATATAACTTGAATTTTTAATTTAGAGGGCTTTATAAACACGATTTTCAAATATTTTTTATCTTTTCTTTACTGGTACAAGCGTTTATTATTATTAATTTTTAATTGCGATGGAGCTAACACTCCGGTGGGAATTCCCCCAGTCATCCATTTACCCCTTTTTTATATACTTACTAGCTGGTACCCACGACTTCGTTCGTGATTGTAAAGAATTCATATTGACAGCTATAGACATCTAAACACCCTAGTGCACGATGGGAGACTCGATACGATTACCACACACAAGTACCAATCTTCAGCGCTATGTAGTTCCGGCAGCAAGGTAAAATTTACGGATACACACAAGTCTTTGGATGAAACACGAAAATATTCATGATCGACCAATTTCAAACACCATATCTCACACACTCCCACAGTTACCGAATTTCGGCCAACGGAACGTTGTGATCGATGGGAGACTCTGTGTTACTACAACACACAAACGCCAGTGATCTGCGATTGATAGTTATCACTTAAAAGTGATACACCATGATACATGCGTCTTTGGCAGAAATATGAAATTGCCGAAGGTCGACCATTTTCATCCCCCATATCTTCCACCCCCCATAGCTAGAGACATCTAACAACCATAGTGCACGACAACAGACACGATTCTACTACCACACATAAACACCAATGCTCTATGCTATGTAGTCGTGGTAGAAAAGTGAAATCTGCGGAGAAACATGCCTTTCGTCGAAATACGAAAACATCCTTGGTCGGCCACTTACAACCACCATATCTACCACGTTACCACAGTTTCTGAAATTCGGCCGCTGTTGTGATCGAAAGGTGACTCTGTGCTACTACTACACACAAACGCCAGTGATCTGTGATCTGTGGTTTTCGCTGAAAAGTGATACACCATGACACTTTTGTCTTTGGCAGAAGTATGAAATTGCCACAGGTCGACCACTTTCAACCCCCATTTCTCCCACACCCCCATAGCTACCGACATCTAACAACCATAGACCATAGTGCACTTCATGAGATACGATTCTACTACCAAACACAAACACCAATGCTCTATGCTATGTAGTTGTGGCAGAAATGGGACAAAGGCGGAGACAGTTGAAATACGAAAATATCCTTGGTCGGCCACTTACAACCACTATATCTACCACAGTACCACAGTTGCTGAAATTCGGCCGCTGTTGTGATCGAAAGGTGACTCTGTGCTACTACTACACACAAACGCCAGTTATCTGTGATCTGTAGTTTTCGCTGAAAAGTGATACACCATGACACTTTTGTCTTTGGCAGAAGTATGAAATTGCCACAGGTCGACCACTTTCAACCCCCATTTCTCCCACACCCCCATAGTTATCGACATCTACCAACCATAGTGCACTACATGAGATACGATTCTACTACCAAACACAAACACCAATGCTCTATGCTATGTAGTTGTGGCAGAAAAGTGACATATGCGGAGACAGTCGAAATACGAAAATATCCTTGGTCGGCCACTTACAACCACCATATCTACCACAGTACCACAGTTGCTGAAATTCGGCCGCTGTTGTGATCGAAAGGTGACTCTGTGCTGCTACTACTACACACAAACGCCAGTTATCTGTGATCTATAGTTTTCACTGAAAAGTGATACACCATGACACTTTTAACTTTGGCCGAAGTATGAAACTGCCACAGGTCGACCACTTTCAACCCCCATTTCTCCCACACCCCCATAGTTACCGACATCTAACAACCATAGTGCACTACATGAGATACGATTCTACTACCAAACACAAACACCAATGCTCTATGCTATGTAGTTGTGGCAGAAAAGTGACAAATGCGGAGACAGTTGAAATACGAAAATATCCTTGGTCGGCCACTTACAACCACCATATCTACCACAGTACCACAGTTGCTGAAATTCGGCCGCTGTTGTGATCGAAAGGTGACTCTGTGCTACTACCACACACAAACGCCAGTTTATCTGTGATCTGTAGTTTTCGCTGAAAAGTTATACACCATGACACTTTTGTCTTTGGCAGAAGTATGAAATTGCCACAGGTCGACCACTTTCAACCCCCATTTCTCCCACACCCCCATAGCTACCGACATCTAACAACCATAGTGCACTACACGAGATACGATTCTACTACCAAACACAAACACCAATGCTCTATGCTATGTAGTTGTGGCAGAAAAGTGACAAATGCGGAGACAGTTGAAATACGAAAATATCCTTGGTCGGCCACTTACAACCACCATATCTACCACAGTACCACAGTTTCTGAAATTCGGCCGCTGTTGTGATCGAAAGGTGACTCTGTTCTACTACTACACACAAACGCCAGTTATCTGTGATCTGTAGTTTTCGCTGAAAAGTGATACACCATGACACTTTTGTCCTTGGCAGAAGTATGAAACTGCCACAGGTCGACCACTTTCAACCCCCATATCTCCCACATCCCCATTGCTACCGACATCTAACAACCATAGTGCACGACAGGAAAGGCGATTCTACTTTCACACACAAACACCAAAAGTCTATGTTATGTCGTTGTGGCAGGAAAGAGAAGTATACGGAGATACGAATTTTTGGTCGAAATATGAACACGTCCTGCACTGACCAACTTTAATCATATCTCCCACATCCCCATAGCTATCGGCATTCGGCCAACGTTGTGAACGACAGGAAACTCCATGCTACTTCCACCCACAAACATCAGTGATCTGTGCTAGGTAGTGGTGGCTGAAAAGTGAAATATAGGAAAAATCACGTCTATTTTTATATATATACTAGCTGGTACCCACGACTTCGTTCGTGATTGTAAAGAATTCATATTGACAGCTATAGACATCTAACCACCATAGTGCACGATGGGAGACTCGATACTATTACCACACACAAATACCAGTCTTCTGCGCTATGTAGTTCCGGCAGCAAAGTAAAATTTACGGATACACACAAGTCTTTGGATGAAATACGAAAATATTCATGATCGACCAATTTCAAACACCATATCTCACACACTCCCACAGTTACCGAATTTCGGCCGCTGTTGTGATCGAAAGGTGACTCTGTGCTACTACTACACACAAACGCCAGTTATCTGTGATCTATAGTTTTCGCTGAAAAGTGATACACCATGACACTTTTGTCTTTGGCAGAAGTATGAAATTGCCACAGGTCGACCACTTTTAACCCCCATATCTTCCACACCCCCATAGCTACCGACATCTAACAACCATAGTGCACTACATAAGATACGATTCTACTACCAAACACAAACACCAATGCTCTACGCTATGTAGTTGTGGCAGAAAAGTGACATATGCGGAGACAGTCGAAATACGAAAATATCCTTGGTCGGCCACTTACAACCACCATATCTACCACAGTATCACAGTTTCTGAAATTCAGCCGCTGTTGTGACCGAAAGGTGACTCTGTGCTACTACTACACACAAACGCCAGTTATCTGTGATCTATAGTTTTCGCTGAAAAGTGATACACCATGACACTTTTGTCTTTGGCAGAAGTATGAAATTGCCACAGGTCTACCACTTTCAACCCCCATATCTCCCACACCCCCCATAGCTACCGACATCTAACAACCATAGTACACCACATAAGATACGATTCTACTACCAAACACAAACACCAATGCTCTATGCTATGTAGTTGTGGCAGAA